>OZ010593.1:62517680-62530180 GCA_963932145.1 Acanthosepion lycidas
GAAATGTAAAAGAGATTTGTTTTAACATAGTACCATTTTACATTTTAGTTGCACTAAGCTTGAATAGATATGGCGGTCCATTCGCAACTAGCAAGCTCTCAAAATGTAGGCTATGAATAGATTCTAGCAGGCTCGAGCCGATACAGCTGGAAAATCGGGCGCTGCAAGCCCCCAAGGAAATTTTTAAATTTGACTAATTACAGGTAAATTTCGAGACCATATGAAATTGGTACTAGAACATATTTTAAGACTAACATTAGCTCCTTCAACCAGTTGGATTTTGATTGTATCACTGAAAAGGAATTATTTTAATAACAAAAACCTAAAAACTTGATTTTGTTGAAGAATTCACTCATTAAAAAAGTTGCTTCAGGAGCCCTTCGGGATTAGGATCCCTATGATTGCAGATAGAGCTGAAGCCGATGTGAAATTGGGTAGCCGTCAATGGTTGTCCGAGCACGAAGTCACAAGTCATCGTGACCGAGGTTTTGAGCATACTGGCATTGTTTCGACTAGATAATGCACGATCTCTCGGAAACTGTAATTAAGTCTCACTCAGTATAGTTTGGACTTATTTTAATAGCAAAAAAAAAGCTGATCAATTTTATTGAAAAATTCAATCATCCTTGCTTCAGTGGCTCTTCGGGGATTAGGGGAATAAAGCTTAAGATTCATTAGTTTCATAGTAGATGTTCCACTGCACTTGATCTTGAATAAAAGCCGCTTATTATTTCTGACATAAAAATATTAATAATCATTATTATTACGAGCGTAATTATGATTGTCTTTGATTGAAAATGATTTTTTTAGATTGATTCCTTTTCAAGTATTTCTCATTCGTTCAAAGTACAGTTTTAAACGGACAATATTTTGCTACTTGTATTGATGAAAATCGAATTTGATTTGATCTGCTCTCGAAGTTTTGGGAATAAGAGAATAGTAATTAATAGAATATTCTGGAAAAGCTTAAAACAATTGCCGATCTAAAAATCAACCTGAATTTAAGGGGCCCAAAATATCCGCACTAACGTTTTTTTGATTCCGTTATAAAACCCTTTCCCGTAATATTAAATATTATTTTTCCACCGAAGGAAACTATGTAGCGTTTCATTTTGAGCGAGGACATTTTAAACAAAATCATTTCACCCCAAGCAACGCAATAAAGCTACTAAGATTAAAAAAAAAAAAAAAACATTATTAAGAAGTGCGAACAATAAAATAACAGGAATTAAGTAGACAAAAGATAACGACTGACATTGCATTTATATTTTTGAAGATCAAAGTTGTCTAGAAAGCTAGAAGGCGGAAGAGAGTTCCATAAGCCATAAATGCGAGAGAAGAAACTGTTAGCATAGAACTTACGGTTACATCTAATCATTCCAGCAGTAAATTGATGAGATTTTGCCGCCAATCTAGTACAGCGCCTAAATTCATAAATTCAAGGTACCAGAGATAAAAGTTCAACAGTACAGTTATCATGAAGATATTTATAGAAAAATCACAGGGATGCTACGTTGCGGCGGTTTGGAGTCGAGATGCCAGATCAGAAGCAGTAACATTGCAGATTCTTCTTTGGATCTCATAAAGAATGTCTAAATAGCATTATGTTTTAATGTAGATACGTTTCTCGGATGATCATTGTGTCTAGAAGCAGAAACAGTGGCGAGATCGAAAAGTGACCTGTTGTCAAAAATCAACATTCCCTCACCCAACTCCAAGTAGGCATCCACATATCGAGATCTTCTGCATTCAGTGCCTGCTTTCTACGCCTATGGCATAGCTTATAACATCGGTTCTCCTCAGAGGTCACCGTTGCTTAACTTTTGTAATGGGCGTCAACAAAACAACAACAACAACAAAAAAAAAATAATACAAAAACCGGCATTCTCTCACCACTCACCCACCCCCTAGTAGACATCCACATATCGAGGTTTTCTGCATTCAGGGTATGCTTGCTAGGCCTGTGGCGTAGCTTAAAACATCGGTATTCCTTACTAGACACCGTTGCTTAAATTTGTAATGGGCGTCAGCTAAAAAAAAAAACAAAAAAAAAAACACTTCGATTTATTTAGGATTTATTCCGCGTAAACATAACTGGGGCGGTAAGTCGCTAGTTTATGAAAGGGTTTAATTTTAAAAATCCATAAATCCCTGCTCTTAGCTCTTAATCCTTTAAGATAGAGATATTTGGCTCGAGATTAATCGGAGATATGTTTTTTTTTAATGCTTCGTTTTGTACAGTTATTAAAACCAGAAATACCTTTAGATTGCAAGAACTGTTTTTTGAAGATAATAAAGGTTTGACGATACAAGTCTAATTAATTAACCGATAGCAGGGAAGAAAAGGGTTCATGCCCAAAGGCTGAATATAACGAACACAACGGAAATGAAAGTTTCCGAGCCATTATCTATTATATTAGCTGCGCATCTGGTATACGCAAGCGGTTACCCATCAAGGTACTGACCAGGCTCGACGTTGCTTAACTTCGGTGATCGTTTCATACCCAAAGGCTGCATATGACGAACACAACGGGAAATGAAAATCGGCTCTACGATTAACAATTCCGAGCCATTATGTATTATATTACATGCGCATCTAGTATAAGCAAGCTGTTAGCTATCAAGATACTAACCAGGCTCGACGTTGCTTAACTTCGGTGATCATTTCATACCGAAAGGCTGCATATAACGAACACAACGGGAAATGAAAATCGGCTCTACGATTAACAATTCCGAGCCATTATGTATTGTATTACATGCGCATCTAGTATAAGCAAGCTGTTAGCTATCAAGATACTAACCAGGCTCGACGTTGCTTAACTTCGGTGATCATTTCATACCGAAAGGCTGCATATAACGAACACAACGGGAAATGAAAATCGGCTCTACGATTAACAATTCCGAGCCATTATGTATTATATTACCTGCGCATCTAGTATAAGCAAGCTGTTAGCTATCAAGATACTAACCAGGCTCGACGTTGCTTAACTTCGGTGATCATTTCATACCCAAGGGCGGAATATAACGAACACAATGGGAAATGAAAATCGGCTCTACCATTAACAATTCCGAGCCATTATGTATTATATTACATGCGCATCCGGTGTACGCAAGCGGTTAGCTATCAAGGTAATAACAAGGCTCGACGTTCCTTAACTACGGTGATCGTTTCAACATGATTCGTCCGTAAGCTTAATCGGAAGTAGATATGGGTATCGCCACCAATTCATTTGAACTATATATCCATTAAATGGTCATTTTTTCACTCGAATTAGCAAAATCGTATATCGTTATACTGGTTGGAAGAAAAATATACAGTAACTGTGGTAAGTTGTAGGAATATTGTTTTTTTTTTAAATAAACAATGTAGACTAGTGTAAATTGAACCATTTATAGCCCGTCTATACTTTGACTATTGAACAAATTTAATAGCTGCGTAAAGAGTATTTCTGCAATTATTCTGATCTTGGATCATCGATAATTAATTGAGTCACCGTAAGTTTGGTTGCATTCCTTTCAGAATTCT
Source organism: Acanthosepion lycidas (assembly GCA_963932145.1). Lineage (NCBI taxonomy): Eukaryota > Metazoa > Mollusca > Cephalopoda > Sepiida > Sepiidae > Acanthosepion > Acanthosepion lycidas. Next base: position 62,521,207 of record OZ010593.1, read on the forward strand.
CATAGCTTATTAATCTACATAGTCATCAAGTTCGGCAACGGCCCGATCTTCGGGAAATCTTCCCAAAATATCTTGCGCCACAGAAAAACATATGCATTCTTAATAAATTTCGGTTAACATACGAATAGTTTCGGCAACCGTTTTGTCCCAATTTCAGTAAGTATGAGGGTAAGTAAAAATTATTCGTACTTTCGGCATAGCATATTTTTAGGTTCGTCATACTGCCTTCTGCTCATGGATACTTATAGCTAATAGTATTATGGTCACATAATCGAACTTTGAGCTTGATGGTACCAGTTTTCGCGTTGTTGTTACAGTGGAAACATAGCCGCTCCCTTAGTAGTGTCCACCAAAATGTTCGTATATATATTGATTTTCTAAGCGCTGATTAGATGTGGCACTAGGCCGAAAGTATGGAGCACCCACTGAGGATCGAACTCACTTCTCAGTCGTAATTGTTCTAGCCAGACTAGCTTATTAACCATTACACCACGCCAAGGTGCCGTAATATTGATTTTCCAAGCGTAGCTTAGATGTGGCGCAAAGTATGGGGCACCCAGTGAGGATCGAACTCAATATGCCATCACGAGGTGCCCAAAGTGCGTGTATATATATATATATATATATATATATATATATATATATATATATATCCACCGTGCCGGAGAGTCGAGTTCGAATTCCAGTCGAATCCATTACATTCACTTACGTGCTAATACCCTTGGGAAAGGTGTGAATCCACTTCTTCTCCCTCCAGCTATGGGTAAATAGCAGAACAGACTGGGTTCTATAGCCTTGGATGGTAACTGGTCTAGAAGGACAACTTTGAATTCAAAACCTGCGGAGGGTCGTTTGGAGTGCACCAGGTCTCTGTTTTCGGCCCTTCAAAATGTGTGGCTGGTCCTGCACGAAACCTTCACCACTATAATCAAATCTCATGTTGTCGGGCTGTCAGTTTCCTAGGAACACACACACACACACACACACACACACATATATATATATATATATATATATATATATATATATATATTACATTTTGGATAGCGACTCGGATAGAGGAATCACGGAGCCGAGTTCATTATATTTCACTTACGGGCAAATGAATCCATCTCTTGGGTCTTATAGCCTTGGTTGGCGAATAGTCTAGGAGAAAGACGATACAGAATTCAAAAGCTACAAATTGTCGGTTGGGGAGATTGTGACATATTTTGCACCAGTTCTCTTTATTCAGCTCTTCCAAAAATGCGTGGTTGATCCTGCACAAGGCTTTATCACTATAAACAAATGATATCCGCATGCAGTCTAGCTGTTTAGTTCGAAGCACTGAGCTACTAGACCCTCATACGTAAAAAGGGACAGGAGAGTCCAGTATAGTGGGTGGGATGGTTAAATTGTCTTCCTATTATATTTTTCATTTCGCGCATGCGCGTTGTTTGTTTTTAATTTTGTCGAATGGACAGCATAGTACTGTTAGTTGGGCACCGTCTGTAAGAAAAAGTGCACCATGGCGCAATTCACTCATCCAGAAATTTGGAAACAATATGCGGTAATGCTTGGCATGCGCACCGGAAGCTCCAATAAGAACATTTCAGTCTTTGGATGTCAATCTGAGGACAGAGGATCCGAAAGAGTTGGATGAGTCAAATGGTGATTACGAATGTACGGCAGCTAGGATAACACACACTGATTTTTCTGATAAGAAAGTGACTCCCGAATTTGTTGATGAGGACCTCAGACTAAATATGGAGGTCTACGTCAAGTGCTTAGAGGAAGTAGTGCAGCCCTGGGTCAAAAGAGTGACTGCTGATAGAATTATGCACTATACCACACATGCAGAAGAACTAGACTGCATCCGCACCAAAGATTGACTGAAGGCAAGAATTATGGCAGCATTCACCAACTGTTATGGTCCAGGTTAGGACCAAGGAAGAACAACACGAACACAAGAGTAGAAATAACGAAGGTATATTACACTGATAAGATGTGGAAGGTGTTAGTATGATTGTCAGTCTGGTTTGAAGTGAACTACTATCGGCTCGACTCGATTCGGTATCTTGCCACCCCATCACGAGAGTTGCATGTGGCACAAGGCCGAGTTTAACGTGGGTTTCCCGAGCCAGTAGGCTCGGCCAAAAAATGCCCGTAGAATCCGTATAAACGGGATCGGGTTGGTCAACCTCCCCGAACGAGACTCTACCCTTCGGCGGAGCCTCGTCCGGGTTCCTCTCTGCTCAGAGGCAGAGAGTTCGACCGTCAAGCCGAGAAGCTCGGCTCGATTCGACCCTCTCTCTTGAGAGGCGTAGTATACATAGTGTTAGTAAGAGTTCATTCTGTAGTTATAGGTAAGGACTCATGACATTCTGATTGAAGTTGTCTCGAGGGTTGGGGCGTGGTTGAAGTCAATGACGATTTTCTATAAGAAATTTATTCTTTATTATTTCAAGAAATTTTTTGTGAAATTTTGGTAAATATATCTCTGAAAGTGAGATGCCAGTATTGTTTTCATTGTTGCGTAATTTAGAAGATCATTTGTTCATCGCACCATATATATATATATATATATATATATATATATATATATATATGACTAAAAGTAATAGGACAGTGAACCTCTACAGACTACAAAACTGATAAGATAATTTATTTGTATCCAGGAAGAAGAAAACAAATCGGTTTTAAATATTACCAGTCGACAAGTTTACACCATTCAAGACAGGTCTTCACAAAGACCTTGACTTGGTATCAATCAGAATATACAATATTTGGTTATAAATACTTCATTAGTGGATGTTGCATGAAAAAGGCGTAAATACCAAGCGGATGAATACACATTGAAGGTTAAAGTAGTTTTCTGGACGATAATATTTCACAACGAAATACCACTATCGAGAAAATATCTGAATCAAATCTTTACAAAGAGACAAATTTATCAGAAGAGCTTCGTCAGTTAAATATCAGTACACAGTATTAATTGAAATACAGTGTTCGCAAAAAATAGCAAGCAAAATTTAGTCCCTCAATTACATTAGGTAAAACAAATCCTGCCCTGGTCTCCCAGAGAGAAAAACCCATCTCCGATTAAAAAGAGGAAAGAGAATGATTTCCAACCAAAACACACAAACAGTTAATTTCAGCAATAATTTAAATTTCTTTTAATGATTTTTTTTTCAGACATTATTTATTTCTGGTTAGTCTTTCTTCCATTTTCCTTTCACTTCGTTTTGTTCTAGACCAGTTATTCATAACATTTTTCTTTATTCGCACGTCTTTCAAACCATCGATCAGTTCTCACACCCTGAATCTAAACTTCTCACTATTAATCATCTTAGAGATGCCTCTCTACCTCCCATCATCATGGCTGATGCTATCCTACAAGAAAGTGACTCATTGCGCCTTCTCGGGCTAAAATTCTGAAAGACTACATTGAATCCATCACTGGTTGTATCATTAGACATCTGGAAAGCCTTTAACAGGGTCTGGCACTCTGGTCTTCCCCACAAGCTGAAAAGCTACGGTATCACCGGGCACGTCTTTGAGCTGATCCAGTCGTTCCTATCATATCGTGAAAGGATCCATTCAACTATCGGCATATTAGCCTTCTGCCCCTTTTGTGTAAACTCCTAGAATTCCTAATCAATGATGAATTGGTTCACCATCTCTCATCACACGGTATTTTCTCAGACAAGCAATACGGATTTAGTTTTTCCAGATAAACTGTTGATGTAATAACGATAATTGCAAACAGAGTCTATCATGCTGGATATAAAAACGGTGAAGCACAGGCAGTAGCATTAGGCATCTCGAAAGCCTTTGACAGGGTCTGGCATACAGGTCTTCTCCACAAGATGAAATGTTACAGTATATCTGGGTATTTTGGAGTTGATCCAATCGTTCCTATGAAATCGTGAAATGAAAGTTCTCCCGGACGACCACTCATCTACATTCTTACGTACTAACACGGGTGTCCCCTGCTCCCGAAATACATCCTTGGTCCTACGCTGTTTTTAATTTTCATTAACGACCTACCCGGTGACATAAACTCTGAACTTGATATCTACGCTGACAACACTATCATTTACTCCTGCCTCAATAGTAAAGCTGATCAGTCTGACAAGTTCAAAATGGCAGCCGATGTCCAAAACGAGCTCAAGACCGTCGTTATCTGGGGCAAAACATGACGGATATTTTCAACACGTTACGACAATTTTAATATTGCCAAGTTAAACTTCATTGATGCATATATTTTACAGTCTTAATTGTATTACTCATCATATTTTTTTCAGATTTGGGTAAGTTTAAAACTGAAAATATGGTTTTCGTAAACATCATCACGGGGCCTTTACTCAGACAAGCAATACGGATTTAGTTTCTCCAGATAAACTGCTGATGTACTGAGGATAACTGAGGAAAGAGTGTGTCATACTCTAGATAGAAACGTTGAAGTCTGGGCAGTAGCATTAGACACATAAAAAGACATTGACAGGATCTGGCATTGAGGTTTTCCCCACAAGCTGAAAAAGCTACGGTATCTTCGGGGACGTCTTTGCGCTCATTGATTACAAATCCTAGATTATTTTCATATTAAAAAAAAAAAATGTGCTCCTTCTCAGTGACTTTGTTGCTGTTTTTTCTCTCTTTATAATGACATCAACGATGAAGTAATGGATAACGGATTAGATTGAGGAAGCGGAGAGCCGAGTTCGAATTCCAGTCGAATCTATAACATTCACTTACGTGCTAATACCCTTGGGAAAATATGAATCCTCTTCTTCTCCCCTCCAAACAATGGGCAACTAGTAGAACAAACGGGTTCTATAAACATTGGATGGAAACTGGTCTAACGCCGAAAGAAATGGCAACCTACTGCGGGAAAATATCTGACTCGCCAGTCATGTATCGAAAGATACATTATTGCCTAAGCTTGTATCAATCATGGCACCTAACTGATTGAATAGCATCAAACCTTGACGCTGAGTGCTACTTGATTTCTGCTCTTGGATTGGATGTGAAGCAGACAGTTGCATCGAGGTATATAACTGCGAAATGCACCTGCACAAAGTTTCCCCTCCGCCCAGTACAGGAGACGTTTCCAACTGAGAAGCGTAGAATTACTCCAGGCGACCATCGGTGAACTTCATTTGAATTCCACAATTGTGTCTCAGATCTTCCTTGACTTCGCTGTCGTCATCAATATTAAACTAGGGTTCCCTTTATAAAACAACCCTAATGATGCTGTATCCACGCATCCCCTAAGAACCGATATCAAACCTCATAGGGATGTGAGCCCCTCCCGGTTAGGAACCACTAATCTGTTCGTATTAGTCGAAATACAATCTTGAATTTAATTTAAATGATACTTATTGATGATAAACTAACATTTCTTTCAAATTTCGTTCATTTTTATCTGTTAGTATTATCTTGAATTCTTTTTAGGTAAATCATTCTGGGCAAGTTAGCAAAAAAAAAAAGTACCAATACTAATTTAAACTATTTATATTGTTCGGACTGTTGCCACCATGATCATTGCAATATTCACGATATTTCGTCCGTTGTACGCCTCGGCCTTCTTCAGGTCATATTTGGTGGAATTTCGAAGCGAAACATCTATCCAGTCTACGGGCGTAGATAGATCTAATTCCACATGCCATGCATATCTCATTTTCAGTTAATTCCCTTTGATAACTCAACTCTTCAAGCTTTTAATCTCGTATATCGATGAATGCGTTGCGATAAGCTTGTCATTATCACTAGTAATGGCTTACATATACATTAAATACTTCAAAGAAAAATCGTATTGGAATCAATATTACTAATACCAACTCTATGGCTGTGATACAAAGATGACACCTTCATACACTGGCTACACCAGGATGAGGTCATGCTACTACTGGGTCCTGTAAACTCAATAAGATCATCGATAGAGTTCATAATGGAGAGAGAAAACAAAAGCAAACTAGCATTCCTGGATGTACTAATATCTCGTAAAGAGCATGGGTTCAAGACATCTGTACAGTGCAAGTTAACATTCACCGCACGATATCTCAATTTCGACTCCCACCAGCCATACAGTGTAAAGAAAGGGATCGTCGGTTGTGTATAACATCGAGCAAAAGTCATGTGACCACCCGGAGACATATGAACAAGAAATTGCCAGTATAAACAGTACCCTACAACGTAATATTTACCCTGCGTACATGAAAGAACACTCCACAAAGTGGGATGCAAGGTACAAGATAATAACAACAATTAGAAAACAGGTTTGGTCTGTCTACCCGATGTGACGGGTATATCGGAAGACACAAAAGATCTGTGGTCCACATAACATACTTACAATCATTCATCTCATAAATAGATAGGGAGTGATTTAAACTTTTTCTTTCATTATAATTTTATATTTTTTATGTTGTAACACCTCTTTCGTTTACGGCGATATGTACAATATAATATCTTGAATAATATTTTTATTAGATGAAGCCTTGGCAGCCATGATTATCCTTTGACAAGCCTTTCTTTCATCCTCAATTTCAATGGGTTTTCATCGCAGCTTCTTTTAAACTGCCTATTACGAAATTAGTTATAATAATTTGTATTTTATTAGATGAAGAATTTGCAGCCATGATTAATCTTTGATTAGCATATCTTTTGTCTGAATTTCAATTGCTTTTCATGTCAGTCATTGAATATTACTTACATTAGTTATATTATTCGGACTGTGGACAAAGATGTTGGTTTGATCCAGTGATTAGACCCATAAAGTTTTGTGTTCAATACCAGGCAACATCATTGGTGAACCAAAAAAAAAAAAAAAAAAAAGAGTTGCGTTAAAAGGGAAATAACCTAGATATCCAGAAGAGGCATGCCACTGTGACGTCGTCCCCTGGTCGCAGCGCCAACCGTGACGTTCTATCCTAGTCTATCACGGCACCAACTGTGACGTCCCTAAACAGCACCGATTGTGATGTCCTCGCCGCGGCGCCAGCCGTTCGCTCCTCGCTGCTACGTTCGGGTGTCGCTGCTCCAAATGTGACGTTCTAACCTTTTGGTGATTCGGGTGGGAATCTGGTTAGATTTGATATCAGTCTCGTCGTTCCCAACTCGCTTCCAACGCCTGGTTACCAAGGTAACTGCACTGATCCCCCAGTCCGCCTACCCACGTTGTGAATTGATCTTAGGCAGACGAGATCAAACAGTGGTTGGGGCCGTACTGCAAACCTAGTTCAACGGGGGTGATACCACACAAATATGCATAAAAGACAATAAAATGAAAACTCAAAAGTTCAAAGTATCAAAGAAAAAGGTAACAAACTTTATGTCTAGTTGTTCGATACATAGGACTGCATCTATCTCCCGACCCGTTCTATGGATTCTGGCACGTCGTTTTCCGCTAGGCAAGTTTTAACACTTCATGTTGTCTGCTCTCTAAGAAATTGGTGTTTCGGTGGGTCTTTGGACGAAAGTCAAAAAAACTTATTTCGGTGATCTGGATCTAAGTCTCTCTTCAAAATAATTGTTCTTGGGTTGAAGAGGTGTCCGGAATGTGCGTGAATCTTGGTCAGCTATCTGCGAGGCTTGCTTCAACGGGAGACTGACTCTGGGAACTGCTGGAACTCAACTCCACTCTGCTCGTTGTGGCTTCGTTTATATGGGCGCCGACCAAAACCGGGGTGAGTTTGTCGACGCCGGGGGGTTCCTCGATAATTCTAAATACATATCCACCTCTCTGGTTAAGAATTTCCACCTTTTTCCATTTTTGGGAACCTTTCCTCACTCCCACCTTCTCATCATACTTCAGAGGGGCGTAAACTGACCTCCCCACATCTTCGTAGCAACCTCTCTTACTCTTACTCCAGATGGGCTGCAACAGCCTCCCTCGTGTGTCACGTGATCACCACTCGATCAATCATGTCTTAGTCGGGCGTGGACGAATCCGCGGCTTTGTTTCAGGAAGAAAAAAATATCTTGCTTAACTAAAAAAAAATTATCTCTTCTCTTTCCCTTTTCTTCCTCTTAATGGTGTTATCATTTCTCTGACCGCGAACGGGACAATATGACAATGGCGGTCATAACTTTTGTTCTACACGTGGTTTACGTCAGGTATTTTATCGCTAATTATCAGAATGGGTGGTCTTCTTAACACGGTCTCGAAAAGAAACATCTCCAAAGTTTCAGTCAGTCTGTCGCCTCGAAGAAAGAAAAAACAAACACTTATAGGTTCCCATTCATTTTCCTTCGGTACATATTTCTGATAACATAATTTTATATCTGTCCAAAGTCCCTTTAGTTGCCTGTTTTTCGTCACTTATCGAAATAACATTTTCATTTGAATTTTTTTTCTTTGGCCAGCCGGTCTGTAGTTGATAATAAGATGTCTTCCCGTACCAATAGTTTGTTTTCATATCCTTAGATAACACAGCCGATGCCAAAACATATCTGATTCTTTCCATCTTTCCCTTTCTTTTTACTCAGAATTTCCCTGTCATTGTAATGACACTCTTTCGCCATTTGTTACTTATCAAAATATCCTTTTATCCATTGTCTCTTAGCCGTGTGTGTGTTCTTGCTTATCACTCACGATTCGGTCCTTAGCCTCTCCTTTTCTTCTTTTCTTTCTTTTCCCTTTCTGCCTCGTTAAATGGTGCCACATCACGTGGAACTAGAACAATCTACCCCAGTTGACGAAATAAAGGGTCGATCGAAATATTAATCACCTGAAGAAGTCCGTGGCGTACAACGGCCGAAACGTTACGAATATGGCAGGGAAGATGAGGATAACATTCCAAATAATGCAAATAACATAAGTATTCATAATACCTCATCTCATAGATATAGACAGACATTGACTATTAGTACATTAATAGTAATTATCTGAATGTTATTAGATGAATAATTGTGAAGAGTTAAACATTTTTAACAGAATTTCTGTTACTTTCAATGGCTTTATTTTCACTATTAGTATTATTAGTAGTAATAC
>OZ010593.1:62535180-62562680 GCA_963932145.1 Acanthosepion lycidas
TTATGGGTCGAAATAAAGATTCAATGATTTTTTAGGTGAAATTCATATACAATATTTATATGTATAATATGTTTTCATTTTAATAAATGACATTCTCTTTTAACTTTGCACTACTGAAGTCAACATTTTGGTAAGATCTATTAAACTGAATGAAGATTGGAGGTTTTGAGCATCCTAGGAACCACATATTACTTCCTGTTTCTCTTTTGCCCACCCTGATCTGGGATGATAGCACCTGTTAACGGGGGCGGGGGCGATCTACAGGCACATAGTGAACTTCGAAACATACAAAAACACTTTGAAAATATAAAAATACATTATTATAATAAAAAAAAATACCAGCAATACATTTTTATATAAAAAGAATTACTGAAGGTACATTTTATAGCAAAATGACCAACAACACATTTCATCAGCCTTTGAAGTCACACGATTGCGTTCACAATACTCAGTTGAAGCGATAACAATGTTCAAAATGTTTTGATTTGGGCATTAAATAAGCCATTGATATGCCGCTAAACAAAATCATCCAAACCCAATCAAATGATGAATGAGTAATACACCGACTGCATTGATTTGTAAAAATATTTCTATTTCTTTGTATATATATATATATATATATATATATATATATATATATATATATATATATATATATATATGCAGATATGTAGAAATATAGGAAAGAACACGTTAGGTAAATAATCCGGAGTTCTTTAGTATTTTTGTTTTAATTTTAAAAAACAGTGCTCCATAAAGAAGTAGAGCTTAAATTATAATTATTTTTTTTTTAAATATCATTCCTTCGCTACATAAGAGTTCTCATGTTTCAAAGACGAGAGCCGAGATTCCTAAATTTTCCCTTGAGGATGAAACAGGGCTTGATACTTTAATTCAAATTAATTTTAATAAGTATATTGAGGTTTTCGGCTCTCGTTTTTGAAACATAAGAACTCTCATGTAGCAAAGGAATCATATTTTAAAAAAATAATTATATATATATATATATATATATATATATATATATATATATATATATAAGTGTGGACTCTCCCGTCGTATTCGACGTAAGAGTGTCAAGCGGATACCAGCACATATGATTTGATTATAGTGGTGAAATCTCTGTGCAAAACCAAACACATTTTTCCAGGGGCCAAATACAGGGACCTGGTCCACTACGCGCCACAAGGTCCCCAGACGACCATCTGCAAGTTTTGAATCCAGAGTTGTCCTTCCCCTAGACCAGTTGCCATCCCAGTCTTTCACGCCAATTTAATTAACCATAGCTGGAGGGAGAAGAGGATTAATAGCTTTCCCAATGGCATTAGCTATATATATATATATATATATATATATATATATATATATATATATATATACAAGTATAGGATACGGAATAAATTCCAATAACAAAAAATTCAATTCTTAAGAGTTCTCAATACAAGGTAGAACAAATATAATTTATTCGAAAGTTATAACATAAATATTTTATAAGATCACTACAAAAATACCGATTTCGTTTCAACACTTCTTGTGTCTTATTAATTGATGATGTCGAATTTCTTAGGCATTCAACACCATCACTTGATAAGTCACCAGAAATGTTGAAACAGGCTATTTTTGTAGTGATTTTATAAAATATTTATATGATTTTCGAATAAATTATATATATATATATATATATATATATATATATATATATATATATATATATATATATATATATATATATATAGATAGATAGATATTAGGCTTGTGCAAAAATAATGACGTAATAATGTCGTTTTTTGACGTTAAAAAATACGTCAAAAAACGACATTATTACGTCATTATTTTTGCACCAACCTAATAGATAGATAGAAAGACAAAAACAGACAAACAAACAGAAAGAGACACTAAGGAATATTATAATGAATTGTCAAGAGTTTGATATAGAATATCTGATATTTTCGCATTATTATTCTTTTGGTCATATCACTTCGCAGAAATAAAATTCATGTTTTGCCTCAAAGGAAATGAAGAACAACACAACTTAAATATCCGACTGCACAACATTTCGGGAGAAAAAAAAATCAATCAAATGTATGATTAGAGACTGCCTTGAGAATCAGAACTGAAGACATCAAAAGTGACCTGCTTTTAAGAAAGAAAGTCGCGACATACTCATGCTAACGTGGATAGAAGGCCATATTTATCGTCCGGTGCGCTTCCTCGAGCAAGCACGAATTGCCTCTCATGAGACGCCGAATACTTATTTAAACTGTCCAACACAAATCGTTTATTTTGAAGGTTTGGAGACTTTTTTTTTTAAACATATAAATGACGTCTGGAAATAGATTTAGAAATCTGTTAAATAATTTTAATCTCGTAACCTCCTTTATTTAAACATTCTTTAAAAAAAAGCTAATTGCACCCAGATAAAGTCCATACAACGTGTAAGGAAAGTGCAGAAAGAGAAAACAATATTATTAACTGTTTGTTTAATAACTAAAGCAGAATACATTGTTTATTTTTCTGTCCATATTGTTTATATTCATATACGATCTCTCCACCAACGATATTTTTGTTTTGTAGTAAAGGAAGAATTTATCAATATATGACATTATGATTTAGGAAAGGTTGGTTTTAAAGTTTGCATTAGTTTCTCTCAAATCTGTTTCTAATATTCATTTTCTCATTGAATTTTATGACGGACGAATTTCCTCTGATTATTTCAAGCGTCAAATTCTCGGGATAAGTTTTGAATTAAGCAGTATCCCTTTAATTATTCAGAGGACACTATTTGTAAAAAGTTGAACAACAATATCTATCTCGGACAGGCTTTATTTTTTTAATTACGAAAAAGCTTCATGTAACAGCGGAGCACTTTGATCGATAAAATACGTCGCCATTTTATTCTGAAAATAATAATAATAAATGCCCGGATTCTAAACCGGATATAGTTCTCATAACTTCTGATCTTAATTGATTGGAGTTGTTAGTGTATATATGCTTTTGTTTTCTTTTTGGGGGGTGAATTATGATGGACTTCATTAAGTCTACATTTCAGTACCAACAATTCGTTTGTTATTTTCCTGAACTTAGTCGTTTGATCATATTCAAGAGGATATCTCTGTTCATAAGCAGAATCATTCGGGGATATGCATAGTCGGCTATGAAGAGGATTGTGTTTAATCAAGTCTCAAGGATGAAGTAGCCAAGGCAAGTTGGGTGGTCATATCTAGATCCTTTCAATCGGCGAGCGTCTGAGTAGTCTAGGTTCCTCGATTTGCAAAACAATGCGCAGTATTTATCAAATTGTGTCACCATACCGCGCAAAGGTGGCTGTGATACATCTCCTCTGTATACCCTTATGGGACGAGGTGGCATGATGGATATAAGAATTTGCCTGTTTGTATCTCAGTTTCAACCTGTTTGCCTGATGATCTAACTACTACTCTTTCTATTAATACTACAACAACAACAACTACTACTATTAATAATAATATTATTATTATTAATAATAATAACAATAATAATATAACTACTACTAATAATAATAATACCACTACTATTACTATTAATAATAATAATAAGAAGAAGAACAATTGTTCAACTGAATATATTTTAGCCCTAGGAACACATAAAAGAATCTAAGAGAGACACGGAAAATACTCTGGAAAATAGGGATCTGAACGAATCAGCGAAACCAGGTATGAAGACTTGTGTCAGATCTTGCCAAAGAAGAAAACCTGCCAGAGAGCTGAAAGCCGGAGAGAGAGAAAGAGAGATAGATAGATATAGAGAGAGAGAATGTTCTGCCAGACTCCAATGTAGATTTGAAACAAAAAAAGAAGGAATGGTAAGTCTTTTGGTATTAATAGCGAACAGCGAATGTAGAACAAAAAATTGGCAGGCCGTGACAGTTGTTATCTAATTACCGGGGATATTTCCGAAGAGACCGTGAAAACAGGTATTAATGGAAACGCTAGGACGCCAAAGAAGAGTAAAGAATTTTGTTAAGTAACGTTGATTAATTTATGGTTCATATCTTATAGAAGAAGAATTGAAATGGATTGACTAAAAAGTAGATATGTGCCCGACTTAGTGCTAAAAGGTAGATATTAGTACAGTTCAAACTGGCATAAAAAAAAGAAGACAAAAATTTTGTTTTTCACTAGAGCCCGTAACATTAGAGAAAGGTTTGATTTTCCACTAGAGTCAAACATTTAGACATATGTACGGTTTTTCCCCTAGAGTCTAGAAAATAGACAAATGTTTGGTTTTTCAATGTAACCCACAAAAGTAGACAGTTTTTGACTCGATCTAAAAGTATAGATACAATTCAGACCTTATAAATGTGTTAATGTAGTATACAAAGGTCCAGATTTCAACTAGAGCAAAAAAAGATAGACAGTCAGAAGGACAGTCAAAAAGATAGTAAATCAGAAACATAAAAGTAAAAAGATACACCGTTAGAAAATAGACAGTAAAAAGTTAGACAGTTAGAAAGTTACACAGTGAAAAAGATAGTTAAAGATAAGCTGTCAGAAAGATAGTAAAACGATAGACAGTCAGAAAGATGGACAATACAAATAAATAGAAAGATAGACTTTCAGAAAGATAGTCAGAATAAAAAGACAGAAAGATAATAAGGAGATAGTCAAAAAGATAGACTTTCAGAAAGACACGCAGGAAAATGATAGACATTCAAAGAGATAGAAAGTCGGAAAGATAGATAGTAAAAAAAAAATTTCAAGTCGGAAAGACAGTAAAAATGATAGACAGTCAAACAGCTAGACATATAGAAAGATAGACATGCAGAAAGATAGTGAAAGGTCGAGAGTCAGAAAGATAAACAGTAAAAAGATACACAGAAAGATAGAAAGATAGACAATCATGAAGCTAGAAAGTAAAATAGTCAGAAAGATAGACAGTAAAAAATAGTCAGAAAGATAGACAGTCAGAAACATAGACAGTAAAATGGTAGACAGAAAGATAGACAGTTAGACAGTAAAGAGACAGTCAATCAAAAAAATAGTCAGAAAGATAGCAAAATGATAGAAAGATAGACTGTCAGAAAAACAGCGAAATGATAGTCTTAAAGATAGTCAGAAAGATAGTATGAAAGATAGAAAGATAGACTGTCAGAAAGACAGTGAAATGATAGCCTGAAAGATAGTCTGAAAGATAGTTAGAAAGATAGTATGAAAGATAGTATGAAAGTTAGAAAGACAGACTGTCAGAAAAACAGTGAAATGATAGCCTGAAAGATAGTCTGAAAGATAGTTAGAAAGATAGTCTGAAAGATAGTCAGAAAGATAGTATGAAAGATAGTATGAAAGTTAGAAAGATAGACTGTCAGAAAGACAGTGAAATGATAGCCTGAAAGATAGTCTGAAAGATAGTTAGAAAGATAGTATGAAAGATAGTATGAAAGTTAGAAAGACAGACTGTCAGAAAAACAGTGAAATGATAGCCTGAAAGATAGTCTGAAAGATAGTTAGAAAGATAGTCTGAAAGATAGTCAGAAAGATAGTATGAAAGATAGTATGAAAGTTAGAAAGATAGACTGTCAGAAAGACAGTGAAATGATAGCCTGAAAGATAGTCTGAAAGATAGTTAGAAAGATAGTATGAAAGATAGTCAGAAAGATAGTATGAAAGATAGTATGAAAGTTAGAAAGATAGACTGTCAGAAAGACAGTGAAATGATAGCCTGAAAGATAGTCTGAAAGATAGTTAGAAAGATAGTATGAAAGATTGTCAGAAAGATAGTATGAAAGATAGTATGAAAGTTAGAAAGATAGACTGTCAGAAAGACAGTGAAATGATAGACTGAAAGATAGTCTGAAAGATAGTTAGAAAGATAGTATGAAAGATAGTCAGAAAGATAGTATGAAAGATGTATGAAAGATAGTCAGAAAGATAGTATGAAAGATAGAAAGATAGACTGTCAGAAAGACAGTGAAATGATAGCCTGAAAGATAGTCTGAAAGATAGTTAGAAAGATAGTCTGAAAGATAGTCAGAAAGATAGTATGAAAGATAGTATGAAAGTTAGAAAGATAGACTGTCAGAAAGACAGTGAAATGATAGCCTGAAAGATAGTCTGAAAGATAGTTAGAAAGATAGTCTGAAAGATAGTCAGAAAGATAGACTGTCAGAAAGACAGTGAAAGTCTGTAAAAAGATTGTCAGTCCAGTGTATAGGAGTCGAAGTCTTAATTTCTGGAAATAACACAGTCGTGTATTCCACACACCCCCACACACGAAGCATGGTGGATAATTAAAGAGACTCGTTTTCACTTATTCAGCAACCACGAGTTAACTAACTGTATGAACAATGAATCATTAATGAAAGAAAACAACCGTGTAGATTTTTTCTCATTTCTTTCCGAGAAATTTCATAATTTCACCATTTTAAAAACAATATATATCCGTCACCTATTTTTCTGTGCAAATATTCGAAAAGATTATTATCAGGATGTAGGTTATAAATTTCTCCAAATTCTTTTACCACTCTTTGGAAGAATAAATCATAAGACATGTTTCCGGGAAACACTTTAACCATTATATTCTAAGAAGAAATCAATAAAGTCGCCTGAGAAATTCCTTCCTTCTTTAAATGTAAAAAACGAAAAATAAAAAACAAAAAACACATCAGATCGATTCCAAATCTCAGAAAAATAACATGTTGATGATATTTTTTGTTCAGGGCGTGAACCGTATATTAGACTGGAAGAATTTTAGAGTTACCATCGCGTGTGCAGGAATGTCGAGGCCCGAGGCGAGACATGAATCCGAGCAACTGGGACGTGAAGTGACGGATCCATCGAAGAAGGAAATGAAGAAATGTCGCTCTGGTAGAAGAATGAAAGAATGGCCGTTCTTTTTACACATTGCTATTTTGTATACTGTTCGTGTGTTGGCTGACCTTAAAGAAAGTAAGACGCGAGTGAGAAAATTACCCAATCGATAGAACTTTTTTTTTTGTAGCGTGAGGAATTGGAAAAAGTGAAGTGGGAGAAAAAAAAGAAAGAAATAGAACGTCAATATTTATCAAGTCGTTATATTCTGTCCGAGAAAATGGCTAACCGCGTTCAGATTTCAAAGCGGGAAAATGAAGAATGATTGATAATATAAGATTGTTGAATCTGACGAAAAGTGATGAAATATATTTTAGGCTGGAAATATCGAGAAACAAAAAGGAATATTTTGATTTTAACTACAGTGAAAATGAAGCAGAAAATAAATTAAAAAAAAAAACTTGAGCAGGTATAGAATTCTGATAAAGAAAATTGTATAGTAAAATTCCAAAAATCATTGTAGGAAAAAGTATGGATGCAAACCTAAAAGAATCATCCTATTATAGTGATAAGCCGACTCAAAGAAGTCTTTATTTAAAATTAACAAGATGACGATGTTAGTGCGATTAAATCTTTAGATAAAACGGTATCATCAAAGAATACTTGTGCTAAAAAAACAAGAGCGCTAATATGATAGAACTATTATATAATAGCAGTAACTTGGCTCAAAAACTTCTCAGCAGTATAATGTGCAGCACTGCTGATTACTGTTAGCTAAAGAGACATTGATAGTGATAAAAAGCGTAACTGGCTTACCTTTTTATAAACTATATTTTCTATGTAAATGTCTCTGTAAGTTTTCAGCCAATGTACCATTTCATAGAAGACAGTCTTATTTGAAATTAAATTTAGTCACAGTTAGTGTAAAGGTAGACAGGAAAATAGTAAAAAATAAAATGTCGGAAAGAAAAACAGACAGAAAGAAAAACAGTCACAAAGATAAACAGTTAGAAAAATAGAGAGTCAGATAGATAAAGAGTCAGAGAGAGTCAGAAAGAAAGAGAGTCAGAAAGAGAGATAGTCAAAAAGAGAGAGAGAGAGTCAGAAAGATAGATAGTAATAAGCTATAGATTCAGAAAGATACACAGTAAAAAATACACAGAACGATAGACAGTCAGTAAGACAGTAAACAGAAATTTCAGTCAGGAAGATATTGAGAAAGATAGACAGAAAGATAGAACGTGAAAAGATAGTCAGAAAGATAGTAAAAAAAATAGACAGTCAGAAAGTGTGAAAGATAGATAATAAAAGACAGACAGTCAGTAATATAGTGAAAAGTAGACTGAAAGATAAACTGTAAAAAGATAGGCAGTCATAAAGACTGTCATGAATATATACAGTCAGAAAGATAGACAGTCAGAAATATAGACAGTAAAAAGCTGGACAGTCAGATAGACAGTAAAAAATATAGACAGTCAGAAAGATCGTCTCTCAGAAAGATGGACAATAAAAATAGAAGGATAGAGAATCAGAAAGATAGACAGTAATAAGCTATACAGTCAGAAAGATAGACAGTAAAGAGATAGTAAAAAAAGACAGTAAAAAGATAGACAGTAAAAAATACACAGAACGATAGACAGTCAGAAAGAGAGTAAAGAGAAATTTCAGTCAGAAAGATATTCAGAAAGATAGACAGTCAGAAAGCTAATGTGAAAGATAGACAATAAAAGACAGGCAGTCAGAAGGATAGACTGTCATGGATATATAGTAGTCAGAAAGATAGACAGAAAGATAATCAGTAAAAAGATAGGCAGCCAGAAAGATAGGCAGTCAGAAGGATAGATTGTCATGAATATATACAGTCAGAAAGACAGTCAGAAAGATAGGCAGTAAAAAGATAGGCAGTCAGAAGGATAGACTGTCATGGATATATAGTAGTCAGAAAGATAGACAGTCAGAAAGATAATCAGTAAAAAGATAGACAGTCAGAAAGATAGGCAGTCAGAAGGATAGACAATCATGAATATATACAGTCAGAAAGACAGTCAGAAAGATAGGCAGTAAAAAGAGAGACATTCAGAAGGATAGACTGTCATGGATATATAGTAGTCAGAAAGATAGACAGTCAGAAAGATAATCAGTAAAAAGATAGACAGTCAGAAAGGCAGTCAGAAGGATAGACTATCATGAATATATATGGTCAGAAAGACAGTCAGAAAGATAGTCTGTAAAAAGATAGGCAGTCAGAAGGATAGGCAGTCAGAAGGATAGACTGTCATGGATATATAGTAGTCAGAAAGATAGACAGAAAGATAATCAGTAAAAAGATAGGCAGCCAGAAAGATAGGCAGTCAGAAGGATAGATTGTCATGAATATATACAGTCAGAAAGACAGTCAGAAAGATAGGCAGTAAAAAGATAGGCAGTCAGAAGGATAGACTGTCATGGATATATAGTAGTCAGAAAGATAGACAGTCAGAAAGATAATCAGTAAAAAGATAGACAGTCAGAAAGATAGGCAGTCAGAAGGATAGACAATCATGAATATATACAGTCAGAAAGACAGTCAGAAAGATAGGCAGTAAAAAGAGAGACATTCAGAAGGATAGACTGTCATGGATATATAGTAGTCAGAAAGATAGACAGTCAGAAAGATAATCAGTAAAAAGATAGACAGTCAGAAAGGCAGTCAGAAGGATAGACTATCATGAATATATATGGTCAGAAAGACAGTCAGAAAGATAGTCTGTAAAAAGATAGGCAGTCAGAAGGATAGGCAGTCAGAAGGATAGACTGTCATGGATATATAGTAGTCAGAAAGATAGACAGTCAGAAAGATAATCAGTAAAAAGATAGACAGTCAGAAAGATAGGCAGTCAGAAGGATAGACTGTCATGAATATATACAGTCAGAAAGACAGTCAGAAAGATAGGCAGTGAAAAGATAGGCGGTCAGAAGGATAGACTGTCATGGATATATAGTAGTCAGAAAGATAGACAGTCAGAAAGATAATCAGTAAAAAGATAGGCAGTCAGAAAGATAGGCAGTCAAAAGGATAGACTATCATGAATATATACAGTCAGAAAGACAGTCAGAAAGATAGGCAGTAAAAAGATAGACAGTCAGAAGGATAGACTGTCATGGATATATAGTAGTCAGAAAGATAGACAGTCAGAAAGATAATCAGTAAAAAGATAGACAGTCAGAAAGATAGGCAGTCAGAAGGATAGACTGTCATGAATATATACAGTCAGAAAGACAGTCAGAAAGATAGGCAGTAAAAAGATAGGCGGCCAGAAGGATAGACTGTCATGGATATATAGTAGTCAGAAAGATAGACAGTCAGAAAGATAATCAGTAAAAAGATAGGCAGTCAGAAGGATAGGCAGTCAGAAGGATAGACTGTCATGGATATATAGTAGTCAGAAAGATAGACAGTCAGAAAGATAATCAGTAAAAAGAGAAGCAGTCAGAAAGATAGGCAGTCAGAAGGATAGACTGTCATGAATATATACAGTCAGAAAGACAGTCAGAAAGATAGGCAGTAAAAAGATAGACAGTCAGAAGGATAGACTGTCATGGATATATAGTAGTCAGAAAGATAGACAGTCAGAAAGATAATCAGTAAAAAGAGAAGCAGTCAGAAAGATAGGCAGTCAGAAGGATAGACTGTCATGAATATATACAGTCAGAAAGACAGTCAGAAAGATAGGCAGTAAAAAGATAGGCGGCCAGAAGGATAGACTGTCATGGATATATAGTAGTCAGAAAGATAGACAGTCAGAAAGATAATCAGTAAAAAGATAGGCAGTAAAAAGATAGACAGTCAGAAGGATAGACTGTCATGGATATATAGTAGTCAGAAAGATAGACAGTCAGAAAGATAATCAGTAAAAAGATAGGCAGTAAAAAGATAGACAGTCAGAAGGATAGACTGTCATGGATATATAGTAGTCAGAAAGATAGACAGTCAGAAAGATAATCAGTAAAAAGATAGACAGTCAGAAAGATAGGCAGTCAGAAGGATAGACTGTCATGGATATATACTGTCAGAAAGACAGTCAGAAAGATAGGCAGTAAAAAGATAGACAGTCAGAAGGATAGACTGTCATGGATACATAGTAGTCAGAAAGATAGACAGTCAGAAAGATAACCAGTAAAAAGATAGACAGTCAGAAAGATAGGCAGTCAGAAGGATAGACTGTCATGGATATATAGTAGTCAGAAAGATAGACAGTCAGAAAGATAATCAGTAAAAAGATAGACAGTCAGAAAGATAGGCAGTCAGAAGGATAGACTGTCATGGATATATACAGTCAGAAAGACAGTCAGAAAGATAGGCAGTAAAAAGATAGACAGTCAGAAGGATAGACTGTCATGGATATATAGTAGTCAGAAAGATAGACAGTCAGAAAGATAATCAGTAAAAAGATAGGCAGTAAAAAGATAGACAGTCAGAAGGATAGACTGTCATGGATATATAGTAGTCAGAAAGATAGACAGTCAGAAAGATAATCAGTAAAAAGATAGGCAGTAAAAAGATAGACAGTCAGAAGGATAGACTGTCATGGATATATAGTAGTCAGAAAGATAGACAGTCAGAAAGATAATCAGTAAAAAGATAGACAGTCAGACAGAT
Source organism: Acanthosepion lycidas (assembly GCA_963932145.1). Taxonomy (NCBI): domain Eukaryota; kingdom Metazoa; phylum Mollusca; class Cephalopoda; order Sepiida; family Sepiidae; genus Acanthosepion; species Acanthosepion lycidas. Next base: position 62,546,605 of record OZ010593.1, read on the forward strand.
AGGCAGTCAGAAGGATAGACTGTCATGGATATATACAGTCAGAAAGACAGTCAGAAAGATAGGCAGTAAAAAGATAGACAGTCAGAAGGATAGACTGTCATGGATATATAGTAGTCAGAAAGATAGACAGTCAGAAAGATAATCAGTAAAAAGATAGACAGTCAGAAAGATAGGCAGTCAGAAGGATAGACTGTCATGGATATATAGTAGTCAGAAAGATAGACAGTCAGAAAGATAATCAGTAAAAAGATAGACAGTCAGAAAGATAGGCAGTCAGAAGGATAGACTGTCATGGATATATACAGTCAGAAAGACAGTCAGAAAGATAGGCATTAAAAAGATAGACAGTCAGAAGGATAGACTGTCATGGATATATAGTAGTCAGAAAGATAGACAGTCAGAAAGATAATCAGTAAAAAGATAGACAGTCAGAAAGATAGGCAGTCAGAAGGATAGACTATCATGAATATATACAGTCAGAAAGACAGTCAGAAAGATAGGCTGTAAAAAGATAGGCAGTCAGAAAAATAGAGAGTCAGAAAGATAATCAGTAAAAAGAGAAGCAGTCAGAAAGATAGGCAGTCAGAAGGATAGACTGTCATGAATATATACAGTCAGAAAGACAGTCAGAAAGATAGGCAGTAAAAAGATAGGCGGTCAGAAGGATAGACTGTCATGGATATATAGTAGTCAGAAAGATAGACAGTCAGAAAGATAATCAGTAAAAAGATAGGCAGTAAAAAGATAGACAGTCAGAAGGATAGACTGTCATGTATATATAGTAGTCAGAAAGATAGACAGTCAGAAAGATAATCAGTAAAAAGATAGACAGTCAGAAAGATAGGCAGTCAGAAGGATAGACTGTCATGGATATATAGTAGTCAGAAAGATAGACAGTCAGAAAGATAATCAGTAAAAAGATAGACAGTCAGAAAGATAGGCAGTCAGAAGGATAGACTGTCATGGATATATACAGTCAGAAAGACAGTCAGAAAGATAGGCAGTCAGAAGGATAGGCAGTCAGAAGGATAGACTGTCATGGATATATAGTAGTCAGAAAGATAGACAGTCAGAAAGATAATCAGTAAAAAGATAGGCAGTAAAAAGATAGACAGTCAGAAGGATAGACTGTCATGGATATATAGTAGTCAGAAAGATAGACAGTCAGAAAGATAATCAGTAAAAAGATAGGCAGTAAAAAGATAGACAGTCAGAAGGATAGACTGTCATGGATATATAGTAGTCAGAAAGATAGACAGTCAGAAAGATAATCAGTAAAAAGATAGGCAGTAAAAAGATAGGCAGTCAGAAGGATAGACTGTCATGGATATATAGTAGTCAGAAAGATAGACAGTCAGAAAGATAATCAGTAAAACGATAGACAGTCAGAAAGATAGGCAGTCAGAAGGATAGACTATCATGAATATATACAGTGAGAAAGACAGTCAGAAAGATAGGCTGTAAAAAGATAGGCAGTCAGAAGGATATAGAGTCAGAAAGATAATCAGTAAAAAGAGAAGCAGTCAGAAAGATAGGCAGTCAGAAGGATAGACTGTCATGAATATATACAGTCAGAAAGACAGTCAGAAAGATAGGCAGTAAAAAGATAGACAGTCAGAAGGATAGACTGTCATGGATATATAGTAGTCAGAAAGATAGACAGTCAGAAAGATAATCAGTAAAAAGATAGACAGTCAGAAAGATAGGCAGTCAGAAGGATAGACTGTCATGAATATATACAGTCAGAAAGACAGTCAGAAAGATAGGCAGTAAAAAGATAGGCGGTCAGAAGGATAGACTGTCATGGATATATAGTAGTCAGAAAGATAGACAGTCAGAAAGATAATCAGTAAAAAGATAGGCAGTCAGAAAGATAGGAAGTCAGAAGGATAGACTGTCATGGATATATACAGTCAGAAAGACAGTCAGAAAGATAGACAGTAAATTGGTAGACAATGATAAAGATCACCAAAAAGATAAAGGAAAAAAGAATTATAAGTGTATAGACTTAGAAAATCTGGTCTGCTGTTCCACTTGGGGCTGATTCTTTCGAACTCCAGCTGATTCTCTTCCTCCTTTGAGTAAAGAAATTCAATTGGGATTCTCAGAGATTAGCTTGGATGTTTATGTTGACTAACTACAATATGTTACAAAATATACTTAAGTATTTCCAAGACATACTAGCCTTTCTTTTCTTTCTTTTTTTTTAAAAAATAGGCATTTTGGGACCCTGAAAAATCGTAAATCAGCTTTCCTCGACACAAGTTCGTCCATAGGGGCAACACTCCCGAACAGAATGGAACAATCAAATATTCAGGCTTCCACAGTCGATAAATGAAGCGAACGCGCTCGCAAGCGTATTTTGGCGCATAGAAGGTTCAGCAACGGGGTACATTTCAAAAATATATCGAATGTTTTGTGCCAGAAAGAGCCAAAATGTTCATTTATCGAAACCTCTTTATCAAAGAAACAGCTTTGAAGATATTAGTCCTAATAATTCATGCACAACTGCAAACAGTGCTTACTAGAAGAACAAAACGCTATAGCAAGAGAACTGACCGGTCGAAATTTAATTATAGAAGGATTAAATGTGAGAATACTAGTCAGAATAAATTCACCTTTGACTTCAAGTAACACCAAAAACTTCTTTTTTTTGTTTGCTTTCCTAAATTGCACATATCTTTCCGAAGTATTATCGATTTTCATATGTGCTTACAACGTTTCAGATCACAAACTACAAACAGGCGAGAGGAGAGCGCGGTATGCTACAAACGGAAATAAATGGAAAAAAATATGCACAAAGAGTTTAGCAAAACCAATAGAGACAGAGCAAGTGTCTCATGAATCGAACGCAGTGTACCGAAAGTTGGTCTGGACACGGAGACATGTCGGAAGGTGGAAGAGAGACGTTGGAAAATTATGTGATTAATGTAATGAAATTTTCTTGCTGGGTATGTATGGCGCTAAGATAAAAGAAATCAAATATATCATTTTCGTCTGGCTTGTCTATGACTCAGACCTGATTTCATGATTATATGATTATATATATATATATATATATATATATATATATATATATATATATATATATATATATGAATATGCGCACTCATGCACACACACACACACATATATATATATATATATATATATATATTAGTGTCCTGGTATGCATGTACGTAACTGCGTGAATTCATAAATACACAACACCTATGAATAAATATAGACACACACGTATATATATATATATATATATATATATATATATATATATATATATATATATATATATATATATATATATTCACCCGGATTTATTGCAACCATACGAAGTTTAGAACGGTTTATGTTCAAACATAATAGACATCAATTGGTATATTTAACAATATATATATATATATATATATATATATATATATATATATATATATATATATATACATTCATATGTATCATTATATTTCTCATTGTATTTTTCTAATTATCGAATAAGATGCTGTATATCGAAATGAAAATTGTGGCTTAATGTTCCGAGATTTCTGTTTCTTTCTTCTTTGTTTAATTAATTTCAACGCAGTCATTATCAAATAGTCGATGTTGACAGCGTTCTTCACCATAAATTTTTATTTTCTACAGCTATATACCTTGTAGTTAAAGCTGAGATTCGAATCAATTCAAAGAACGGTAATATCTAAAACGGTTACAACGAGCTAGACCGCCCCGAAAATATGCTTATACTTATTTTTTATGACCAGTTGTGGCTTTTGATAAACTTTTAGCGGTGCCGAATTAATCGCGATACTTCAAGTTGAAATATGTCATCGATCATGACGAAGTTAAATTTTTTTTCAATTATTTTGCCCCAATGAAGGCAATAAAGCTCATAATATATAAGATGGTTTCTGTGTCTGAAAGAATATGAGAAAAAAAAACTATAAAAAGAAAATAATGAGGAATTAAAGACCAGGGATTAAGAAGACAGAAGATGACGATTGATATTGCATTTAAAATTTGTAAGATCAAAATTGACTAGAAAGTAAGGAGAGTTAAGAGAGTTGCATAAACGGGAAGTGCAAAAGAAGAAACAGTTAGCATAGAACTTACGGTTGTAACTATCAATTTGAAATTTAAAACGACGAGAACTAGTTACTGCATAACGTAGACGTTCGAAGAGTAAAGCTGATCAGAACAATTACTAAAACGCACAAATAAGTTATATCTATCTATCTATCTATCTATCTATCTATCTATCTGTTATGGTCCGGTTCCTTGTACCACGGTGATGGTCCAAGGTAGAACCAATAAAGAACTCGTACACTGGTATGGAATAACACAGATATATTACAAACAGGAATATATACAGAGAAGTAGAAGTGTTAGTATGAACAATCAGGTTTAGTAGAGAGAACAATGTAGTCTCGACCAGTATCACTATTCCAATGTCTTGCAGTAATCGTCTGAACGCGACTCTGTTTCGGACTGGCTCTGACTCGACTCTTGCCTCGACTTGAACTACTGACTATATTCAGTCAGCCTTCACTGGGGTATCATGTGGCACAAGGCGGGTTATTTAATGTGGGCACTCCGAGCCTGTGGGCTCGGCCAAAAATATGCCCATTGAACCCGTATGAACGGATTCAGGGTCGGTTTACTTCCCCGAATGAGAATCGGCCCTTTGTCGTAGCCTCCTTCGGGTTCCTCTCAGCCCGAAGGCAGAGAATTCAACCGAACAGCCGATCAAGGCTAGTTTAACGTGGGCTCTTTGAGCCCGTGGGCTCGGCCCCAAAATATTCCCATTGAACGGGTTCAGAGTTGGTTTACCTGCCCGAAAGAGAATCCGACCGTCGGCATAGCCTCCTTCGGGTTCCTCCCCGCCCAAAGGCAGAGAGTTCAAACGAACAGCCGGTAAATTGGTGAACGACTGACGATATTCAGTCACCCACCACTGGGTCGTCATATGGCACAAGGCCGTTTTTAACGTGGGATCTCCGAGCCCGTGTACTCGGCCCCAAAATATGCCCATTGAACCCGTTACCACCCCGAAAGAGACTCCGCCCTTCGGCGTAGCCTCCTTCGCAGTATTTATAAAGTATGGATTAGTCCATTATTATTATTATAGGTAAGATCCCATAACACTATCTATCTATCTATCTATCTATCTATCTATCTATCTATATATATATATATATATATATATATATACCGTGTGTAACAGCAAAATTGTCCAGTTGTTAGATTAAGTGTGAACTACTGGATCTTAGAAATGATTAAAGATATCTACTGTACTATACTTTGGGCAATAATATATATACTTACTAGCCAAGCTTAACAGAAGAATCGTGATGAAATCGATCATAAACGAAAGTGTCATGTTCATCATTAATTAAACATAGCTATGGATTGGAAGCTCATAAAGGATTGAAATTAAGTTCATATATATATATATATATATATATATATATATATATATATATATATATAGTATTCCAGAATCATTTTCTATCTTATCAATGATAACCTTCGCCCACTCTAAACTTTTAACTTTCTGTCCTGGTGCAACAATGTGACGTGCAGTTTTCACGTACGATTTAATTTTCAAGTTTTACTTCACTGCTATTTGGACTGTCATAGCTGAAACTCCTCTCTCACGTGTCAAACACGATATGTATTGAGTTGGATCTTTTCCGATTGATAGATCCCTCTCCTGATCCATTTTTCTTCTCTACTGTTCCCTATTTTTTAAAACTTATTCACTGTTCTCTTGATGTTTCTTGAATAGACTTGAAGATGGAAACCAGAGTATGAATGTTGGTACCATTACTGAAGGCCTGAATGAGCCCATCTTCTCACCATTACTTTTTAAATAATTTTTTATATTACAAGAAAAGTTTTTGAAAGAATAGATGGATGACAAATATTTTTGTGACACTTTTCATCCGTTAGGACTTCATCGGACTGGTTTCCTTTGCGTTGTTGTTACTACAAATGCACATAAACGAGACACACTGCGAGATTTTAATTATATATAGGTATCAGCCAAGAACTAAACAACAGAGCTTCCCTTCACAAAAGCAATATCAAATTACCAGACGACGGAAAACTATTTGTATCACAACAAATCTACGAATGAAATGAAAGTAAATTTAAAATTATGCTAATATATCAAACAGACAAGTGTTCTTACCTACAAATGCAAGAAAAAATCATAAAAAAATTCAAACCAGCACTAAACAAATTATAACCACCACGCATAAACATACAGCATGCACACATAATGGCCAAATACACTAGTCGGACCACACACACACAAGTGTTTATGGATAATGAATATATATACACATACTGGCAAAACAATAGACTACTCACAAGCACACACACAAATAAGTATATATATATATATATATATATATATATATATATATATATATATATATATATTAGGTAGGTGCAAAAGTAATGTCGTTTTCTCACATAGTAACATACGTGAGAAAACGCCATTATTTTTGCACCAGCCCAATATATATATATATATATATATATATATATATATGTGTGTGTGTTTGTGTGTGTGAAAAATTTACGGAAAAAACAAACAAAAATCCTAATATGCAATTATGCTGTTTTAATGTTAATATAATGTCAGCGTCGGACGTTTCGGTCTAATAGACCATCTTCAGGACATATTCATAAAACATAATTAGCATTAGACCATATTCAATTCAACATGAAAAAGACGATGGACATAAGAGCAAGACCAATCCAAACAGATAACTGCATAACTGGATTTTTGTTTGTTTTTCCGTATATTTTTCTTCATACTGTCGGATCTATATCCATATTTTTGCTTATATATATATATATATATATATATATATATATATATATATATATATATATATACTAATTCCTTATAATAAGACAGTACGTATTATGGAGAAGGAATATGCATACAGACACTAGCAAAACACACATGCACACACAATATACAAAAATGGAAACAGATCTAACAAAATACAATGGTCATAAAACGATCAAAACGAAGACATCCTTCCTTCTCTGACCAATCCTAATTTTTTATTATCCCTTAAGCAGAAGAACACTTTTGGCACCAGTCCAAGAAGAAACATCTGGGTTACTAGAACACAAAGAAAAACAATGGTTGAACATAAGGAAAATTAATTCCTTTGAATAATATGTGGAAATATCCAATACTTGTCTGATGAAGCACGCGCGACAGGAAACCCGTGCAGCAAAATAGGCAAAATAAAGTATAATATATATTTAATAAACATCCGCATCATAACCAAAAACGTTTCGAAATTTTCTGTTCCTTTTAATATATATATATATATATATATATATATATATATATATATATATATATATATATATATATATATATATATATGTGTGTGTCTGTGTGTGTGTGTGTGTGTAAGTATGTTCGGGTTAGGTACGAATAACATATTTATCGCTTACAATATTGTGGGACTTGTCATCATGCTTTCGAATTTTTTTTATTCTATATAATGATGATCCATTCTCTCGATAAACGATTGTTTTATTTTTACTTAAATACACATGGAGTAATCTAGAGAAAAATTCGCTCCTAAAGAATCAATATATTGATTTCGGAATCGATCTTCATCGTGTTTATAAGCTTTCCAAAAACGACTCTCTCCGGAGACCACTGCCGAATATCTGCCAGATTTGGTAGGTGGCCGTAGGTTATTCAGTTCCTTTAAACCACCGAAGATAACATAATTGGTGTAAATGATATTCAGTGCTTCCATTGAATACATTGAATATATTGGCTGTCTTCCATTCATTGGGCATTCTTAAGTAATGTTTTCAGTGAGCCCTATCATACTTAATGATATCCCAAACTCTGTAGAAACTTAAAGCGAGATATCTACAATGCGAAATTTGTTTGATTAATCACTCTACATGCTGCTTAAATTGCATATAACTTTCGGGCGTTTTTGGCGCATTTTTAGCTTTGTTGAAATAAAAAGCATTACTTGACCGAAATGCTCTTTATATTAAACGATATACAATTCTTTCCGTATTGAAATGCACCTTAGTATGACAACAAGCACTCAAAAATATTTGTTTTTTCATTAAGTTAGTTAAAACACAAATTTTCTAATATCATCTAACGCCAATAAACGAATCCTCCACACACACACACACACATACACACACACACACACATATATATATGTATATTATATATATATATATATATATATATATATATATATATATATATATATATTAAAGTGAAACCTGAGCGGCGACAGTCTGTTTCCGGTTTGAACGCTAACTTCTTTACATTTACTACCCAACACGAAATAACCATAATATTGACCACATTTACCTGTAAATAAAGCATAGCTTAAAATGATATATATATATATATATATATATATATATATATATATATATATATATATATATATATATATATTACTACCACGAAATATTCCTTTTTGTTGGTATTAGGAATGTTCTTCAGAGAAATTCCGAAATTAATTTTCTCCATATTTTCTTCTTGTTAAAAATAAAGATTTAGAGTGCTCGACTTTGATTAGGAGCAAATGTATGTATATTAATAAAAAGAAAGAACAGTAAGATATATAATCCGGTGTTCTTATAGATATTTTTATTTTTACAAAATAATCCTTAATATCTCTCAATATACCTATCTTTTTTCAAACTCTGTCTTAATATTTATGCTCTGTAAATTTACATTGAGCACTATTTTGTAAAAATAAAAATATCTATAAGAACACCGAATTATATATCTTACTGTTCTTTCTTTTTATTAATATACATATATATATATATTGAGTTATCTATATGTATCACTTTTTATATCTGATATTACTAGGATCCACCTGGATTATATAGCAACGGATCTGTTACCTTTACCATATATATATATATATATATATGTGTGTATGTGTGTGTGTGTGTGTGTGTGCGTGTGCGCGCACGCGCGCATAATTAGTGCATATTTGAGCAACAACTATTTTTCAAGCATCTTTCATTGAACACTGGCGACAAGGAAAATTTAATTTATATTTTATTGAGTTTTTTCGGCATTCTTAATCTGGGATTAATCAAAGTCATTTTGGGACTAAACAAGTTGATAATGAAATTGCCAAGTTGAAAATGGAATAGTCACAATCAAAATGGGACATAGTGAATTCCAAATGGTATTGTCAAATTCAAAATAGAATATAGAAAATTTAAAATGGAATAGTCAAATTTAAATGGGAACATAGCAAATTCACAATGGAAAAGTCAAATTTATATTGGCATATAGCAAATTCAAAATGAAATAGTCAGATTCAAAATGGAATAAGCAAATTTGATTTGGGAATTATCAAGTTCAAAATGGATTAGGTAAATTTAATTTGGGACTGATCAATTATTTTGCTAAAAAAGACTTTAAAATTAAATATTTTCCTGATAAAATGATAAAGTTCAACTAAACTTTAGTATTTAAATGTTTTACCTTCTAGGAGCAATCAATAAATGAAGAACATTCGTGAAATGTGTGTTTTTTTTTTGGATGCAACGTTTAGCGCTTAATATCTCTCAATATACCTATCTTTTTTCAAACTCTGTCTTGATATATGCATTCAGTATTTCCTTAGGACTTTTGACATTTGCCGTCTTGTCCCCAACCCATTTCATTTTGAATAACTCTCTCTTATTTTCTCTTTTTAGTACTATCTATCTATCTATCTATCTATCTATCTATCTATCTATCTATCTATCTATCTATCTATCTCTTCTCCCTGATTGTCTTAGCAATGGAACTCTAACTTTGATACAAATTTATCCGTTCAAGAATAGATAGTAAAATCTACGCAACGCTGTGCGCCGATTTTAAATTATCTGATTTACCGCCCAGTTGATTTTTTTCATCCATGATATTTGTTTATTGAAAAGATAATTTCGAAAAAATTTTCCATAATGAATCTTAGTTCCAATTCAAACTTGCTTAGTTCATTTTGATTTTGATATGTTCCATTCTGAACTTGGCTAATTCATTTTGAATTTGCTGTCCCATTCTGAACATAGCTATGACATCTTGAATTTGCTACGCCCCATTTTGAACTTAGCCATTTCATTATAAACTTGTTTAGTCCCAAAATGATTAGTCCCAAATTGCACTTGAAATGGTATAGTCTGGTTCTCCTGCTACATTTCTCAAGATTCTTGACAACGTTCGAAGAGTCTGCAATTTTATCGATCCTGACCTGGTATCTTGACATCAGTTTTTTTCCCTTTAGCTTTCGTGTAAATATTTTCTTTGCAATTGCTGTAATTGCTTTCTTTTTTGGTACATCCACTGCATGAATTTAAAGGGATTACTCTATTCTAATAGTTTTTATTTCTGTTGCATCTCGTATCTGAAACACTCTTTAATTGTATTGCTTACCTGTTACCTACAATCTTCAAACTTTTAAATGCAACGTCAATCAAAATCTTCTCTCTTCCTGACTTCTGTTCTTTTATGCCCTTTCTGATCAATAACGTTTTCTAATTCCAGTTGACTCCCAGTAAGCACTTGTTTTTTAATGGCATTATCGCCATCTTTTGGGGTGAGATGTTTAAAAAAAAGATCTTGATTCTGTCTGTTCTCATCCAAACTTAGCGACACTTATTTGAGTAACTAAGTTGCACACATGATTTAAATGTTAGGTTCGATTTGTTTAACTTCGCTTCTCTAGGAAATAACTGACAACCTTATCATTATGCAGCGTATAAAGGGAGATAATCGTTGTCATCTAATTAGGCGTGTAGTAGATCATTTGATGTTGCTCTCGTCAACTGAGCCGCGAGATTTCGACCGAGATTACACGTCAGCTTAATCCCTGATGAGATGAATTGTCATCCAGGGAAAGATTTTCATCCTTTGCTTAATTTAAATGTGCGTTAGTTTTGATTATTCCACCGTCGTGATCGATTTTGAAAGGCAGTTAATGTGGCATTAGTTACAAATCCACAAATGTCACTGATAAGGCTGATTGATAGAGAGATTAAACAGGAAGATTACGACCGAAAGACACGTGAATGTATCTATCAGTGATAATATTGATTGCGATCAGAGAAGATACTTAATATAGGTAAATGAAAATGTCACTGATTTTGGAAGAGGTTGGCGGCACTGTTTTCCACTTAATACATCTGACAGCAAGCCCTCTGATCGGGAGATTGGAGGTTTTGAGGAGCTTGGAACTACCTCTTAATTATTCTGGTTCCCAGGTGTACCTGGCCCAGGGTGGTAGAACCTGTTAAGTTCATAGCTATGGACAAATAGTAACCCCCGCCAAAAAAAGAAAGAAACTATGAAAGCATAAAAATACTTTTTTTAGTAAAAATACCAGTACTACATTTTTATTTAAAAAAGAACAAGTAATAGCTATATTAAAATGACCATTAACAAGAATACATTTTAAATATAAATAAACAGCAATACATTTTATCAGTAGCTGAATTGCGTTAAAAATATATTTATTTGAAGGCATAAAAATTGAGTTCAGATTATTTAGTTTTCAGCATTAAATAACTTATTGAGGTTGATATTCTGCTAAACAAAACCAACCAAACTACCAGCATGAAAGAAATCTTCCGTAACATTAATGTCTATAACATTCGATAATTTCTTAAAGAAATCAAACTGTATCCCGAAACATAACTTCAAAGAAACTACAACCTAAAAACACATATCACCCCCTGAGCAATTATGTCCAGACATACATGTATAGTGATTTTCCAAGCGTAGCTTAGATATGACACAAGGCCGAAAAAAGGGGGGAACCCAGTGTGGACCGAACTCACTACTCAGTCTTAATAGTTCTAGCGTGACAAGTTTGCTAACAATTACACCGCCTCGTGGTGCCCCCACATATACGTGTATAGTGGTTTTCCAAGCGTAGCTTAGATATGACACAAGACCGAAAATAGGGGGCACCCAGTGAGGATCGAATGCACTACTCAGTCGTAATAGCTCTATCGAGACAAGTTTGCTAACCATTACACCGCCTCGAGGTGCCCCCACACATAATGTATAGAGATTTTCCAAGCGTAGCTTAGATGCGACACAAGACCGAAAATAGGGGGCACCCAGTGAGGATCGAACTCATTACTCAGTCGTAATAGCTCTATCGAGACAAGTTTGCTATCCATTACACCGCCTCGAGGTGCCCCCACTCATAATGTTTAGTGATTTTCCAAGCGTAGCTTAGTTGTGACACAAGGCCGAAAAACGGGGGTACCCAGTGAGGATCGAACTCACTGTAAAAGCTCTATCGAGACAAGTTTGCTAGCCATTACACCGCCTCGAGGTGCCCCCACACATAACGTATAATGATTTTCCAAGCGTAGCTTATATGTGACACAAGGCCGAAAAAAGGGGACACCCAGTGAGGACCGAACTCACTACTCAGTCTTAATAGTTCTAGTGTGACAAGTTTGCTAACAATTACACCGCCTCGTGGTGCCCCTACACATACGTGTATATTCGTTTTCCAAGCGTAGCTTAGATATGACACAAGACCAAAAATAGGGGGCACCCAGTGAGGATCGAACTCACTACTCAGTCGTAATAGATCTAGCGAGACAAGTTTGCTAACCATTACATCGCCTCGAGGTGCCTCCACACATACATGTATATGTACACAAACTGATTATCATCTACTATGTATTTAATTGTGAAAACAGAATATCATATATTTTATTACTTCAACTCTTTTAAGAAAATTTTAGTACAAAGTTAAGAACAAACCGGGAAAATGAATGGGTTCGATTTATAACAAAGTCTGTTGAACAAAGAATGAATTAATTCGTTCTTTTATTGTACTTTTTCCTTACTGAAGTCTTACGATCCTCTTTCTCTCTCAGTAGTACTATCGACGCCTACCTAAAAAGGGATATGGTGCTTTTATCCTGATCTCAAGTGTTTCTGTTTGATGGACCATCAGACGGTTCTTTTTGAAGTTTGGTCTTCTAAGCGGCATGAACTGTGACCAAAGGGTTACGGAAAGTAAAGGAGTGAACGGGGGTTTTTGGAGATCAAGTGGCAAGAATGTCGGAAATAGAGTATACTCGGGAAATGGTCTACATCAACGGACACTTCTGGGACAGGGGGTAGTTCTAGTCAAGCCCATGGCAGACCGACGTATCTGTCATGTAGTTCCTGTGTCGTACATTCATACTGTCATCCGTCACGTTGGGATTAGAAGATGGGTATGGAGTTGGTGGGTGTAAGTGTTGAGATTTTAGACCAACATAGCAAAAGTATCAGCTACCTAGGTACCCAAACGAACAGGCGAATCTCTGAGTAAAAAATCTGTTTAATATTATGGGAAATAAGTTTCACATCCTTATTTCTCGAGGTTGCGTTGTCTTTCATCTTCCTTACTTAGTGAGCAAATAGCGGGTCCATTCCTAGCTGTCAGTAACACTGACGAAGACGACAACTAAAAAGCAACATCGGAGTCAGTCATTGGCCGGTCGGTTGAAAAATTCTAACGAGAGCATACTTACACCAGTAGCCAGTTGCGTCTTAGTGGCATTATCACCTTCCTTGAGGATCAATGAAAAAAAAATAGTCGAGAATGGTATGGCGCCATAATTCTTAATAGTTAAGTGTAACATTGTTGTGCCGATTAGGATCCCCTTTGATGGCATTTCATGAAGAAAGCCACTGAATTAGTAGTACAGTGTAACCCGGATATAAGAGAGTTGTCGGGACCGGTGAGGTCTCTTATATCCGGGTTTCTCTTATATCAGGGCTTGGTCTATTTTCTTTAGGTAAGTATGGCTCTAATTTGGGACCAGAGAAAATCTCTCTTATATCCGCGTTTCTCTTATATCAGGGTCTCTTATATCCGGGTTACACTGTAATATCCACTTCTAACCCAAATATAAATGAAAAATATGAATGGTGTAGAAAAATAATGCTGAGGGATACTCGGCTATAAGACGGTCTCTGCCAGAGACCCATCACCAACACATAGACAAATTTGGTAAATGACTTGAATCAAAACCATCATGTCATTGACATTTTTGTAGTAGGAACTGGAGGTCATCATTCTCCCGAAGTATAAACATTTAAATATCTAAAAAAAGGGTTTTAAAAGAGAAGGGATAATGCTACTCCAGAATCATAAGAGGCATTAAGATAGCGTAAGTTGCCTTCATAAAGATAAGAATATTATTAAGAAACAGAAAAAGTTCACTGGAAACACAGAAAAGAGTTCTGACTTATAAAATATTTGTCCTCCGATAAGACAAGTGTTATATAGTATTAAAGTGTCGCTGCCAGCACTTGAATTTGAAGGTACCTCCAATAATTCACTAAAAAATAAGTATAGCATAATGATAAAAGGTCCGAAACTTAATAAAATAAAGTTTGATCATTAAAATGTTTATGTTATTATTAAGAGGAAAGAACAAAGTATTTTTTTAAATATTTTTTAAAACATTTTCCTTCTTTCTAACACGTTCTAAATTTGGGTTAAAAATCTCGTTTTTTTTTTTTTTTGTTAACTTCGTAATACTTGTGATCATCGCCATTTTAGTGTAGCAGCTTCTGCGGTGGAAAACCCATTAATTTGGAAATTCTTGCAAAAATCAAATAATTGTCTGATTTTAATGAAACTTTCAGGACTCATTCAAAAATGAAGGCATTTATTTCAGAAATTTTTATCTTTAGAAAATCTTGGTAAAAATATTTCCTTTTTACATCTATTACCCCCACCATAAATTAATTTTATGAAATTTTCTAGAATTTCCAAAAGTACGCAAATTGTTTTATATTACTTATAAACAGGACTCCTTGAAGAAATTAAATCATCAATTTTCTTTTTCATAACTACTGCCAACTTTTAAAAAATCTGCTCCAAATCGTAAAATAAAAACTGAATTAAACTATCTAATTATCAAATTAGATAGGCTTTTATTTGTTTTTGTAAACAATATACATTAAGGACATTATCTGAAGAAAAAAAAAATCGATGAATAAAGAATTTTTACAAGAATTGTGTGTCTTTTTCTTTTAGTTTTTTTCCATTTTTCTTTAATTTTAAAAAATGTTTTAAAAATCCTCCAAGCAGAGTGTGGGGTCGGTTATTAAGTTTTTTTTAGTGAAGACTATATTTACTAAGCGAAAATTAAAAGCTTAATATAAATAATACTACTAAAAATTATTACCATAAATATTTTTAGTGATATTATAGTTAAAAGGTCACGGGTTTCAAAGCTTGTTTCCTCCTTGGGGAAATCCTCTTGACATGTAAAGGTCTTATCTCACGCTCAGTTATTAAATTAAAAATTAAATTGAGATAATAAAATTATCTCATTTATCAATTTAAACAATAACTCAGTGAGATATTTTAATTATTAATATAATAATAATTTTATTAGTTATTATCTCATTTATTAAATTAAAAATGTAATAACTTAATGTAATATTAATAATTAATAAAAGTATTTATCATTATCTTAGCTATTAAATAATGAGATAGATAGATGTAACTTAATAATGTAAGAAACTTTGATAGTATTTTAAATTATTATAAGAAACAAAAAGAAAACCGTTATGTCACTTTTGATGCACCGTACTAAACCTGTCAACACATTCAGCCATCAAATTATCGATGGCGACGTGAAAATAAGACCTTGAGGTCAAGAAATGTTTGTCTAGAAAATTTTATACTATAAGTAAGTGATTTCTGTTTCAGAACAGATTAATTAAACTTTAAATTTGCTAATTTTATGAAAGTAACGTTTCAGAAATGTATTTCTTATTTTAGCGGGATTTTCAAACCGAAAAATAAGTTCATATACATTTCTCTAAAAAAAGTTAAAAATGACCGTTTCCATTGATTTTTCGGAAACATCGACTAAAAATCATTCAAATTTCTATTTGAAACACTCCACAGTATTTTTTTGCTGGAATTAGAAAATTTAATTCTTTAGCTTGAAGCGGTTGGAAAGCTTTGAAAAGGGTTTCTCCTTTATGAAAAATACATTTAAACCTTACGTATACGAAT
>OZ010593.1:62567680-62580180 GCA_963932145.1 Acanthosepion lycidas
TTTATCCACTGTGCCATGTGTCCTCAAGGAATCGAAATAAAGGGTTCAGTTCGAAATTCCAACCACCTGAAGAAGGCCGGAGCGTACAACGGCCGAAACGTTGTGACAAATATGGCGACAAAGGTGATGACAATAGTCCGCATAATGTAAATACTGTATCTCCCTATTTTATGAATGAGTGGCGTACCGACTTAAGACCCTATGACTTTTTTATTTGGTGTTGGTTAAAGGAACAATTCTGCTTTACCTAATCAAGACTTTGAAAGAACTTGAAGGGCGAGTACAAATTATATCTTCCGTTACCAAAATTGTTCTTGGCGAAATCACTTGACGCGATTCCTAGACTGTACGAGAAGCTAGTAGCGAAATTTGGTACCCATATCGAATTTTTAAATAAAACCTCATGCTAAACGCTTCCCTTTTCATATCCATTTTTTTGTATAAATGATGGGTTAATAAATGAATTATAAGTAATTTGAAATGGGGAATTACTTTTCAATAACCCTATATATCAAGAACAATTTTTAGGTAAAATAAGTATGACAAAATTGGTAATAGGTTGGTGCAAAAATAACGACGTAATAATGTCGTTTTTTGACGTTAAATAATACGTCAAAAACGACATTATTACGTCATTATTTTTGCACCAACCTAATAAAAAAAAAACTATCACATCACGCGTAATCATTTAGTCCGATAAATTTCTTTACGGACTGAACGGGTTACACGAAACCTTTCTCCATTTTTATATTTCTTTCGCTTAAAATTATAAAATATATAGTGACTGATGTATTTTCTGCTGTAATATTAATAAAATCCCAGGGTTATATTTCTTTGATAGCATTTTTACTTATAAATAAATGCTTCTTATTACCGCTTGTATTTCAGTCTATCTCGAGATGTGACAGGAAACATATAAATACACATTGATAATTATTATATGGTTTGATTATATATATATATATATATATATATATATATATATATATATATATATATATATATATATATATTATAATAAATATATTTTTTAATGATTTCAGTCCATGGAAGGCAATGAAGCCACTAATATGCAAGGAGTTACTCAGTGTGAGAAAATATTTTTAAAAAATCACAAATAAAGAAAGAGAAATTCAAAATACGAGAATTAAGAAGGCAGATGATACCTATTTAACTTTCTTAAGATCAAAGTCCACGGGGAGCAAGACGTCGGAAAAGAATTCCACAAGCGAGAAGGGCCAAAGAAGAAACTGTTTGCATAGAACTTACGGTTACATCTAGCCATTTCAGTTGTAAAGTGATGAGATCTTGCTGCTAATCATGTACTTGTGATTAAATTCCCAATGTCTATGTACCATGGATGATAGCTCATCAGAAAATGAAATTATTTAGAGAAAATGCACAGGGAAGCTACGTTACAGTCGTGGCAATATGACTGAAGCCGAGATGCCAGGTCAGGACCAAACACATTGCAGAATCTTTGTATTTTATCAAGTATCGGTAAATATCTTACAGTTTGTTCTCCGCCGTACAAATCTGAGAGATATTCCTGTTTCGATATTTATTCATTCAGAGTTGTACCACACGGTTAGGAACAAAAGGTATATTTATTAATAGTATCAATTTTAGATCTGTTATTTTACATTTCGCTTTCTCAAGGGTACATGCTAGTAGAACAAAATAAATACTGTTTAAAATAAAGCCGAGCGTCTACCCAAATACAGGGATCATTAATAATATCATACGATGTAATAAAAATATGTTGGATTAAAAAAATAAAATCCTTTACGTCTTTATAAATTGCTTTGTTTACGCTTCGGATACTAAACTGAACAGATATGCCTTACAAGAATTCTGAATGAGTGAGTGTGCTTTAAAAAGCAAGACGTCGGAAAAGAATTCCACAAGCGAGAAGGGCCAAAGAAGAAACTGTTTACATAGAAATTACGTTTACATCTAGCCATTTCAGTTGTAAAGTGATGAGATCTTAAAATACCTTACCTGATTATGAAACACTTCGTGGACAAGCGGGGAAATAACACCGGATCAGACAGTGATTTCACCTGCAAAGAGGACGCAGGTCTGAGTTTTATCCGAGGACATAATTTCTTTAGTAATTTTTCTAGCGTGTACAGGACAATAGGACGAAGTAAATACTGTTAAAAATAAAATGGAGCGTCTACATGTAGCCACTAAGTATTGACTGTGCCATATTAAATAAACGAGAATTTTGTTTCTTCCCCCACCGATAGGTTTAGTATTTTAGTTTTCTAAATTAAATTTTTCGTCTGATAAATAAATAAATAAATAAAAAAAAAAAACAGAGAAAAAGCATTTCCTATTTTTGAAATAATGGTTGAAAGAATTCATTTCTTCCTCGACAAATCCCTCAAGCACGAATAACTGGAAAGTAATTGTTAAATTATACCACCTCTATTCTCCCCGACACTCATTTCACGAAAACAATGAATATTATCTTTGCAAAATTCCATACATAAAAGTAACTTAAGTGTTAAATTATTTTGTCTGGACCACTCACGAATTGGCTCCGAGCGGTACCACCAAATGGCGAACATTTCTGTTAATGGTAAAGAATTTTGGCGCTAGTTCTGTGAAGTGAGGAGAATATTCGATTCGCTCAAAGTTTGCAGAAGACATTCAAAATTGGCGTTAAATTATGTATTACTTTCAGAACCATCGAACACAAAATGACTTTTTTCAATTTCCTGTCAATAGTGATTATACGTTTTTTTTGTTTTTTTTTTAGAATCATTATTCAACAAGACTAACATCAAATTAAAAAAATTGGTGATATCAAATGCAAACGAATAGAACAGTTTAAATATATATTTAAAGTTTGACACTGAAATCCTAATAGGCATTAGGATAAAGGAATATGCCTTCCAAAAACTAAGTAAAGTATTAAGAAACAGGAAATCCTCGTTAGAAACAAAGAAAATAATAGCAAATTGTTAATATCATCTCCTTCTATATGTCAGTAAATGCTGGACAATCTCACACATGAAGAAGAGACTTGAAGCAACGGAAATGTGGTTCTACAGAAGGCTGAGAGTACCATGGACTGAAAATGTGATCAACGACGATGTTCTATTGACAATGAAACAAAAATACGTCAAGAAGGGACAGATGAAATTTGCGGGTCATATAATGAGAAAAGATGGTTTGGGTAATTTGATACTCACTAGACAGGTTGAAGGCAAGAGAGATAGAGGGAAAATAATGCAAAACATACCTGGCAAGCTTGAGTAAATTAACTGCTGAGCAAGATGTGGCAGAGCTGGCGAAAAGTCAGGAAGTTGTGGATAACCATGATCACCAAAGTCCTGAAGGGACACAGCACACAGAAGAATAATTCAACATGACAAAATAAAACATATACACACACACTCACATATATAAGTCATAGAATTTTGAGAAATTAGAAGGATCATTATAGTAATTCATTGAGTCTAAAAGAATCCTCAACAGAATGCAGAAAGCACTGGTCGACCGTTTCGTCCTATTTGGGGATTTATCAGCAAAGCACACCCACTTCTGAGAATCGAACGCAGACCGTCATACAAACTGCACCAACAGTCCTCGTTGACGAAGAAGAAACAGTCCGGGTTCTAATATATATATATATATATATATATATATATATATATATAGTATATTTATTATGCACTGTTACATTAGAACATGTGAATATCCACTACAAAATTTGACATTTTGTTTCAACGTTTAAATAGAACGTCTCTTCAGGTGGTTAACAATATTATTTAAAATTGCAATTAATGAAATATCACTTCATTTTCGATTATTGGAACATTTTCCATAAAACGTAAAAAGGATTTACATAAAGAAAAAGGAAAGGAAATAGGAAATCAATAAAAGAAGAAAAAAAAAGAGTAAATGAAAGAAAGGCAAGAGAAAGAACAAGAAATTAACCCTACTACCAAAAGAAAAGACAAAAAAGAAAAGCAAACGAAACAGAGAAGTATTTCTGTATGAATACTGACATGTTCTAATGTAACAGTGTATAATAAATATTTATTGCTTTACTCTTGTATTGAGCCCTGAACTGTTTGGAAAGTTGAAATTTTATTCTTCTTTCTTTTATATATATATATAATGAATATAGTGTAATGTTAATTATGTTTTATGAATATGTCCTGAAGATGGTCTACTAGACCGAAACGTCCGACGTTGACATTATAGTAACATTAAAACATTATAGTTGCATATTAGGATTTTTGTTTTTTTCTGTATATCTTTTTCATATATATATATATATATATATATATATATATATTGTTGTGGTAGGATCCACCTAATTTGCATAGTGGAGTACCGACCATATAAATATGGTTGGTACCGGGAAGAGAGTGGAAGGAATCAAGAGATTCTGAGACCGAGAGACAGACTCTCGGCGACTGTCGAACTCTCTGCATTAGCAGAGGGGAACCCGGACGAGGCTTTGCCGAAGGGCAAGGTTTCGTCCGGGGAGGTTGACAGGGCCTGAACCCGTCTAGGCGGGTTCAGAAAGCCCATATTTTTGGCCGAGCCTACGGGCTCGGGGATACCCACATTAAAACGGCCTTGTGCCACATTCGATCCTCGTGGGTGGATTGATAGCTACAGGAATCAAGAGATTCAACCAGAGACTCTGCCCGACTGCGACTCAGTCAACACATTCTCCAGGAACGGTCTTCCCAGGAATATACAAAAGACTATATGTAAATATTGTGTACACTTTCTTGTTTCAATACATTTTGTTCTAAGTACATTTTGTGTTGCATTATTATTCCATGCATTAGTCAAGTTTCAACATATATATTATTTTATTTTTAAATAAATACTAAGCTTCTATTAAACTCTGAAAGAAATGAAAGAAAAATGATTGTATAGCGCCATAGATATGAACATTTATAATCTATTTTTTTTTACACTTTGTATAGTAATATTACGCTGAATGCTAAAAATTATGATTATCCTATTTTGCTGTTTATGAGGCGTATTTTTTCCTACAGAATATTTTCAAAAACCGACCCTGCGTCCTATAAATCGAAGGTCGGTGGTGGGAATTATAAATTTGGGGAGTGGGGTGAGCGTCAACTCCACAGTTACATCCGATTTTGAGCCCTTAAAAATAAAACAAGTCCGGTGTTTAAAATTAATTTTAACAACATTTTGAGAAGAAAAATTCATTAAGGAGTATCTTATAAGTTACACATAAACCAAACGTAACCTTGTTTCTTTAACCAAATATATATGTACCTAATTTAAAAATAAAAAATTGATACCCTTTCTTTATATATACACTACAGTTCCAAAGTTTGAAGTAACCACCAGAATTAGCATGGGGTGAACTTGACAGAAAAGTGGAAATAAAATGGAAAAAGCTCTGAGAGTCATTGAAAAAAGAATGGAATCACCTATCAAAATTATACTTAGAGAAACTTCTGCAATGCATGCAAAAAACGTGTGCTGCAGTAATCAATGCTAAAGGAGGATATTTTAACGAGAGCAAAATTGAATCATATTTTTTTGTCATAATAAAATTTCTAATAAAATCCTGTCTCACTTTTTTTTAACCACGTACAATAATTTTCTCTTATTTAAAGTTCAAAACAACTATTTTGTGGGCCAATTTAAAATATCACCAGTTGGTCTCAAACATTTTAACTCTAGTTCATATATATATATATATATATATATATATATATATATATATATATATATATTTGAGAAAAACGATAAATTTCATTATTTACTGAAACTATGTTGTTAAATTTCTGTTTCTTCGAAATTATATTTCAGGGTTTTTTTCTAAAAGGAATTAAAATCGTTTAAGAGTGTGGTCATATTTCTTATCAAAAACACGTATCAATGACGCCTGGCAATATTGCAATTTAAAAAAAAAATCGTATATTCTCTATCTTAAGGACGATTCACTGCCTTCTTTTGACGAGCGATTAAGCATCTACTAGACGTAAGTTTTCCAAGATCAACAAATTACTTACCTGGCGTAACTGTGTCTTATGGAATAGGACATCAATACATGGAATTTTTCAAAGGTAAAGCTTTCTGTATAAGTCTTAATTCGCTTTTGTTTTACATGGAATAGAGACGATCGAATTGTTTAATGTAGAAGAAGGTGACAGCCGTAGATGATTCGGTACCCTATTCTCATATCTGGTAGTACGGAAGAATGCTGACTTTTTGGTTAGAGCCATTACTAAAACTTTTATTTCTTTAGACGTGTGTGAGTAATTTTTGTGATGTTCTCTTTTCCTTTGTCCAGACCCAGCTCAACCTTTATGAAAATTCACATTCATTTTCAGTAACCTCTAGATGATATAATTTGGGGGTTAGTCAAACCTAAAGCTGATAAATCATTACAAGCTTCGTTCGACTAACAATACAACCAAAGCGTCTTGTAGTCTTTGTAAATGAATGTCATCGGTCTTTTTAGCAGCAGTTCCATATACCATTAATAACACTTGTTTCTTAATTGCGAAAATAAGATTGGGGATACTGTCTTTATGTCCTTAGGATTTCTCTTTAAGAGAGTGACCACTATTAGAATTGGTGTCAGTTCGCGCTCGTTGAATCTATTCTTAAGGATTTTTGTTGATCTTTCTCGGTAGTTCAACAACCCGAGATAGTCAGTAATTAAAGTGCTGTTCTTGAGAAGACTAGGACGATGAGCCAGACTGATTTGACTTTGTAGGAGAGATTGATCAAGGCATTTTCGAAGGACATAATTAGGATGAGAATATAATGCCTCAGATGGGATTTGTATTTAGTTCAACGATCAAGTTTTTCGTGTTTATTTAGGCGACACCGATGAATATATATATATATATATATATATATATATATATATATATATATATATATATATATATATATGTTTTGCACAATAAAAATTATTAAAAAATTAAAACCTTCAAACACACTGGGTTGTATATTAATAATCTTTCGTTTTTATTATTTCACTTAGATTCCTCGATTAGTTTCGGCCAGCATTGCCATTATCAGGAGAAAAAAAAATTCTGCTTGTTAGAAGCAGTGAGCTGCAGAAATAAAGGATTTGATGGAGAAAAATAACATTTGTTTGTATTTTTCATTTGTTTTTTATTTTTTTAACGTGAATTTTGGTCAGACCTTGTATTGGTCAAACAGTGAGTGAGTGTGATGTCTGTAAATGTGTATATTAGTATTGGTGTGTCCTATCATTTGACTCATTAGGGAGTGAGTGTGTATGTTGTGTGTAGATGTATATATTAGTATGGATGTGTGTATAAGTGTGAGGGCTCAACACCTCCGCAAGCATTTCTTTCTTGTGTGGTATATATATATACATATATATATATATATATATATATATATATATATATATATTAAGACATTTTTATGATTATACATTCTTCATATATATATATATATATATATATTAAGACATTTTTATGATTATACATTCTTCATATATATATATATATATATATATATATATATATATATATATATATATATATATATATATATATAGTGTATTGAAGCATAAAATCATTATTTAAACATATATAATTAAATATAACAGACAATGAATGTTTATGTTTCAATGTTCAAATGTTTGCTTTAATGTCTGTCTTTTTTCACCAGACATTAAAACAGCTCATGATCAGACAAAATAGCCATTCATTGTTTGTTATATTTAATAATTGTTGTGGATTCCGAGATGAAATTCGGTCTCCAATGAATGACAAACGCAAGAATTAAATATTAGGTTGGTGCAAAAATAATTTCGTTTTCTAACATATGTTACTATGTGAGAAAACGAAATTATTTTTGCACCAACCTAATATAAGAAATTAAATGTATTTACACAATAATACAATGGGTAATACTCTTAGTAAATCCAGAAACGCCGTTAGTAGCAATAATATATATATATATATATATATATATACCGTCTTGAAGTAGGACTTCCTTAGAGTCTACGTGCTTGTAACTGACTTCTACAAGCGGTTACCTCACACTATTACTCTACCTACAACTCAATCACAATCTCTGCTCACTCACTCTATAATCTGACTGACACTGGGTATTTAACTGTAGTAGTCCAAGTAACGGTCTGGTCGAGTCCACTTATATGAAAAAGTGGAGGATCCCTCAACACCCCTCTCCTTAGATCCCTTTTTGGGGGGAGTTAGTATTTTTGTCTATTATGGTTGATAATCAGGGGTTCGACAAATTTTCTCTTCCTGTTTGACCTCCTCATTTCTGTGTCTTCCTGTGGTCTTTGGATCTCAACGCTTCGAAGATTGTATCCATAGAATCCTCACTTGGATCTATTTCTGAAAATATCTTACCGCCGTTGAGCTTTGTAAATATTTCTTCTGGGCTCGGTAGTGGGTAATAGTAGTCTTTTATCGCCTTGTTGAGTCCTGTCGAAAAATCTGCGCATACGCGGATTTCTCCTGACTTCTTTTTTTTTTATATAAACCACCGGCGCTGCCCACTCGCTAAACTCTGTTTTTGATAGAATCCCAGTTTGTTCAAGTCTCTCCAATTCTTTGTCTATTTTTTTATCGTAGCGAACGGTACATTTCGCTTATTTTTAAAAATTGGTTGGACGTTTTCTTTTAATTCTATTTTGGCCTTAAATTTGTTGCATCGTACTAACCCGCTTGAAAATACCTCAGGAAATTTATTATATAATTCTTCCTTCAATTTTATAGTATCTGATGGTTCAACCTCTAACTTTTTGCAAAACGAGTTGATAGGTAGGTCCCAAACGTTGAACTTCTGCATCTAGTCGATAAGCACTAGATTTTCAGTATCTTTCATGACGTATATCTTAAGTTTTTTTGTTTTGACGTGGAATTTAACATTCACGATTATTTCTCCCCCAAATTTTATTCGTTTGCCTGTAACCGACTTGGCATTTTTTTGTGTGTGTAACATGGTAGGTCGAAACCCGAATTCCGCTGTAATTTAGCCTTTTTATTTAAAATTTCCAGTTCCACATATTTCTTTCCGTTGGTGTTGTCATCGTTATTCATCCTTGTAGCTCTTATTCTATTAGTATATTTTGTATTTCTACATTAGGATGACTTGTGGCCCTTTTTTCACATTCAAGACAGATTTATATCCAAAGCGGCAATCCTTGTTCCAATGTAGTCCTCCACATCGATAACATGCTGATGGGGGGACTTATATTTGTTCCGATATTCGTCATAATTTGTCCTATATGTTGTACTTTTCCTCTTATTATAAAAATTTCTTTTTCTTTCCGGGGAGGGTGCGAATCTTTTTTCATTGTCGTAAAATTTTAGTTTTCTTTCCGTGGACGGTGAAGAACGAAGATTTTGTTTAACTTACGTATATGAGAAACAGCTAAATCCTCAATGTCTTTTGCGTCTTTCTTTATACTTAAACATCTCTGGCAATCTTCCGATAATTGCTGTAATGTTAGACCCGGTTAATTTTGTAATATTGCAAGCATTCTTCTGCGCATTTCGCTATCTTTTGTAGAAACTAACCCTTGAACAAAGATGAGACGTTTGAAATTGTCCGGGATTAATTCCGCTAGTTTAAAGTCGTCACAATGTTTATTTACGATTGCGGCAAACGTGGAATAATCCTCCTTCTCACCCTTTACCATTTCCACCTCCTTTAGAAGAGTGATGTTTTTTGGGCTGAAGAGTTCTTTAAGACATGTCACTGTTTCGTCAGATGTTAATTCGTTCGTCTTTTTTGGCAAGATATAATCCACGAACTTTGTATATTCTTCAGTTCCTAATTTTCCAAGCAATAGACGTAGCTTTTTTGCTTCTGTCCAATTTTGACAGTTTATGTTAAGATGTCTTCATGTCTTCTGAAGTAATCTCCCAAATTTTTGTCCTCATCTAGAGAATATTTGAAAATCTCTATGGTATTCCGCACTGCGTCTTGCGAAAATGTTGCTTCTTTTTCAATATATTATTGCTTGTTGCCCGCTACTTTCAATATTAGTTTCTGGAGCTCTATTTGTCTTTCTTGATTTTCCTTTTGCGATAGTAATAATTGCTTTTGGCATTTTTCTTCTATTCGTTCTTGTAGTTGTAATCATTGATCAATTTGGTATTTTATCAGTTCATCCAAAATATTTTTAAAATCTTCCTTGATAACTCAATTTTACGTATTTTTACTCCTCGTACTTGTTTGTCGCTAATTTGTTGTGGACAAAGGACGGGTTTTTCTATTTCTATTTGTGTGAGTTCAAATCGCTCGGCGCGATTCTATTATTTTTTTTTCTTTCCTATGTGTGTTCCATTTTGCTTGTTGGACGACGAGGGAAGATTTTTCTTTTGTTGATCTTTTCTTTTCCACGTGAGTATCTTTTCTTTTCCCCGTGGGTTCGAATCTTCGTCGCCAGTTTTTGTGTTGGACGACGAGGGAAGATTTTTCTTTGGTCGATTTTTTGTTTTCCGCGTGTGTTCGAATCTTCGTCGCCAATTTGTTGTAGATTCCGAGATGAAATTCGGTCTTCACTGAATGAGAAACGCAAGAATTAAATATAAGAAATTAAATGTATTTACACAATAATACAATGGGTAATACTGTTAGTAAATCCAGGAAAGCTGTTAGTAGCAATAATATATATATATATATATATATATATATATATATATATATATATATATATGTATATATATACAGTCTCGTAGTAGGACTTCCTTAGAGTCTACGTGCTTCTAACTGTGACTTCTACAAGCGGTTACCTCACACTATTACTCTACCTCCAACTCAATCACAATCTCTGGTCTCTCTCTATATATTCTGATTGACTCTGAGTATTTAATGGCAGCAGTCCAAGTAACACTCTGGTCGAGTCCACTTATATATATATATATATATATATATATATATATATATATATATATATGTGTGTGTGTGTGTGTGTGTGTGTGTATGTGTGTGTGCATTTGTGTGTGTGTGTTTGTGTGATTCGCAGACAGTACTGTTTCTCTGTATCACAGCTCATCAGTGCGACTAGACATCCGAATGCTTCAAGACAGGACCGAAACATGACTGATTTGGTATCAGTCAGAGTTTCTAACTCTGAGCTATCTTCATTCGGCAGAGAGAAACATCGAATTCTAGCGTATTAGTTTTAAGAATGTAAACAAACGCCAATCAGTCAGAGGGCTCCAATTCATTTTACTGAAGAGCTTTACATTGGCGCAGGTAGCTGTCGTTTATAGAATCAACCTATCTCTCAACAGTGCTCAATTGAAATATATTTTCAAGAAATTAATGTCCTTCGCACACAGTACTGTTTCACTGTATCACAGCTACTCGGTGCAACTAGATATCCGAATGATTCAAGCCAGGATCGAAATCCGACTGATTTGGTATCAGTCAAGTTTCCATCACTGAATATTTGTTTGCTTGGCTAAGTATAGTTGTCTCTTTTTTATTCATATGTAAGAGGAAAATGACCCAAGTCTTTTAAAAGCAAAATTGTCCAATTGTTAGATTAAGATTTGAACCGTTGAAACTTTGAAAGGATTAAAGATATCTCACTGAGATTCTCCGAAGTTTTTATAAGATTATTGAACTCTACTTTGAACGATAACATTGTATTTAGCTTTAAGTTGAAATGATGACAGTTTTTGCTATTGTGAGCTCTTGATCCCTGTTTCATCTCTACACTTCCCTCTTTATAAACATTCGCCATTGAATATGGTTCTTGAATGCACTTTTAGGAGCGATGGATAAATTGTTGTATAACGAAATTTTACAATTGAAAATAACACTGACACCCCTGTTCAACATATATATATTTACTACAATTACATATAAACCACATGAAATACAAGAGAGTAAAGTTATGCAATAAAATTGGCATTGGCTTCAACTACGGTCTCCAGACGACTTCAGAATCTCTTGAAGCTCTTCTAGACGGTCTCCTTGTTTAAGTTGCTGGATGCTGCCATAATCCTTATCTTCAGTTCATCTTTAGTCTTACAAGGAGGTTTTGTTGGTCACTCGGTCAACTGCGTCCCATACTTAATAACCAAGGGGCTTGCAGTCTGGGGAGTTAGGTGACCAGATTTAAAGGATGAAGTGGTAGCAAAAATTGTCTGACAGCGATGACTGGGTACTTCTGCTTCTGTAACATTGTTGCGAGACATAGACCTTTCCAGCAGCCACACCCTTGATTCAAGGCAGCACTACCTTCTCAAGGAACTTGAGGTCATCCGTGTTTTCTGAGGGCTCACCAACAAATTCCGGAGTTCATGTCTTATCAGAACGATCAGAGTGAGTTATTCGTGCTGCCGTATTTCGTAATCAGCTTTTTGCGCTGTCCTCAAACGTTTTGAAATGTTCGTATTGGAGCTTCTGGCTCCGATTCTAGGCAGTAGAGCATGCTGCTTCAAAATTCTTGGTCGAGTGAACTGGGCTATTATACTGTGGAGTCTATAAAATAAAATAAAATAAAA
>OZ010593.1:62585180-62660180 GCA_963932145.1 Acanthosepion lycidas
ATATGGTAGTTGTTTTTAAGTTTATATATTGTAGTATATTTGTGTTATGGATTATGATTTCTTGAATTATTTATATCTATTGTGTTGTTTGTTGATATTCGATTGAGTTGAACTATTATCAGATAAACCACATGTTAATCATCGGGATAATGTAGTACTTGTGCAACCAACGTATGTGCTACTTGATTATAAATCCATCAGACATTCATTCTATCAGAATCTCTTTAATCTTAAACATCAAGAGATGAGCTATCAATGTCTGTTATATTCTTTTATTCGAATTCAATTAATTTTTCACGTCCGAAAATGCACAAACCAAATCAACAAAATAAAATAAAGATTGCAAAATGAAATAGTTTTGAAATGAAAACGCAAACAAAAGGCCTCCATGATGTCTAGAAATTCCCTTTGTCCTTTTGCTGTGTACCGACATTTCAATATGAACGACAAATAATTTTCTCAACCAAAGTGAATCAAATAAAAAAGTCTAACAGGGGACGAGAATAATCGATATGACTGAATTTTTGGTTTAATTTAAATCGTTTCCAAACTCGCATGAAATTAAAAAGAAAATTATTCAGCTTTAAACTCAACTTAGCTGAATTTAATTTATGAGAAAAAATTATACTTTCTATTCGGTGTTTAAGAACGTTATTCAGTGCATGGAAATAAATTTAGCGAGGATTTCCGTGAATTCCAAACGGCTTTATGAATTTTTCATCGGTATTTGCACGTAGACAAAAGATGTAACTGTTTCTCGTGTAGCAGTCTTATTTAGAGTGCAGTTGAGATGTATAGCTTTTCAATGAAATTAAACCTATGGAAACTTACGCACAAAAATTCTAAGAAGAAAATGTACGAAAAGTAAGATGAACGAATGAGAAACCAAATGCGTAGCGAATTACCAACATTAAAAACTTTGCCTGAGGTAAAATTATATCATTTCACTGACCAACGTTGAAAAGTGCACCGTTAAAATCACCTTATGAAAATGTAAAGTTGAAAGCCGGGTTGTGATAGCGGTGAATTTTTCAATGTTTTATATTTCTATTAAGTTCGTGCAAAAATAATGACGTTTTTTGACGTTAAGAAATTAGTCAAAAAACGTCATTATTTTTGCACCAACCTAATATTTATTATCCACTTTACACATTCAGTTTTGTTTTTACACATTTAAAAATTTTCCTAAAATATCCGTACTCTTGTCTGACTCCCGTTTCCCCAAATAATTTTGTATCCTTATATATATATATATATATATATATATATATATATATATATATATATATATATATGCAAAACATCTAAAACATTTGTCAACAAGAACACATTTGCTATAATAACATTTACAGAAAAAAGAAAACATTTGAATCAAAGATCGGAAATATATATATATATATATATATATATATATATATATATATGTGTGTGTGTGTGTGTTTGTGTATGTGTAAAAGTGAACAATGAAGTCAACACTCAGAGGCGACAGACTGTTTCAAGCTAGAAACAGTCTGTCGCCTCTGAGTGTTGACTTCAATGTTCACTTTTATATTTAAATATGAGCACTTTATTCCATAAATATACCACACCTTAAAAGTACACACACACACACATAATTTCCTTAGGACACTTAGATTTCTCACAATCATCAGCCGGTAAAAGTGTTCCTTTCTATATAAGGAGCTGACTATCCCGTCATTTTACCGCCTAATTTTTGTTTGACAATAGCGTCTTCACGGGAATCTTAAAGGCGCGTAATACACTAACATATAAGTATTGTTTTATTTATATTTTGTATTGGCTACTGGTTTATAGTGACCCGATTTGCCTTTATTTTGTAGAACAGTCGGAAAACCGTAAAAACCCCTAAAATCCTCCACTATATATCAGCAGTGAGTCTAATCTTTCTACTATTGTCACTGAAAATCTATATAAATCAATAGCCTGTAGTTTAGCTACTAAATCGAATAATGAGTGAATCTTACTGAAAGCTAAGAGCCTGTACCAAGAAGTATTTTTATAGTTAAAGATAAGCAAACAACAACAAAATAAAAGACTATGTGTAGATATGTAATATAATTTAATCTATTATCGGTAAAATCGAAAAAAAAAAAAAAACTCTTATATATTCCAAAAAATTAATTAGAAAACAACTACGCTGGAAAAAAAAAACAAAACAAAACAAAAACAAACGAAGAAACTATTCAATAAAAATAACATTAAAGTTAGTTATATTTGTGGTAAAAATATGATAACGATAACTGAGAACTATAACAAGAATTTGCCCATATTGTCACAGTGATTGTAAACAAAATAAAGCCAGATGCAATCGCAGACTAAAAACATGCCTGTCTTATAGGAGGAAAATATAATTTATTTGCTGAAAAGGGAAGTAGAAAATAGTAAGAAAATATATATAGGGGCTTCCGAAAATGCCTGGGAAACAAGTTATATTTTAAAAACAGTAAATACGAAAATACTACAACGCTGTCTGCGTATTACTGAAAAATTAAAAGAGAAGTAGGTAAGTCTCCCAAAATTACTTGGAGAATTTATAAAAAAAAACAAATACATATAAAAACGTTATGGACAGGTGTAAGCTTTGTCTAGAATAAACATTGCTACATTAAGTTTGAGCGGCGTTAACAAAATACTTAATTAACAAATGTAGACAAAATATAAAATACTTATTGTGCCAGCTATCACCTGATTAGCTTATTGTTTGTTTGTTTTTTAGTGATATCTTTAGCAGTTAAAGCACACCAACAGCTGTTTAGCTTGGCTTATTTTCTTTTTCCCCTGTTTTTTTTTCCACGTTTTTTTAAAGTAAAATTATTTTGTTTTATTTTTCCCGTGATGCCTTAAGATATGCAATTTCCAGTCATGGGTTATATAAAAATTGTTCCCATTTCGTTCATTTATACTCAAGCCGTCTGAGGATCGCTTACGTATGAAACGCGTGTTACGACTGAGGCCATCTGTTTATAGGAATTAAACAATTGCTTTAGGTGGCTCCACAGAAAAAATTCAAACGATTGAAGTTGAGCAAACGTGAAGGGCCACCCCTGCCTATACATTATATCATTATAGACCTCAGCCAGTGCATTGCGAACAATGCTACTAAAATGTGCTAGGGCCCACCATGGATGAACCACATATGTTTTCGTATTAGCAATGGTGCATCCTCTAGCTGCTCTTCGAAATAGAGTCCCTGCAGACAGCTCCTGTAAGACTTGCTGCTAATTTTCCATCTGATAAGTTCTTTAGAATACCCAAAAATTAATACCCAGATGTCCTCAAAGACACAGTGGATAAAGGCGTTGGTTAGATCCAGTGACAGACCCAAAGAATGTGAGTTCAATACCCGGTTAAAGCAGTGGAGAACTTATCAGAGAGAAAACTGATAACTGACATCCATCAAACATGGCACGTTGAACTAGAACAGTCTACCCCAGTGATCGAAATAAAGGGTTCAGTGCGAAATCCCAACCACCTGAAGAAGGCCGGAGCGTACAATGCTGAAACTTTGTGATAAATATGGCGACAAAGATGAGGACAATAGTCCGAATAATGTAAATACTGTACATAATACCTCATCTCAGAAATATAGACAGACTCTGAAGGATCGGTACGGACCCGGTATCCTATTGTATAATTCCAACCTAAAAGAATCTATAAACTTCATACCCTGTTCCGGCTTCTCGTTCCATATAATTTTTGCCGCTAATAGCAAAAATGACAGTAGATGACATTGATCAGAATTGGCAGGGTTCTCTTTAGCAGTGTCTTATCGGGCAAAGGTCTTCAAATGCCTTCTATTACACTCATTTCGTTTAGCTGATTATATCTTCCTTCTCTTATAGATCGCAAGATTGCGACGTTTCTCTTTACTTGGTCTTTATCCAAGTATCTAATCAAATCTATTTCTAATTTGGCGTCAATAAAACTGATGCAGATTTTACTGTTCGAAACTAAAGTTGGTTAGTCGGTCTGAGAGTTGAAAAAGAATTTAAGTGAAGGGACTGAATAAGAAAGATGAGTGTCCGATATAATGTTTTGACGTAATGGTCTGTGGCAAATGTCCTTTCACGAGGTGAGTTATTGTGCGGAGCCAAGCGATGCAAATTATCTCGCCAGATTCTCTCAACTCCTTAAAGTTTTATGAAGAAAGACAATGAGAAAATTATGGTGATATCTGTTTCAAGGAATTTAGCGTAATTAGATTGGTTCGAATTGATTAGATTCCAGTAACGTATGGAATTCTGTGATTCCAAACAGAGAAAAGCAAAACTTTTGGTTCACTACATATAGTAACAATTAAAGGATCAAACAGAAAACTAAGACATATTTGTGCCAAATAAGCTGACATTATTTGAGATGCATACATATGAACCACACACACACACACACATACACACAGACACACACACATATATATATATATATATATATATATATATATATATATATACATGTGTGTGTGTGTGTGTAAAAATTTCAGATAGAGTATATCTGTAAAAGGACAATGTAAATAACCACAAAAGGATGAAAATTAGCTTAGCCGATGTAGTTCCTTCTCTGAGGGACATTATCAAGATGAAATACTTTGATAAAGGCCCTCAGAAGAGGAAAGGCATCGGCTAAGTTTTCCTTTTTTTCCTTATATATATATACATTTTTCTATAGAGCTGTTTCGTACATAAACGCGTCTCACTGAATTACAATTTATTTTGTTTTTTTTGACGACTTCATAAAGGGTTTTTCTATCTTATGATTGGGTTAAGCTTTTAAACCTTTTATTAGACTATGAAATTTAATTAAAAAAAAGTAAAACACAATTCTCTAGGCACTTAACGACATATTAAAGTGCGAAAAGCTATCTTTCGCTGTGACGAAGCAGACGATGTGCGTACATGAATGCCACCATTCGCTTTGAAATGGACACCCTGACCCTACCTCGGCTTGACCTCTTTCCGAAAATATGTGGATAAAAATTAACTCTTAGGCCCTTTATCAAAATGGTCGCCTCAGCCGTTTCCATAGTAATTAATTTTGCGAATGAACATATTTATAAAGATGCGTAAATTTCAAGATTGGATATTCCTACATTTTCGCATGATGATGAAACAGGTCTTGGTACTTTTAGTCAATTCAATTTTAATAATTATATTGAGGTTTTCGGCTTCCGTTTTTGAAACATGGGAACTCTTATGTAGTGAAGGAATCATACTTTTTTAAAAATAATTATGATTTAAGCTCTAATTCTGTATGGAGCACTTTTTTTTAAATAAAAATACTAAAGAACTACTTGACGTGTTCATTCCTATTTTTTTTACATATCTGCACACACACACACACACACAAACACACACACACATACACACACATATATATATATAGGCTACCTGACGATTGCGTCTAGCATGAAAGTCTGTCATCTATGAGTGTTGACTTCTATGTTCACTTTTATATATATGTATATATATATGTATGTGTGTGTGTGTGTGTCTATGAGTGTATATATATATATATATATATATATATATATATATATATATATATAATTATTTATTTAAAAATATGATTCCAACTCGCTACATAAGAGGTCTCATGTTTCAAAAGAAGAGCCGAAAACTTCAAAATAATATTTGAATTAACTTGAGTTAAAATAGGCTCTGTTCCATCTTCAAGCGAAATTTTTTTGGGAATGACATATTTCTGAAATTTACGAGTTTTATGTAGCGAGTTGGAATCATATTTTTAAATAAATAATTATATTTATGCTCTACTTTCGTATCGAGCACTATTTTTTAAAAATAATAACAAAAATACTAAGGAACTTTGGATTATTTACCAAACCAGTTTCTTTCCTATTTTTTACAATATTTTCACACACACACACACACACACACACACACACACACATACACACACACACACACACACACACACACACATATATATATATATATATATATATATGAGGGTCTTTATCAAAGCATAGTGAGGACGAAACATGTCAGCTCAACAACACGACGATAAACTGCAGCAAAGTTTGGATGAATCAGTTGCCTTCAGTCTGGAAACGCAATCTGATACAACCGTGTAATACCTCACCCATTGCCATTCGTGCGTTCGTATGTAAAAATCATATCTGCCTGCCTACGATGCTAAACTGGCAACAAATTTACACGAACAACATATATAAATTAGTCTAAATTGAAACATAGCGCCATTTACCAAAAACTTTCTTTAAACTTAATAATTCGAAAATGAACGATTTGGGAACATATGTTTATAGGGACTTTGTCCTTGTTTTGGTGTGAAGAACTCGGGACCAAGATTGTAAAAGTATTTTTGGTACACACCCGTATATATATATATATATACACCTAAATCTGATATCGCGGTGGAATAACAAAAGATCTGTCCCCCCCCGACAAAAAAACCCCTAAAATATTAAGGAACAGAAAAAATCGATAGAAACAAAGAAAAACACATTAAAAAGCTATATTATATCAAACCCCTACGAAATGACAGGGAATGCGGGACAATTTCCTTGCAAATTTGCTGAGAAGACCTGAGACAATAGAGACGTTGTCCTACAGAAGAGGGTGAAGATACACATTGGTTATCTCAACGCATATATAAGCAACGAGAATATGTATTAAACAAATTGGCAAACAATTGCGACAATTAAATACCAAATCGGAATGAGATTAAATGTCTAAGATGCATATTATGGAAAGAAGGCTTGAAAATTCTGACACTCATAGGACCCATTGAAGCCAAGAGGAACAGAAGAAAGAAGGGAGTAACCTACCTAATGAAATTGTGTTCAATCATAGCGGATCGGGGTTTGGGAATGACATCAAAAATAAAAACATGGCGAGGAAGTTGTGGAGACATTGTACACCCACGTTACGGATGGGCACGTCACATAGAACATAATGGGAACATGAGAACACTCATTGCTGAATATTTATGGCCGTGTTACGTTTATTTCCTTTTCCCAATGTAGTTGCAGTATTTCTTTTGATATTTCATAGATTATTTGTAGACCTGTGGTTGGGATTTGCGATATTTGTTTGATATTTCTCAGATTCTCTATCAATCTGTGGCTGTGATTTTTGTTAGGATAATAATTCTTATAATATTTTGAAGATACTTTATCGAACTACGGCGGTGAGTTCTGTTCGTGTAATATTACTTTTGATATTTCAAAGATTCTCTATCGATCTTTGGTTGTTGTCTCCGTTTGTGTAATATTACATTTGATATTTCAAAGATTCTCTATCGATCTTTGGATATTGTTTCCGTTTGTGTAATATTACTTTTGATATTTCAAAGATTCTCTAACGATCTTTGGTTATTGTCTCCGTTTGTGTAATATTACTTTTCATATTTCAAAGATTCTCTATCGATCTTTTGGTTATTCTCTCCGTTTGTGTAATATTACTTTTGATATTTCAAAGATTCTCTATCGATCTTTGGATATTGTTTCCGATTGTGTAATATTACTTTTGATATTTCAAAAATTCTCTATCGATCTTTGGTTGTTGTCTCCGTTTGTGTAATATTACATTTGATATTTCAAAGATTCTCTATCGATCTTTGGTTGTTGTCTCCGTTTGTGTAATATTACTTTTGATATTTGAAAGAATCTTTATCGATCTTTGGTTGTTGTCTCCGTTTGTGTAATATTACTTTTGATATTTCAAATATTCTCTATCGATCTTTGGTTGTTGTCTCCGTTTGTGTAATATTACTTTTGATATTTCAAAGATTCTCTATCGATCTTTGGTTATTGTCTCCGTTTGTGTAATATTACTTTTGATATTTCAAAGATTCTCTATCGATCTTTGGTTATTATCTCCGTTTGTGTAATATTACTTTTGATATTTCAAAGATTCTCTATCCATCTTTGGTTGTTGTCTCCGTTTGTGTAATATTACTTTTGATATTTCAAAGATTCTCTATCGATCTTTGGTTGTTGTCTCCGTTTGTGTAATATTACTTTTGATATTTGAAAGAATCTTTATCGATCTTTAGTTGTTTTCTCCGTTTGTGTAATACTACTTTTGATATTTCAAATATTCTCTATCGATATTTGGTTGTTGTCTCCGTTTGTGTAATATTACTTTTGATATTTCAAAGATTCTCTATCGATCTTTGGTTGTTGTCTCCGTTTGTGTAATATTACTTTTGATATTTCAAAGATCCGCTATCGATCTTTGGTTGTTGTCTCCGTTTGTGTAATATTACTTTTGATATTTCAAAGATCTCTATCGATCTTTGGTTGTTGTCTCCGTTTGTGTAATATTACTTTTGATATTTCAAAGATTCTCTATCGATCTTTGGTTGTTGTCTCCGTTTGTGTAATATTACTTTTGATATTTCAAAGATCCGCTATCGATCTTCGGTTGTTGTCTCCGTTTGTGCAATATTACTTTTGATATTTGAAAGATACTCTGTCGATCTTTGGTTGTTGTCTCCGTTTGTGTAATATTACATTTGATATTTCAAACATTCTCTATCGATCTTTGGTTGTTGTCTCCGTTTGTGTAATATTACTTTTGATATTTCAAAGATTCTCTATCGATCTTTGGTTGTTGTCTCCGTTTGTGTAATATTATTTTTGATATTTCAAAGATTCTCTATCGATCTTTGGTTGTTGTCTCCGTTTGTGTAATATTACTTTTGATATTTCAAAGATTCTCTATCGATCTTTGGTTGTTGTCTCCGTTTGTGTAATATTACTTTTGATATTTCAAAGATTCTCTATCGATCTTTGGTTGTTGTCTCCGTTTGTGTAATATTACTTTTCATATTTCAAAGATTCTCTATCGATCTTTGGTTGTTGTCTCCGTTTGTGTAATATTACTTTTGATATTTCAAAGATTCTCTATCGATCTTTGGTTGTTGTCTCCATTTGTGTAATATTACTTTTGATATTTCAAAGATTCTCTATCGATCTTTGGTTGTTGTCTCTGTTTGTGTAATATTATTTTTGGTATTTCACAGACTATCGTTCGATCAGTGGCTAGATTTTCCCGATGAAACATTCTTTTTGATATTTCACAGATACTTTATCGATCCGTGATTTTGATTTCTGTTAGTGCAATATTTCTTTTATTTCACTGATTATCTATCGGTCGGATGTTGTAATTTCTGTTGTTAAAGCATTTCCTTTGATAATTCACAGTTTATCTTTAGACCAGTAGTTAACATTTCTGTTGGTGCAATATATCTTTTGATATTTCGCAGATCCTCCATCGACCGATGTCTGTGATTTCTTTTGTTACGATATATCTTGATATTTATCAGATTATCTGTCGATCTGTATTTGGGATTATCTTTTGGTGCAATATTTCTTTTGATATATCGCAATCTATCGGTCTGTAGCTGAGAAACTTTCGTTTTGAGAATTCACAGTTATATTATCGATCGGTGGTTTGGATTTCTTTTTGCGAAATAATTCATTTGATATTTCGCGCAGTGTCTATCGATCTGTGATAGGGATTTCTGTTGGTAAAGCATTTCTTTTATTTCACAGATTATCTATCGATCGGATGTTGCGATTTCTGTTGGTAAAGCATTTCTTTTGATATCTCACAGTTTATCTCTCGACCTGTTTTTGGGATTTCTTTTGGTGCAATATTTCTTTTAATATTTCACAGATTATCTCTCGACCTGTTTTTGGGATTTCTTTTGGTGCAATATTTCTTTTGATATTTCACAAATTATCTCTCGACCTGTATTTGGAATTTCTCTTGGTGCAATATTTCTTTTAATATTTCACAGATTATCTCTCGACCTCTTTTTGGGATTTCTTTTGGTGCAATATTTCTTTTGATATTTCACAGATTATCTCTCGACCTGTATTTGGGATTTCTCTTGGTGCAATATTTCTTTTGATATTTCACAGATTATCTCTTGACCTCTTTTTGGGATTTCTCTTGGTGCAATATTTCTTTTAATATTTCACAGATTATCTCTCGACCTGTATTTGGAATTTCTTTTGTTGCAATATTTCTTTTAATATTTCACAGATTATCTCTCGACCTCTTTTTGGGATTTCTTTTGGTCCAATATTTCTTTTGATATTTCACAGATTATCTCTCGACCTGTATTTGGGATTTCTTTTGATGCAATATTTCTTTTGATATTTCACAGATTATCTCTCGACCTGTATTTGGGATTTCTTTTGGTGCAATATTTCTTTTGATATTTCACAGATTATCTCTCAGCCTGTATTTGGGATTTCTTTTGGTGCAATACTTCTTTTGATATTTCGCAGATTCCATGTCAAATGACATTGACGGCCATTTCCAGAGCGATTTACTCATTCTGTAATTATACTTTCAAGTGTTTAGATGTAAGTCCAATAATTGTCTCCCACACAAAAGTGCAGTAGTTATTATTTGTTTCTCGCATGTAGAAATGTATAGATAAATTGTATATGCCTTTCATAGATACAGCTCACTTCTTTCTAGGGTTTTGTAATATTTTCTAAACGATAACCAAAAACCGTGTATATAAGATTCCTTTTCTCATTGACATTATACTCTATTGATCCCGTAGATATTATTTTCAAGCCTTTTTCGACGTTGTGACATCCGTTCCTCATCATTTGTTGATCCGATTAAGCTTCAAGTAATTTCAAAATTAACCCTTTATTTAACCTATGGAGGTAGATTATTCTCGTTCCTCTGACCATGTGCAGTGATTGTCCGTCTAGTTTTTATTCATTACTGCTAGGTTACTGCGTGTGTCTAGGTATTCACTACACTATCCAGGGTTTGAACTCATCATTAATGTTTCGGCAAATACACGAGCCGATTCACCAGACGATTGTCCCATTAGACAATCCTGAGTGTAGAACATGGACACTTAAACATAATCTTGCTGCTACTGAAACGGCTGCTTGTCATTCTTGATTGCATTCACAGAGTCTTCTTTCTGCTGCTGCTGTAAGAGCCTTGCTGTCATTTGTATTCATTTATAGCTCTCATATATTTATTTCTATCTTACTTGTAATAAGAAGGTCGTCATAGACAAGCAAATGCGCTGATTGTTTCAGACGTTTAGCTCTCCAGTTTTCTTCTCCTTTTTTCTTAATTTTCTCTGGTTTGTTAACTAAAATTTTCTAATGGAGAGAGGAGGGTGCCTTAGCTGAAACCTTTTTTATAAAAACAGAAATTCGGACAGAAAGATTTTTAAGTTTAAGTTATGAAATTATTTTGCAGTATTATGAAAAAAAACTGTGGTGAATCACACGTTAGGACTATAAAAGAATGAATACACGCTTTCCCTCCCTCTCTCTATTTATATGTATAGATTACAGAGCAAGGCAGATGAGGATTTCTTGTCTTAGGTGGCCGCCAGTTTACCTGCTGGATATCCGAAGAGCGCTTTTGGCAGATTTATTTTCTTATTGTCGGGGAGGTACTCATTCATTCATAGCCTATCTTGGCCATGACTTCACCCTACGAAGACCCCCGCCCAGCAATGCTGCGTCACTGACGGTATACACAGATATGAGGTCCAATTTGTCCCATTGATGGCCGTTGACACTTCAACAATTTGTCTGATAATGTATCTATCACTTCTATCTATGTAAATAAACGATAAATTTTGTCTGTCCGTCCGTGTGACTGAAATTACTATAACTTGGGCCAAACTTGCTCTACATGTTCACATCATACCTTTTTGGAATCAGGTTGATCTTAAGATCTGCCCTTCATCTGTCGCATGAAAATCCAGCATTAGAATTTGTGTCCGGGTGAGGAGGGAACAGTTACAAATTCGAAATTTAAAATAACTGAAAAAATTCGTCATTTTAAAATTTTTACTTCATATTGAGTTCAAAGTAACACAAACACTTTGTGAACCTTTTTAAAAAAATGTTTTAAATTCAAAATGTCTCCAAAACTTTGTGAATTGAGGAAATCAATTTAATTTCTTCCCAAAATTAAAGTGAAAGGTATAGTAACGTGAGGTTTTCAAGTGTATGCTTTGAAGAACTCAAATTTCGATCTGAATTGAAATTTCGGCCCAAATCTGTCTTTTGGCCGGAATTGAACTTATAGTCCGAATTACAGTTAAAGTTATGCCTTGAAGTTTCATTGAGGAATTCAAAGTTATTTCTTTAAAATTATAATTGTTGCTTCCTGCTTGACTGGAAGAACAATTCTATCTCTACTAGCTTAGTTCTTTAACATATACGATGGTTGGGGGAGGGGGAGAGAGATGAATATAAATAAATACAGAGAAACGGGGGGTGGGAGAGAAAGGCACAGACTGCAATGGAAAAATGAGAAAATATTTTTTTTCTTTGGTGATAATCTTCCTTAACGCAGTTCGAACCCAACGGTCATATGCATGTTTAATCATTTTTTTTTCTTATTCTTTTATTCGAATATGACCGATTTGACCTTTTTTCGAACACAAGTCAACTCTGTTTGGCAAATTACTTTGCTCTCAAAATCTTTACCTATGAGCCCAAGCCAAATTTCAGCGTAGGACAATGGTTAACGTTGCTTGACTAGGTGGCCACAAGTAAAACCAAGTACAACCCTCACTGGTTGTCACATGCTAAAAGCTCAACATTAAATAGGCCATCAGGTGTTGATATATATATATGAAAACCATTAACATAAGCAAAACTATCCCTCGAATAGTTCTGGGAATAATATTACGTTGGTGCAAAAATAATGACGTAATAATGTCGTTTTTTGACGTATTTTTTACCGTCAAAAAACGACATTATACCGTCATTATTTTTGCACCAACTTAATATCTTGTTTATACGAGGATAAATCTATGACTTGTATCTAATATCTATATACTTCTCTTCCTTGTTCGCTTTGGTAAAATACGTAGGAATTACGTTTTTAGTAAAGTAATCTTCTGCTAAATTTCTTCATGATCTATGTCTTTTTATCCCTTTGATATTTCCCATCCATCAGTTGTTCTAGCTTTATTTGGTCCCAAATCCATTATTCCATTCTAAAAATCCTTGAAGTTCTGACTTTTTTTCACTATTAGATTTTAAAATATTCTATTTTATTTTTTGCCTTACGTTCTATTGTTTAAAAAAAGTTCATTTCATTTGACATTCTAAATACAAAATGGTAATGCTATTCTTCCTGAAGTCCTAATTTTCAGAGTATTGTTTAAAATACCAGTCTTGCGTTTCGTTTTTGCTAAATTCGAAACTTAAAAAAAGAAATGAATACAATATGTGA
Organism: Acanthosepion lycidas; assembly: GCA_963932145.1. NCBI lineage: Eukaryota > Metazoa > Mollusca > Cephalopoda > Sepiida > Sepiidae > Acanthosepion > Acanthosepion lycidas. The sequence goes on from OZ010593.1 coordinate 62,598,431, forward strand.
AGTAGTAATAAGAAGTGTCAGAAAAAATCAATAATAACAACGAAAATTACAATATGAGCTCTGGTAAAAACATGTAATGATAACAGCAAAAATTGCAATATGAGCACTTATAAAAAATGTTACTGAAGACATTAGGTTTATAATACCCAGAAATTCACACACAGATATCCTCAAGGAGACATGGCACAGTGGATAAAGGCGTTAGTTATAAAATACTATTCTTCTTGAAGTCCTAGTTTTCAGAGTATTTATATTAAGGCGTTAGTTAGATCCAGTGACAGGAACCAAAGTGTTTGAGTTCAAGTTTAAGGCGGTGGAGAACTTGGAGAGGGCAATTAACAGGAGATAACTGACAACTATCCATTAGACATAGCATGACAACAGTCTACCTCAGCGAGCGAAATAAATAATTCCAATCACCTGAAGAATATGGCAACAAAGATGAGGACAATAGCGCGAATAATGTATATAATGGTGTACATAATACCTCATCTCAGAAATATAGACAGATACTACAAAAGAAATCTTTCTTTATTTTATTTAGGTAAACGTCTGATAGAGACCCTTATTTTCTAAGTTAAAAACTGAACCAAAATTAAAATCATCTTATTTTATTATACTATTGGTTTAAGAAAGGTGATGGTGACAACTATCTTATTACTACGCCTTTTTATTCCAAACTGAAGAAATTCATATTAACCTACTAGGATAATTTTGATTTGTCTCGTACTATCATTTGTTATTTACTCTCCACCGGGATATAGTACAAGGCCGCTTTAAAAATTGGGCTCCTACTTTCAATTAGGTAATAATGGCCGTTGTCCTAGACCGGAATTTACAGTTGAAACGAGAATTTCGATAAAAATTATACGTGCTGTGTTTTCGTAATTTCTGTTCAGAGACATTTCAATAAAAAGCAACAATGTTCAGCAAATGAAGCATCTAAACTGGCATGCCCTACTTGAAACGATTCACAGAATATGATAATTTTAGAGGTTTATATTATCATATCGATGTGCATTGTCTTGTAATGGATACTGGCTCGGAATGAGAACTCGGAGAGATGAGTTCGATTCCTAGTCGTTCGGTATATTCACTTACGTTCTTATTTCTACCCTCGTAAATGAGCGCCCAAACGTGTGGCACTTAACTGACTGATTGATTAATATTTAGCTATTCCCTTTATTTTTATTTTACCCTCATTTATTGTTTTACTTGTGGAAGGATATCATATAATAAATCCTTGATTATTTGTAGCGCGGCATTTCTATTGTGTAGACTGACGTTTTTCTATGCAGCAAAAATATGTTTTTCCTATTTCATCTCGTCGTTTAAACATTGCAAATTGTCACACTAATGCTGTACGATATCCGATTCTTTAGCTTCTTGTAATCTATATGTTTTTTTAAGCATTTCACCCCAAGCAAGGCGGGAAGCCACTAGGACGCAAGGGGTTACAGAAAATTTAGAGTAAGATCAGATAGGAGTGATAGAAGAAAGAATGAGAAAGGTAGTGGATAGATCAAGGCAACTGGAGATGTCGATTGACATTACACTTGAATAGCTGGAGATTATAGCTCACAGGGAAACAGGAATAGGGAAGGGAGTTCCACAGGCGAGAGGTGCGAGACATGAAGCTATTGGAGTAGAAGAGACGGCTACATTTAGGAGTTTCGACGGTGAGAGCGGGATGCCAACCTCGTATGGCGCTTGAACTCATGACGTCTGGGAACCAGCGAATGCAGCTCCTCGGAGCAATTTCCATGAAAGTATTTGTAGAACAGACAGAGGGAGGCGACGGCGCGTCTGTGAGAAAGTGACTGTAGACGATCGACAGAGCAGGCCAAACTACAATGCATATCCGCCTCTGGAGCCTATCAAGAACTCCGAGGCAAACAGAAGGAGCACCAGACCATATATGGCAGGAATGTAGCCGCTGTCTGTCAGTTTGGTATCGAACTCCTCCTGAGGTTTTGGAGATAGATCCCCATAACCGTATATCTTAAGAAATTACATTACCCAGGGTACTTGGATAAGTATATTTCATTTTGATCAAAGGAGCTCTCAACGGATTGACTTATATCCAAAATATAGAATAAGAGAGCCCGAAGATGGAAGTCACATCGGCAAGATCAAAATTAGGCAATATGGACGTCAACTTGAACAGGAAATCACCAATAAGTGGGTAGCGCCTTACAATACAGAATTGTTGCGACAAATAAACTGTCACAGTAATGTTGAAATCGGCTCATCAATTCATTCAATCAAATATTGCATCAAATACATATCAAAGTGCGGTCAGGTCAAGCTGTTTTTTTGCACAAATCCCCCACCGATTTTCTCTCTTTGATTTAAATTAAATTTAAATTTGAACAGGGGAATGACTTTTATCCAAAATATAGAAGGAGAAAGCCAGAAGATAGAGGTCACATCGGCAAGATCATTGAGTAATATTGAAATGCATCATTTTTCTCCACAAATAATAACACTGATTTAATGTTATATGACACGCAGCAAGGCACGGGTAATTCAGCTTTTCTAATAAACTATAAACTATTCCCTTCGGATTCCAACAAATAATTATATATCCATTGAAAGCTATTCTAGGTGTAGATACGATTCCTCTTACTATGTCCCATGCAATTTTCATTTCATGGGACACATGTACTCTAAAATGGCCGATGTCTATTTAGATAATCGGTGGGGAAATTATCTGCTGAAGTTTGCTTAAAGCTTTTAAAAGATTCACAGCAATTACATTCAAGCAAGAAATAAAAAAAAATATTGTGTAAAGTGCAAAGATTTCCCTAACATTCTAAGAAAGATAAACGTAAGAATAATTATATACTAGAGTTAGTAATTTTTTTCCTAGTTTTTATTTTCTTTTAATTTTAGTTACTTTTTCCTCAAATGATAATGATGGTAGAATAGCGATAAAAGCAACTGTGGTGTTATAACAAAGAGCAATATGAAAAAAGAAAGAAAATCAAAATTACTTTTGATGAAATATTTCATCTATTAAATTTTCTCAACTTAAGTATAGTGCGATATATATCTTCTTCGTTTACGCAAACAGCAAAAGGCACAATGGAAGAGACCGTCGGTAAACAATAGCGAGGTTCTATGTACGAAAATTGGAATCCCATTACATCTACTGGATATAAATTAGTAATGATAGATAATACATTATCTATAATTAGTAATTTATATCATTATAAACATAATTCCGAATTACTAACCAGACGCTTCTCTGTAGCTTAATAGTACAGCACGTCAGGTTAGATGGTTAGGAATAGAGTTTCAACTTCTGTCGGAGAACGCATTTTTTCTACGAAATTTCTCCAAATTTCAAGCTGGTAAATGTAATCAATACTGTTTTATTCTTTTAAAAAAAAATCATTTACTATAAAAATAACATATAATCAGAAAATATATTAAATAATTGTCAGACTTAATACATTTCATTATATCTTGGCATTGTTTAATCGTCGAAGATTGAATATTTATAAACAGTAATTCGAACATGGTAACCAGACGCTTCTCTGTAGCTGAATAGTACAGCACGACAGGTTAGATGGATAGGAATAGAGTTTCAATTCCTGTCGGAGAACGCATATTTTCTACCAAATTTCTCCAATCTTCAAGCCTGTAAATGTAATCAATACTGTTTAATTAAAAAAAAGAGCATTTACTATAAAAATAACATATAATCAGAAAATATATTAAATAACTGTCGGACTTAATCCATTTCATTGTATGTTGCTATTGTTTATGTTAAGATACGTTTCATGAGAAGAAATGATTGAATGAGAAAAATCGTCGAAGATTGAATATTTATAAACAGTAATTCGGACATTGCTAACCAGACGCTTCTCTGTAGCTGAATAGCACGTCAGATCAAATATCGGTTTAGGTATAGGAATACAGGTTCAATTTCTGTTGGATATCGAATATTTTCTACGAAATTTCTCCAGCATTCAAGCCAGTAAATGTAATTAATACCGTTTAATTAAAAACAAAGCATTTACTTAAATAAATTGTCTCTATAAAAATAACGAGTAAACACAAAATATATTAAATAATTGTCGGATATAATCCATTTCCTCATATGTTATCAATGTTTACGTTAACATACTTTTTGTGAGCAGAAATAAATTATCCTTAAAAATTGAAGAATATTGCGTTTATAAACAGTAATTCGAACTTTGCTAACCAGACGCTTCTCTGTAACAGTACGTCAAATCCAACGACGACTTCCGTATAGGAATACAGATTCGATTCCTGCCGGAGAACGCATAGCTTCTACGAAAGTTATCGAACATACAGAACGGTAAATGTAATTAATAATTTTTAAATTAATAACAGAGCATTTACTTTAATAAATTGTATCTATAAAAATAACGTATAAACTGAAAATATATTAAATAATACATTATCTAATGAATTCAGAAGTTTTAAGACTATTAAACATCTAATTATACGAAGTTTAAGCAATCGAAAGGAAATAAAAAAAACGACTAATTATACGAATTAAAGGCTGAAGGCAATACTTTGGAGGCACGATGGAGTAATGGATAGCGACTCGGATTGAGGAATCGGAGAGCCGAGTTCGATTTCCAGTTGAATCCATTACATTCACTTATGTGTTAATACCCATGGGAAAGGTATGAATCTAACTCTCATGGCCTGAAGAGGCACGGTGGGAGTAATAGATAGAGACTTGGATTGAGGAATCGGAGAGCCGAGTTCGGATTCCACTCGAATCCATTACATTCACTTACGTGCTAATACCCTTGGGAAAGGTATGAATCCTCTTCTCACACAGCTATAGATAAATAGCAAGGCGCACTAGATTCTATAGCCTTGGGTCGCAACTGGTCTACAGCAGAAAGAAATGACATCCTACTGCGGGAAAAATCTGTCTCGTTAGTCATGTATCGAAATACACATGATCGACTAAGCGTGTATCACACATAACAGACTGAATACTTGGCACATATGATAGAAGACTTACGATGATTTTCATGTGGCTTTTTTGTAATGTACTCCTCTTTACATTCAAAGGACACGTGGCCGAGTAGATAAAAACGTTGGTTAAAATAATCCAGTGCCTTGGCGCAAAGATTGGTGAGTTCAATTCCACAGCAGAGGTGAACAAAAACTTGGAGAGTTGAGTTAAAAGTGAGGTAACTGAGACTGAGATATCAGGAAGAGGCATTGGTACGTGGAACGAAATAAAGGGTTCGATTCGAAATTCCAATCACCTGAAGAAGACCGGAACGTCGTGAATATAACAACAAAGATGAGGACAATAGACCGAACAATGGTGTAAATACTTTTTTACATTTCTTTATTTTGTGTTCACGGGCCTCAATTCTGTTGGAGATTTTATCGCAGAATTCTTTGTTTTCTTAATTCTGTTTTTTATCATCACCGTCATCATCCCTATCGTCATCATGCTTCGACTTCCCTGTAGTTGGTCGGAACGTCATTAACAATCCCTTTCCATACAGATCGGTCATGCATTGTCGTCATGCGATCCCCAATGTCCAACCCTGAGTCCCGAGTCATGGTGTCTGGGAAGTTCAACTTTTATGAGAAGACAACTTCCATAGAAGTAAGGATTTTTTTTTAAAGATTATTTTTCTATTTGCTCCCGCTATTTATTTTTGGTTTATATTTCGTTTATTCAGTTCGTTCCTTTGGATTTTCATATCATCGTATTAGCTTGGTGCAAAAAAAATGTCGTTTGCTCACATATGTTACTAGGTGAGAAAACGACATTATTTTTGCACCAACCTGATAGTTTGAATGTGGTTTTTTTTTTTTCCTTTTTTCTTTCTTGTTTCGTATTTTTCTCTTCTAATTTTCGTTCTTTTCTACGAAACGTTTCCTTCTCTTTTTTCTTTCGTTTCTGTTTTTCTTACTCTTTTTTATATTTCATTATTATGTTTACCGCCAGTTTACTTATTGATATTTTTTCTTTCTTTTTTAGATTTCTTTCTTTATTTGCTTATTTTTCCTTCCATTTCAAGGTTGCTTACGATATTAAATTTTTCGGTCATTCATTCATTCATTCATTCATTCATTCTTTCTTTCTTTCTCTCCTTCTTTTTCTTTCTTTCTTTCTTTCTTTCTTTCTGTCTTTCTTTCTATCTTTTTCAAATTTCCTTTCTCCCATCAGTTTCCCTTTTTCTATTTCCGGTTTGTTTGTCTTTTTAATCATTACTAATTTTTATGATATCCTTTTCTTTCTCCTGTGAGTTTCATCTTTTCTTTCTATTTCCTTTTCTGTTTTCTAATCAACTTTTCTTTTTTTTGCTTCCATTTTTTACAGCCCTCTTTCATTCTTGATTCTTCTTTATGTAGTCTTCCTTTAATTTTATCGCGTATGATTCTGTCTTTATTTCATTCTTTCTTTCTTTCTTTCTTTTTTTAGTTCTTTCTTTCTTTCTTTCTTTCTTTAGTTCTTCTTTCTTTCTTTCTTTCTTTCTTTCTTTCTTTCTTTCTTTCTTTCTTTAGTTCTTTTTCTTTCTTTCTTTCTTTAGTTCTTTTTTTTCTTCTTTCTTTCTTTCTTTCTTTCTTTCTTTCTTTCTTTAGTTCTTTTTTCTTTAGTTCTTTCTTTCTTTCATTTTTTCTTTCTTTAGTTCTTTCTTTCTTCTTTTCTTTAGTTCTTTCTTTGTTTCTTTAGTTCTTTCTTTCTTTCTTTCTTTCGTTGGTTCTTTCTTTCTTTCTTTCTTTCTTTAGTTCTTTTTCTTTCTTTCTTTCTTTCTTTATTTCTTTAGTTCTTTCTTTCTTTTTCTTTCTTTCTTTTTCTTTCTTTCTTTAGTCCTCTCTTTCTTTCTTTCTTTCTTTAGTTCTTTCTTTCTTTCCTTCTTTCTTTCTTTCTTCCTTTCTTTAGTTCTTTCTTTCTTTTTTCCTTTAGTTCTTTCTTTTTCCTTTAGTTCTTTCTTTCTTTCTTTCTTTCTTTAGTTCTTTTTTCTTTCTTTCTTTCTTTCTTTCTTTAGTTCTTTCTTTCTTTATTCCTTTAGTTTTTTCTTTGTTTCTTTCGTTCTTTCTTTCTTTCTTTAGTTCTTTTTCTTTGTTTCTTTCTTTCTTTGTTTGTTTCTTTCTTTAGTTCTTTTTCTTTCTTTCTTTCGTTCTTTCTTTAGTTCATTCTTTCTTTCTTCCTTCCTTTAATTCTTTCTTTCTTTCTTTCTTTCTTTCTTTCTTTCTTTCTTTCTTTCTAACCTTAATTCTTTATTTATTATATTCAGTCTTGCTTTATTTTTCCTGCCCTTTTCTGAGTCCGATTATTTTTTTTTTCCTTTGCCTTGGATATTTCAGAACACCTGAGGTTATATTCTTTTCCCGATTTAGTTTCGTGTCAAGAAAAACTGACCTACACCTTATTTGGGGTCGCATTTGTAATGGCAGATGAAATTCTTCTGTCACAGTTAAGCATAAAACATGCAAACCTTACCTGTCATTTAGTGGCAGAAAGCAGTAGATACATGAAAGCTAGCCACCAGGAAATGTTGGTAAGTGCACAGAAATTGCCTGATTCTAAATGCGACCAGCCAAGTGAAAGTTATTCGTCCCTAATTCAAACACGTGAACCGGATTATCGCAAATAACGTCAAAACAAGACGGCAAACAAAATGGAAGGCAAATAACATTTTAAAGTTTTTTCTGCTTTGGCTTTCAATGAAATCTTTTCAAAACAGTTTTGGGGAAGGAAACAATTCAAATGCATATCTATTTACACATTACAGTGCATCTTGCGAAATATTTCTTCTGTTTTGTAATGTAAATAGCTTCGTTGAGTGGGGTCTGGATTTACTTTATATATTTCTTTCGTTTTTTGTTGTTTTCAATATTTCCATTTTTTACTTTTAGTTTTCAGTTACTTATTTCTTTATTATTTTTTATTCTTATTCGTTTTCTACTTCGTGTATATGGAACTTTATTATTAATCATGTTGCCTTCTTCTAGTTCGTTATTTTTTGCATTCTTTGTTATTTTTAATTTTCTCTTCCTTATTTTTACTTTCTTTTTTGTTTCTTATTTACTCTTTCTTTCTTTTGTTATCTTCTGTTTCTTTCGTTTTTTGTTTCATGTGGACTTTTTTCTGCCTTCTTTTTTTCTCTATGGATTTATTTTTTTCATACGATTTCCTTTATTTCCTTCTTTCTATCTTTTTTCCTTCGTTTTTCTTTCCCTCCTTCTTTGTTTGTTTGTTTCTTTCTTTCCGTTTTACTTTCTTTCTTTTCTTCTTTTTCTTTTTTCTCCCTTTCTTTCTTCTTGTTTTATTTCTTTGTTTTTTTCTTTTATCGTTTGTTCTGTTTTTCTTTCTTTCTGCTCTCCTTCTTTTCTTTGCTTCTTTATCTTTCTTTCTGTTTTTCATTCATACTTTTTACATATTTCATTCATACTTTTCACATATTTTTACTTTTTTCTTTTTTTCTCGATTGTCTTTCTTTTTTCTTTTGTTTCTTTTTTCTTTCTTTCTTTCCTTCTTTCTTTCTTGATTTCTTTCCTTCTTTCTTTCTTTATTTCTTTCTTTCCTTCTTTTTTTCTTTCTTGATTTCTTTCCTTCTTTCTTTCTTGATTTCTTTCCTTCTTTCTTTCTTTGCTTCTTTCCTTCTTTCCTTGCTTCTTTCCTTCTTTCTTTCTTTCATTCTTTCTTTCTTTTTTTCTTTCTTTCTTTCTTTCTTTGGTTCTTTCTCTCTTTCTTTCATTCTTTCTTTCTTGATTTCTTTCCTTCTTTCTTTCTTGATTTCTTTCCTTCTTTCTTTCTTTCTTTCTTTGCTTCTGTCCTTCTCTCTTTCTTTCTTTGCTTCTTTCTTTCTTTCTTTCTTTCTTTCTTTCTTTCTTTTATCCCGTATAATTTTATTTTTATTTTATTTCTAGGTCTTAACATTTTTTTTCAGTAATTCTTTCTTTACATTTTTTTTTCGTTATCTTACGTTGTCATTTTTCTTCTTTTTCTGGTCTTCGATTTTCAAACCGATTTCTTTTTCCATAAATCTTTCTTCTCATCTTCCTTCAAGCTCTCTTATTTTTCTTTTCTTTTCTTTTCTTTCCTTTCCTTTCTTCCTATTGTTTGTCACTTTCTTTTGATTTTTCCCCCCTCTTCCATTCCGAAATTCTCCATTCCAACGTCCATTTCAATTCTTACACTTTCCTTCACCTATGACTTCGTTTGCCATATTTCATTCGATATAATAAGTATTTTCACATATTTAGTAAATTCTTAAATAAATTCCATTTTCTTTTTTTTCAGTTGTGGACGCACAAGGAGTTAATCACGCGCAACTTCGAGAAATACATTTCCTACTACAAATGATTTCCCAAAGAAGAACGACTTTTAAAATTACATCTCCACTCAACCTGCTGCCTCGCTTCAATTTCCTATTTTCTATTAATCAATGAATAAAAATATCGATCCTCCGCCTGCGTTCTACTTCTCCGGTTTTAGGGTGGGCAGATATATATCTTATTGGAAAGCCATGACAGCCAGGTAAAGGATTATAGAATTCTTCGCAAACAGTTCATAATGGCTCTTTGATACACGTTCTTTCTAACGTGTCAACGTTCTAACCACGACGAATTTTGTAAGGCCTCTTCCAGTGGGGTTCTAATAATGTGCTTACGCCACCCAAGCTGACGCTCATGGTATTGATCAATAAATTAACCAAATCGGTTCCGATCAATCTATTCCGGTTTCTCTGTTTTATATTATACTAGCAACATGGTCCGGCGTTGCCCGTGCTTGATTAAAAAATCGTACGGCTCATACAGCAATCGCTATCACTTGACTTAAAATATTTTTGCCCTTCCTTGCCTTTAAAAAAGTACCCTTTGCCGTGCTGATGTTGCTACATGCCTGCGAATTTTTTTTAAGCTCTATAAAAAACATTATATCTGTTACGAAAAAAGAACTAAACAAAATGAACACAAAACGGTCATCTTTAAAAAAAAAAAAGGGCTCGTAACTGGAAAAACCGAATGAAAAAAGAATGTTAACAACAAATACTTTTTCACACCCAACCCAGTTCAGCAGAATCGGAATCAACATTGAGTTTAAGCAGGCAAATGAGCCAATTGGAGAAAAGTACCATGCAGATTTAAATTTTTCCCTAGCATGCTAGTTAACATTCGTGTCAGTCAGCTGTTGGCTCCCACGTTGGCCAATAGAATCTTCCTGTCTATTCGTGGAAGCCAGATATAGGCTCTCACTCTGGCCAGTAGAAAATGGCCGTAAACTACATGAAAACTTCTGTAGACGCATGAAAAAATCGATTATTTCCACTATCGATGGGAGTTGGGAAATGCAAAGTCGGTCTTGGCCTTCCCGCTAACTTGGAGCATGTGCATGTCAATTTTGGTGCAAATTCTTCGAAAATTACGACCGTGCATTCGTTACATACAGGCGCGCGCGCGCGCGCACGCACACACACACACACACACACACACACACACACATCCTGCCTTTTATAGATAGAAATATTTCTCTTTCTTTTGGTTGTATTTCAGGTGTTGATATTTTTTCTATGTTTAAATGCTTCAACCCTGATTCTTTTATTGATATTTTTAAGGTGTATCAAACTTTGTACAGGTTATTTAAAGCCAGAAAATATTTCTGATTATAAGATTTTCAAGGAGATAATAATGATCTACTGATACAAAATCGTACTTGATTGATTCGTTTTCGACAGTTTATCAACACGCTGCAGGTTATTTAAATCCAGAAAATGTTTTGAGATTGTATGAATTATTTAACAATAATAATGATTTAGTGATAAACGTCTGGCTAATTAACCCATAGCTGGGGGAGAAGTCATTGATTCATACCTCCCGTGTAAGTGAATATGACGCATCAAACTGGCATTGGAACTCGGTACACCGATCTACAATTCCGATCCCTTACAGCATACTCAAACTTACAGCACCTGGTATTGTCAAATGGTTACCCATCTAGGTACTAATGTTGCTTAACTTACGTAATCGTACGAGACCCGCTGTTTCAACGTAATAAATCTGTAAGCAAATTCAACTTCTTCTATATGAGTCACATCTATCTATCTATCTATCTATCTATCTATCTCATTCTGTTCATAGTTCATTCATAGACACACACACACACACAAACACACACACACACATATATATATATTATTCTGTTCATATCTATCTATTTCACTATTAATATTTATCTGTTTATCTATCTACCTATGTTCATATCTATCTATGTAAGTATGTTAATCTCTCTCTCTCTCTCTCTCTCTCTCTCTCTCTATATATATATATATATATATATATATATATATATATATATATATATATATATATCTTTCTATCTAACTATGGTAAAACTGCACAGCGTAGATGTGTTTTTTGGTGAAACGCACAAGCCTGCATCGACGACCGCCAAATCTTACGACAGGCTGCTAAAATGTAGCTCTGCGTTGTACAGCTTCGGAGATCGGCAGATGTAGGTTCAGGCTCAAATGTCCCATGCCAAGCGAAATCGTCCCAATCATCGCTCACAGTGAGGCAAAAACTACGAAAAACCTATATCTGAATCTATGACCTCGTGTTATCGTCAAAATGTAAAGAAAAACAAGAACATTTTTCTGTATTCTATGGAGTTTTTTGGGAATAGATGCGATTAAGACAATTTTTTGGCATGGACATAGAAAAATAAAACACAAACACCAGACCTGATTTAAACAACCACAGAGTCAAAGAAAAGATATGCAAAAAAAAAAAAAAACACACTATAGCGCTCCCAGCTGCACGAGAATACTAAAATGGATTTTTTTCGGTATATTTCATCGATTGTTTTAGCTGCGATAGTGGGTGCATCTTTGGGTTTCCTTTTCGAACTTTTATTTTTTGAAGCATTATCATTATTATTGAATATCAATAATACAAAAAGTTTCCAGAGTTAACACTTTATCGTAAAAATGCAGTAAAACGCGCCACTCCCGTTCTCATATATTTTTGGTACATATTCAATTATCATGGAAGTAATTTACGAAACGCTCATTTTATGCGAAAAATTGACGGAAATTTAAAACTAATCTTCAAGGGCATTTAAATTTTTGAAATCTTAAAATTTATAACCTTTTGATCCCTGATCACCGCTTAACCGGTGGTATAGAAAAATGATGTAATGTCCAGCCACCCGTTGAACAGTGCTAGAGAAAAAAATGAGTTAATGCCCAGCCAAACGGTGGGTAAACACTTGTAACTAATTTTATATGTACCATGAAACATTATATACAAATTATTTGCGGATTTTGATTCAGGCGTTCAAGCAGAACGGTTAAAATCATTCAGGAACGCTGGGCTCAAAGGGTTAATATTTACAATATTAAAGATAAGACTCTTGAGAAATCAAATCGACTGAAAATATATCTCTCCTAGAAGTAGCTTTGGCGAGTTTAGACATGCTTCCTGATCATGATTTGATTGTAGGTAGCGTAGAAGAAATTTGTTTCCATGCTAGCATTTAAAAGTGCAGGCACAAGCAACTTTTTCATCACTCTATCTCTTTCTTTATATATGTCTATATTTATCTTTACACACACACACACATTAATATATATATATATATATATATATATATATGTGTGTGTGTGTGTGCGTGTGTGTGTGTGCGTACAGGTATGTTGATACCTATCTATATATGTTGATATCTATATATGTTTATATATGTTGATATCTATCTATATATGTTTATATATGTTTATAGGGGGCCTAACGATTGCATCTAGCATGAAACAGACTGTCGCCTCTAAGTGTTGACTTCCATGTTCACTTTTATATTTATGTTTATCTATATATCTATTTATATCTATCTTTATATTGGCATGTTAGCCTTTTCTTAAATATCTTAGGTCTACATATAGATCTACATATTTGATTTTGAATTTCTTTCCGTGTATATATATGTATATATATAAAGATAGATAGATAGATAGATAGATATGAATCTATCTATCTATCTATCTATCTATCTATCTCTATATATATATATATGTGTGTGTGTGTTTATTTATTTATTTATATCATATATATATATATATATATATATATATATATATATATATATATATAACGAGGGAATAAAATAGAAAATAGAGACACGTATATATTAGGTTGGTGCAAAAATAATTTCGTTTTTTAACATATGTTACTATGTGAGAAAACGAAATTATTTTTGCACCAACCTAATATATATATATATATATATATATATATATATATATATATATATATATATATATCAAATATGTGGGGCAGTTCAATTTACATTACAATAAATCATTCATGCAAAATGTAGATTAGTAAAATTAATGATATAAAATTGCGAAAGCCCCTCGCAAAAAAAAATTTTAAAGGTTCATTAACCTACAAATCTCTCGATCAATGTTATAATCCTTGTTTTTTAAAAAAGTATAAGCTGTATAAGGTCTTTCTTTAATACGCAAGTACTTTCAACTGTACATTCAGTCATCTTCCCGCATGGAAATTATTTTGTTTTTGGTAAAATTCAGGTAGCATCCGAGACGAAAAAATTAAATGCGAATGGAAATATGTTTTGATTTTTTTTAAATGTGTTATTGTTTACAGATACAAACTTTTGGAGCAGCCGCAACGCTAAGGTTGAATTATTTGAAAATTTAAGTGCGTTTTTTTTTATTAATATGGCAATCTGAGAATATTTTTGAATATATATATATATATATATATATATATATATATATATATATATATATATATATATATATATATATAGTTTGAATGGCAAATGGCAATAGATCTAGGAGAATGACAACTCTGAATTCAAAAACCTGCCGAGGATCGTTTGGGTACCTTTTGGCACGTAGTGCACCAGGTCTCTGTAACGGCCCTTCAAAAAGTGTGGTTGGTTCTGCACAAAGCATTCACCACTATAATCGAATCATAGGTGCTGGCGTTTGGACTGTCGGTTCCTAGGAACTGAGCTGCTTGTCCCCCCACCACACACATATATATATACATATATATATATATATATATATATATATATATATATATATATATATATATATATATATATGTCTCCTCAGTTTGATTTATATGACAGTCTCTTTGATTCTTTCTATATAATATATAGAAAACTAATTTCTTGAAAACTATTTTATTCATTTTCTTTGTTTTCTTATTTTTATTTTATCAATTAAAGATAAAGCTAATACTATTTTAACTAGTTTATATAAATAACGCCAATAACGTCAAATATGGCGACACTGAAGCAAGGAATATGTTTATCGGTTATATTTCCTATCACACCAGATGTTACTTCTGTTTGGAATATCTGTCTGTGAGATTAGCTTGATATATATATATATATATATATAAATATATATATATATATATATATATATATATATATATATATATATATATATATATATATATATTATGTCATTCGCAGACAGTACTGTTTCTCTTTATCACAACTCCTCAGTGCGACTAGACATCCGAATGCTTGAAGCCAGGATCGAAACCAAACCGATTTGGTGTCAGTCAAAGCTTCTACCACTGAGATATCTTCATTCAGTAGAGTGAAACAGCTAAATCTAGCGTATTGTTTTTTACGAATGCCAATCAGCCGGAGTGCTCTTTTCATCTTACTGAAGAGCTTTATTTATGGTTTAATACACCGCTGATTTCATGGTGATTATGTCATTCATTAGTAAACTTTAACTTTCCTTATACCTCGCCATCTCCATCACCAATAAATTAAAATCTGATTTAAAATAGTGTTCCGAAATGAGCTTGACTCTAAGTTGTTGCATTTAGCGCTATTAGATCAAAACCTAGTTGTTCACTCACAATATCACACTGTTATGTTTTAGTATTAGTTGCGCTAATCGCCACAACGTTTTCGAAGTTCTAGTTCAATGCATTTTATATGACCATATAATTATACCACTTTCCGTTTAATGCTGAAATGACAAGTACTAGCTTAGTTAACATGTAGAGGACCGTGTGTGGATGAACGTGTTGTTGTATTAGAAACACGTGTGTAACACCAGGTAGAATATTAAAAGGTCCAACTACAAGAAAACTGCCGGACTCAAGTTAAGTCCAACTGAAGATAAAGAAGACAAACAAGCAAGACCGATATATATTAAAACAAATATGTATATTAACAACAAATTACGAAGCACATAGACAGTTAACATTGTGTTTGTGTGTGTAAATTCGTATTTTGGTGAATGTTTGTAATGTTCATAGTGTTTTTCAAGAATTGAGAAACGCTGATCTTCTAAGAGCTTACATCTTATCGCTGAAATAAAGAAGAAAGAGAGATTTACCTCAACTCTACGCGAGGTGGAATTCGGCTTTCTGAAACTAATTTAAACTCTTATATTCCGACCAATTTCAATATATCAAACAAAACACAAACGAAACAAAAACAGACTATCATTATTGTTTCGTCTGTGTATTGTTTGATATATTGAAATGTAATTGTCATCTTCGATAATGGCTTATGTAAGCCGAAAGCTTAGAAAGGATTAAAACATGTATCAATATGGTGATTTCCTTTCGTCTTTCAACAATAAAAATAATAAAAATAAAAAAATAATAGCCTTCTAGTTTATTAACCTTCCTTAACCAGCCATAAAAATCGTTTATGAATTTTATTTCAACTACATTATATTTAACATTTGTAGTCTTGCTAGATGAATTCTGAAACTTGACTGGCTTTCATATTGTAATACGGAGAGGTTGATTGTGCTTTCAAATTCCATATATTTTTTTTTGAGACTTTAACAAAACGGGCAAGATCTGTTGTTTTTCTCTATAGAACAACCAGAAAAGACTGCAGAACTTTGCCTGATATGTTTCTGACAGAAATATCTAGAGAATAGCTTTAAGCTAGAACTGGCAACCAATAAAAAAGTCAGAATGATGCTCTATTTCAGTTTTCACAATTATTGCAGCAATAGTAATGTAAAATAATAAATACAAGTACATTTCACTTTAATACATTCTATTTTATACTGAAAATGTGATATAGATTTTTTTTTAAAGATTTTAAAATAAACGACCATTAAAACTGTTATTTTTTTTTTCAATAGAAAAAACAGTTAAAACTATCAAGCGTAAAACCATCGGAAATTTCCTTTTGAACAACTGAATGATAGAAATTTACGTTTGGTGCTACATAAGAAATTTGATCCTAAGAAGAAAACCCTGTGAGTCTTCTTTTTTTCTGCAAGTTACAAATTTTATGTTGAAAGGAACAAGATAGTGAATAAGATATGAAAGGTAAAAACAAAACCTAAAAAGA
This sequence comes from Acanthosepion lycidas, assembly GCA_963932145.1. NCBI lineage: Eukaryota > Metazoa > Mollusca > Cephalopoda > Sepiida > Sepiidae > Acanthosepion > Acanthosepion lycidas. Next base: position 62,614,767 of record OZ010593.1, read on the forward strand.
TGAGAAAGAAATCAAGATACATTATGTTTTATGCTTTCTGCTTAGAAAAGGCAGAGTTAATCAGGCTCAGCGGGTATAGCCTGGCTTCTAGGGAGATGATCAATAACTATGCAGCAACGTTTCTTCCGACCGCTTTAAAAATTCATTGATACATTTGTTCGCGTTCTTATTAAATCATTGATTTATTTATTGATTTATCCTCCATTTTGAATTGTCTGCATTATTGTCTTGGGGTAGGTAAGGAAAAAGATTTTATCAGGATTCTTCTTGAAATGTGTTAATCTTAAGAAATAACCAAAGAAAAACGGAGGCAGATAAAAATTATAAGTACAGAAACATGTTTAGTGAGTTTCAGTTTAGTATGGAACAATACCAATTGCAAACTAATTGAGATGAGAGGAAAAAGTATTTGTCAAAATTTCAAGATAGCATTTTTCTTTTAATTTTCATCATTTATCTCAAAGGAAGGCGATAAACCCAGTAAAATGCAAAAGAATTACTGAAATTAGAAGTTGTGTAAATATTACAAGATCAGGTTTAGAAAAAAGAAAAAGAAAAATGAAGATTTTCTGTTAAATATCATAATTAACAGAAAAGCGACAAGCTGCAGGAGAGTTCCACAGATAAGAAGTGCGAGAAAAAAACCTATTAGAATAAACCTGATTGTTGTCGATTCCGGGATGAAACCAGGTATCAATAAATAACAAACGCCAAGGATGAATATAGAAAAATAATGTATTAATGTAATAATACAAACTCGTAATGCAGGTTAGTAGTTCCAGGAATACGGGTTAGTAGCAAAATATATATACAGTCTTTGGTATTGAAGTATCGCTGTATGACTTCTTACTGAGTCTACGTGCTCGCTCACTGTGACTCTTGCTCGCTACGTTCGTTCTGTCTGTCTGTCTGTTACCTTCACCCTCTCTTGTTCTCGTCTTACGCGGTGTTTACTCATTCACCCACGAGAATGAGATGTGACACAAGGTCGGATTAATGTAGGGACCCGAGCGCGTGCACCCGGACAGGGTCAAAAATTCCCCCAGCCCCCGCAACCGTCGGTTGCGCTGGCCTCGGTCCGAACACCGATCCCTCCCTCTTGTGCAATGGGAGGGCGCGGCCTCAGGTAGGTGTTCCCCAGGGCTCGGCACCTCTTCAGTATAATTTTCCTCAGTTGCCCCTCTGTCCTTTGACAGATAAGCCCATCTGTTAAATGCATGTCGTCTGGATTAAAAAAAAATTGTTAACGGGAAAAATTATTAGGGCATTTTTTTCTATTTGTATACTTAAAGATTTTTGGAGGGTGTTTTTGGAGGGTGTTTAGGTTAGAATACTTTTTATATAACTACGATTTGAAAAATATTTTCACTTTTAATTTTTAATATACTATATTTCTTTTAAGAACAAGTAAATGTATTAGAATCACTTACAGTATGTAGAATTATTTTCACATCAAGTATAAGTATGTATATTACTAGGTCACAATTTTTTTTAAAAATTGTATTTAAATATTATTTAAGTAAAATTTATGACAATGACGCCAAAAATAGCTATTGATTTCACTGATTTAGTAAACTTTTATTTTTTATATAAACCTTGTAATATATTGTTTCTTCTTTAAGTACAAAGAACCTGGGTCACTCAAAAGGTTACATATTCTAGCATTTCATATTAATTTCATTTTACTGTAGGTGTTTTATTGGATTCTTTTAAGTGCTTGTAGTACTTTGAGGGAGGTGTTTAGGTTAGAATACGTTTTATTTAATAACAATTTTAAAAGATGTTTAGGTTAGAATTCGTTTTATTTAGCTACAATTTTAAATACAACTTTAAAATATTTTCACTGTTAGTTTTAATAGACTATATTTATTTAAAAGAAGTAAATGTATTAGAATTACATACAGTAAGTAAAATTATTTTTACATATCAAGTATAAGTATGTATATTACGACAATTAAACACATTGGGTTTCTTTTTTCTAGACTTTAACATCGTTTTGTTCCAGCTCCACTGTCTTCCCAGCAGAGCAATGGCGAGCGGAAAAAGATCATTCAGTTCTCCAGTAATCGTACCAACATTCATTCTCTGGCTTCCATCTTCAAATTCCATTCAAGAACTGTAGCAAGGGTGTCAAATTCAAGGGTGAAAGGGACGCAACTCTTTCCGTCGGAAAATGTCTCACACGCTGCAACGCAAAGCCATGTACACCGAACACTGGTGAAAAAATGGTGTCCTGTTCATTTTTTTTCCTGCTTTTATGGAGTCCAGAAACACCTCATTACCATGCGTGTAACGCGACTTTGCGTGACCGCACGAGACCGTAAATATTAAAAGTCACGGACGCCATCTTGGATCCTTTCCTTTCGTAACCCACAGGCCAGACAGACGCGAGGGCGTTTGGGAGGTAAGCCATTCCTTTTTTCCCCACACTCCCCCCTGATCTCATGATCACAGAGGTGACAGGGAGGCGGCGATCGCTTTCGCCGGGTGCTTCTTCGAAGAGGGACGCTGCGAGCCTCATCGCCGCTTGCGCTCATGTCCGCGGTCTGAGGGTCGAAAAACACCGCGTCCCTTGGAAGGCTGCTGATATCTGAGTCACTGCCTGATGGAGCTGGCATGAACCAGAGCGATGCCTCACTGGTCTCAGATTCCGATTCGCTCCCGTCGTCCAGCGATGGTTGCAACTGCGTCGCCGCCCGCAGGTCCTTAACGTGACGGGGCACACCGTCGACCCGCACCGCCTGTGGGCTGATCACCTCAGTGACGCGTCCGGTTCCGTATTTCGTCGTGCACTTGCTGCGCGGGTTTTTAACCCAGACGACATCGCCTTTCTTCAGCCTCTCTCCGGTTACTTTCAGTTCCGTCAGCGGGTTGGTCTCTATGCCCTTCACTCTGACGTGGTACCTATGCAATGTGTCGGCTGGAGTCGTAGAGGGTGAGACATCATCCTTCGGGGTCACGTTGTACAAGTAGACCGCCTCAGACACCGCGCAGCCCGTCCTGGCTGCGATGGTCTTGACGGTCCTATGGTTCCGCTCGATGATCCCATTTCCACTTGGTACGTGGGCGCACCGGAACCGTAGGTGCACTCCCCAGGCATCCGCAAACCTCCTGAACTGCTCACTGTTGAATGCGGTGCCATTGTCGGTTAATATCTCCGTTGGGGGGCCACGTTCAAGGAAGATACCATTTAACTGACGGATGATGGTGGCTGAATCCTGCCGACGCAGCAGCCGCCATATCGCAAACCTGGATGGACCGCAATCAATGAGCGTCAGGAAATCCTCGCCGTTGTGGTGAGTAACATCTATCGCCAGCCGGCTCCAGTGGTTCCTCACGCTCAGCTGCCCTTTCTTCCAGCGAGCGGGTGCTGGGTCTATAGACTGGCACGCCACGCAGTTTCTGACCACTCTTCTGACGTCTGTCTTTTGTACTCCTGGGTCAACCAACTTGGCGAAATACAGGGTCCGCTTGACTCCGGGGTGCCCGCTTTGTTGGTGGACTTCTTTGATCCGATTAGATCGAACGGGACTCATGGACGCAGCGCAGGCGGGTTGCACGGGCTCAATAGCTTTCTTAGTGGCGTCAAGCCACCTTTGGGGCACCCTCGTTAAACAATCTGCCTTGTTGAGGCTAGATTTGACCAGGGACACCTCCATTGTCAGTGCGTACTCTTGCACCAGCTTCACGATCGTGTCGAGCCGTCGTCGGATAAGCATCTCGCTGGCGGCTTTAGTCCGCACCCTGGCCCTCCCGGTAAGGGTATCCGAGATCCACTTATAGACGCAAGCGGAATCCGTGAACAGACGCAGGGTGGTCGACTTCCAGAGGATCGCCAAGTTGATCCCCTTGACGACAGCATCGAGCTCTGCTAGGTTTATGTGCTGGGAGTCCTTTTTCTGGACGTAACGAGCAAGCATCTTCCACCACGGCTCCATCGTGAACTATCGATACACCAGTTGCAAGAGAGCTTGCGTCAACCCACACACTGAGGTCTTGGCTGTCGACGCACCATCTGCCCCGCGCTGGGTCTTCCTTGCGTACTCTAGCGAGGACCTCCCTCATCATGGTGAGGAGAGGGGCGTCGTGAACTTCGTCATCCCATCCAGTGGTGACATCAGATGCTCTCCGCTTGATGAACGCCACTGCAACACGCAGCCAGCCACCTACAGGAAGGTGCCCAACTAACTTGCCGCACAAGGAAAATATGCTTCGCCGCGTGACAACGGTGGGCATGTCTGGGACCTCGTTTCCCCGTTTCCAATACAGAACGTCATCCTCTCCCCAGACCTGCAAACCAAGCACTCGTGCACCATCCTGCAGCCTCTCCGGTTCCTTGCTGAGGAGGCCAAAGTTGTAGAGATGCTCCTTCACGCGCGCCGCAGATATGACTCCCTCGTTCACGTACACGTCATCAATATATGCAGATGTTGCCCGCCGTATACGCTCATCCTTCGTCAGAATGGCGTCAACAATCATCTGCATAATTGATGGCGCCACATTGAGTCCAAACCCCATGCGGGTCAGGCAATACCTTTGCCCCTTGATAAGCACAGTTTGATAGGGCCACAGTGATTGGTGCACACGCACTTGAAGGTATGCTTTGCGAAGATCCAGCACAGACACATTTGATCCTGCCTGTCGCCATTCCCTTAGCTTCTCGGTACACACGTCCGCGCAGGCTGTAAAAGGGTCCACGTGCTCGTTCAGTTCCCGATAGTCGAGCACCGGCCTCACCTTTTGTTTGTTTTGCTGGAGAACCGCCATTAGCGGGATCAGGCCCTTCGGGGGCCCCAATTCCTTCTCTGGATAAGGAACCAACCACCCGTTATTAATCCAGGCTCGCAACCCCTTGTCGTATTCCACACGAGCTAGCGGGGGGATTTTATACTCTGGCACACTGTTGTACAGCTTCTCTGGCGGTTGATCGTCCGACCATTTCCAGGAAACTGTCCAGGACTTTGTGCGCTGGTCGAATTCCGCACGAAGGTCAGGCCGTTCTAGCTCCATTGCTGCACTTAGAGCAAGACCAGTTTCAGTGAAACGCACCCGACCCTCTTCGTCAACATGGACGCCACCCACTTTTTTGATGACGTCCATTCCCAGGAGCAGATCATAGCCGAGCAGTTCTCCGTCCACGACCAGGGCTTGTACGGCTACTGCAGGCCCATCGCCGATGCTTGCGCGGATGACGCTCACTCCACAAGAGGCTAGCGAGCCCCCGCCAACAGTCAGAATTGGAATCTTTTTCTCATCCCAAGTGTCACAACATGTCTTGCGCACAAGGGTCCGGGTGCACCCGGTGTCTACAAGCGCGAAGCGCTCACGCCCGTTAATCCGCACGCTCACTGCGGGTAGCGCCTTGTTCAGCGGTGATCTGGGGAGAAGACTGACGCTGTAGCTTACTCCCCTTGCCCGTTTCCCGGACAGCTTCTTGCTACGTGGCCCAGCATGTTGCACCTGTAGCAACGCATACGTCTCTGTGTTCCTCGGTTATGCGTATCCTTCGCACTGCTTCGGCTTCGGCAGTCTTTGGAGAAGTGGTTCAGTTCGCCACATTTATAGCACCTTGTGTCCTCAGTTGGCGGTGCGGGTGCTTCCACAGCTGCTGAGACAGGCTCCGCGTCGTCCTTCAGAATATTCCGGGCTCTGGCCAGTAACTCGTCTAACCCCAGCTCATTGAGCCTTGACGATGCTCGTAGCAGTCGACTGGCGTTGTCTGGGAGTCCGGCCAGAAAGGCGCATCCTAGGATTTGGTCGCTTGCTCCACCGAACGGTGCGGCCAGCTTCCTCAAATCGGCCAGATAGACATCTACCGTTTCATCTGGCCCAAGCCGCCGTTCGGTGAACTGCCTCCAGGAGACAAAGGGGTCCGCACCGAATGCCACGTATAGAGCCTGCTTAACTTCCTCCAAGTCTGCGTCATCGCTGAGCTGCTGATACACGGCGTAAGCTCCTTTGGTGAGCCTCAGAGGGATTACCAGTGCGGCCTTTTCCCACCACTCGACCACAGACGGACCAGCAGGGGAACCGTCGAACTCTGGTATCAACTTCAAGTCGAATCTGTCCATGTTGTAGTAATGGCCGAAATAGCTTGTAGCAAGGGTGTCAAATTCAAGGGTGAAAGGGACGCAACTCTTTCCGTCGGAAAATGTCTCACACGCTGCAACGCAAAGCCATGTACACCGAACACTGGTGAAAAAATGGTGTCCTGTTCATTTTTTTTCCTGCTTTTATGGAGTCCAGAAACACCTCATTACCATGCGTGTAACGCGACTTTGCGTGACCGCACGAGACCGTAAATATTAAAAGTCACGGACGCCATCTTGGATCCTTTCCTTTCGTAACCCACAGGCCAGACAGACGCGAGGGCGTTTGGGAGGTAAGCCATTCCTTTTTTCCCCACAGAACCATGAAGAGAACGGTAAATAATTTTAAATAAGAGGGAACAGTAAAGAAGAAAGCTGGATCAGGAGGTCAAAACAGGAAGAGGGGTCATCATTTCAGCTTAGAGCTAAAGAGATCAATTAGAAAAGATCCAACTCAATCCTTATGACGTTTGAGAATGGAAGTTTCAGCTATGACAGTCCAAAGAGTCGGAAATCACACGGTGAAATACAGACTAGACACCAGTATCAGTTTACAGCTAATGTGTCGGCTGGAATTGTAGGTAACTCTCTGGGATATCAATACGATCTCCCAGTACATCTTACAAGAGCTGTCTACAGGGAATTTATTTCGAATACCAGCTAGAGGATGTACCCCTGCTAATACATGTGGTACTTGTATGATGGTGTGTCAACACAATCTAGTCAATTTGTTCGCGATGCACTAGCTGACATCTGCCATGAAAGATGACAAGATAGGCGAGGACCGGTTCCATGGCCGGAAAGATTCTCCGACCTCAAGCAAGCAATTGGTTTATGTGGCAGGCATTAACAACGCAGAGACGCTTCACCAATGTATGAACGGGGCCCTTGAAACCATTTGACACCTTAAGGAGTATTTGAAAGGGTCAACGAATCAATGATCCTATAGGTGCATGTTTGTGTAGAAGCAAGAGGAGGACATTTTGAACATTTGTTATTAGTTGCTGTGTTGAGGTACTATGATGGTCTTTTGGAAACATGTTTATATGGACATTTAACTTAGTTCTGGAATCAGGAATCCGCCCCTAAATTTTGTAAAACTATATTTGGATTACATCTTAGATTGAACTTTTAACATCGTCTACTATAATCTTTAAAATTAATAGCTCGAAAACGAAAGAACCGCTGCCATGTATGGTCTGAATCCCCGGATGTTCGTTTCAAGGTTCTCGACATAATCCAGAGACGGATATGCGATGTGATTTGTTCTGATCTGGAATATCATCTACAATAACTTTCTCACAAAAATGACGTCGCTTCCCTCTGTTTTTTTTTAAAAAAAAAACTTTCACGGTAACTGCTCCGATGTGCTACATTCGCTGGTTCCCAAACTGCATGAATTTAAACGTGCTACTAGGTTGGCATCTCAGTCCCATTCTTTCACTGCCAAAACTGTTAAATATAGTCGTCACTTCTACTCTAATAGCTTCATGTCTCGCACTTCCTCTCTGTGGAATTCCCTTCGTCTTACTTGTTTCCCTGATAGATATAATCTTCAATTATACAAAGGCAGTATCAATCAACATATACAAATGACTTGATCTAATTCCCTTTTCTTCTCTTCATCCTTTCCTCTATCACGCCTCATTACTCTTGCTCCCACTCTCGGTAACCCCTTGCGTGCTACTTGCACTCCCGCCTTGCTTGGGGCGGAATGCTTAAAAAAAATGCCCCTCCCTCCATATTTTGTAAAAATATTTTGATACACCATATATATATATATATATATATATATATATATATATATACGACAGAGTTGGAAATGTTTTACTTGGGACGCGTTTCTTCTGTCGTTATAATAACGCAAAAAAAAAAAGAATTGGTTGACTGATTGCTTTTGTTATATAAGGCTTTTTACCTACTGCAAGTAATTTAAAGCCAGAAGAAATCTTTAGACTGTAAGATCTTTTTTGACATAATAACGACTTACTGATACAAGTCCTAATAATTAACCCATAGCTGGAGGAGAAGAGCTTAATTCATACCTTTCCGAAAGATATTTGCGCGTGTGTGAATTTAAAAATAAAAAACAGCTGGGAATTGAAACTGTCTCTCCGATTTCCAATTCTGAGCGGTTATCTATTATACAACCCGCACATCCAAGCTTACAGATTACAACAGTTGATATTCGCAATTGGTCACCCGTCTAGGTAATAACTAGGCTCAACATTGCTTTACTAAGTACAAGAACCGGTTTTTCAACGGAATATGGTCGTAGGAGAAGATAAACTGTTTGGATATACGTTACGCTTACACTTATTTAAAAAGTTTATACCTACCTTCCGTGGTAGTCTTCTTCTTTATGTGGCGTGTCCCCTCAAGACGTAGGCGAACATAGCACTCCACAACTTCCTGTCCCTTGTAGTGTTAAATAATAGTCTAGCAGGCTATTATTTTTTTTTTTTAGAGAATTGTATTTCTACTGACTTCCTCATTTTGATCTTTGAGGCCAGATACAGGAAAACAAATGAAGTCCATTTTGATTGAATAAAGCTATCGTGGGAATGAGAAATATAGAATTTGCACATCGAAGAATGTAGACGTGTTATTTTCTGTCTGGGAACTTTCTCTTCGGTAGGGGTGTGATAGCAACCTCATTGGCTAGTTAGAAATGTACACATCGACGTGTTGAATAAAATAGTTAAGTTAAAATTCCTTTGTTGAATTCTCTTTTCATTCCGAGATAAGACCACCTCGGCAGTGAGCGAGAGACAGCAACGTCAATGTGAGTGAATCGACCCCGTCTCCCAAGAGAATCCCAGAAGAGGGGGCTATGAGACAGTAGCTCTTAATAAACTTTATCTTTCTGTTATTTCGCCTAATCCATGTTCTGCAATCCAGTTACCCAATGTCTTTAAGTATGTCTCCCACTTGCCCTCTATCTGCCTCGTTAGTATCAGATTTTCCAAGCCCTCTTTCCTCATTATATGACCTAGAAAGCTTAATCTTTTTGTTTCCAATTTCTCCAAAACTTCGTCGTTACTCACATGCTCGGTCCAGGGTATCTTCAGCATCCTTATGTAGAACCAGTTCTGCGCGGAAATTCACGGAGAAGAGGTACAAAAGAAGAAAGCTGATCAGTCGTAATTTGTGCATATGCACTGAACATTTGATAACGTACGATGCTGATGACAGTCCCTCTCAAAATTCATTCTATTCCTTAAATTGTAGCAGACGCTTAAGGTAGACAACCAGGTGTTGAGGAGAAAGAGTCGAATCGCTTCAATCTGTCATAGTTAACACCGAAACAGCTAATGATTCTTTTTTTTTCTTTTTTTTTTTTTTGTTAAGTGACCGGCGACATTGCTTAAAACAGCTTCGGCATTTCAAGCAGATGAAATGACCATCGAGCGGGCAACACGTGTAGACGTTGAAAAACGTGCACAGTGGGCGCGAGACCAAGCCTTGAAAGAAGTGAACGGATGCATTCAACTGTCTCGACATGAAAAAATATGCCTGAACCTGAACTTTCCTGCAACGGCCAATCAGATGAGCAACATTTTGCCATTATTGATGCATTAATTCCCAGGTATCTGAGGTCACAGTGAGCAATAATCTCTTCTTGTCAGAAACTCGAACATAAACTTACCCAGCACACAGTTACTAAGACATTATATCTTTCGATCCAATATATGGTTCGCTGAGAGCCTGTTCACCCTTGCCTTTTAAGCAGTGATTCCCCTAAAAACAAAAGATTAAATTCACCTTCTACAATACATCCTATCGTTTTTTTCTTTCTAATTATGTCTGCATCGAATGAGGCTGAAAATTCTTTTATACCTTTCATCTATCCAATTGAAAATCACGGGGAGACGACAATCTCTTTACAAACTCAGCTTTATACCTATTGCTGTTAAGTTTAGTCACTGGCTATTGCTTTGACGAATTTCTCTATCACAGTATTTTTAGGAAAATCTACATTCACTTGTCATATTAAATTTTTTTGACGCCCAATATCATGTTGGCGGTTTTTGGTTTTTCCTTCCAAAGTGCATTGCAAATAGACATCGTTCTAGAAATCCTCATTAGTTCCAACTAGAATATTTGGCAAGACCTAACGTAAAGAGAAACGGCTCGCCATTATGGTGCACTTCTTCATCGTCCAAAAAGGAGCAACAGCATAGAAAGAATCAAAAGTTGCTAGAAAGGCCCATGTTGAATGATCTTAGTCATTTTTAGGCGCTATATTTGTCAATATTCTCTATTTTCGCCGATGACTTGCGTCCATCGGATGCATTATTTCTCTTACAAATTGGGACTGAATACGGTCTTCCATGCTTGTAATGAACGATACTGATTTCCATATTACAACTTGATTATTCGTAGCATCTGCTCTCTACATTGTATGATTTCCTTATATTTATCTTTAAGGCGAGGATTTTCTGTTTATCTCTCTACGAAAGGATTATTCTATATTTCAAGCGTTTCCTTTTATTGGGGGCTTCACTTACACTTCTTTTTTTTTTCTCTTTTTATTATGCTTTTGTGGCTTCTTCTACTACTGTGTCTCTCCAGAATATGGCCGATCAAACTTTTCCACAAACGTTTCTCCTTTGTAACTCTGAGTATTTTTACCGTTTTTCTGTCATCAATTTACACAAGCTTGTTAAGTAGGTTATTTGCCGTTACCCGCGGCCCCTTGTTTGTCTTCAACATTCCCGCTGAGTGTCAGGTACTCCAAGCCCTTTTTCCCCAATATGCACTATTTCTGATTCTAAGTCTCTATTTTGTTTCTATTTTCTTTAAAACCTTCTCTTTGCTCACCTGCTTCGTCAGTGGTATTCTGAGCATCCTTCTGTAGAACCATATAGATGAATATAAAAAAAAAACCCTTAAAGAAACACTTGAAAGTGCCTGAATTCTAAAATTCACTCGTGAACTTAACATTCAAAATAGAATGCTAATAACTATTTTATCACGGGGACTTCGAAGTGGTGTAACGGTTAGCAAGCTAGTCTCGCTAGAACAATAACGACTGAGTAGTGAGTTATTCCTCATTGGATCCCCCCTACTTTCGGCCTTGTACCACATCAAAGCTACGCTTGAAAAATCACTATAAAGATCCACCAGGAAAATTTCATGTTTTCTTAATTTTAAAAGCGAATGTCCACAGAGATATAAGGTAATTGTATTCGGTTGGTGCAAAAATAATGACGTAATAATGTCGTTTTTTGACCTTAAAAATACGTCAAAAAACGACGTTATTACGTCATTATTTTTGCACCACCCTAATAATAAAACGCATGATTTATTGCGCGAAAATGATTTCCTCTTCAGATCCATTGTTTAATATAGAATTAAGCAACATAAATCAAACATTTATAAAAAAAAAATTATATAAAATAAACCTTAATATGAAATTTGGTAAATTTACCGATTACGCAAAACAAGTACTTTGGAAAAGTGAATAATTAATAAAGAATCTTATTAGGTTGGTACAAAAATAATGTCGTTTTCTCACATATGTTACTATGTGAGAAAACGACATTATTTTTGCACCAACCTAATATTAAGTTTTAATTAAAACAATTGTGACATAAACCCAAAGGGGAAATAGGGAAAGTCTGCTCGTCACTTTCTCTCCTAGACCTAAGCTAATCTGATACACGACCCATTCATTCATTACAATTTGCTCATTTACCAGAAAAAAAAATCATCCCTCACCATTCAATACTTACATATACCATAATACTAAAAATTCACAGATAATTTAAATACATCTTTTTTTTTTTTTTTTTTTTTTTTTTACAAAAATATTAGGTTGGTGCAAAAATAATGACGTAATAATGTCGTTTTTTGACGTATTTTTTTAACGTATTCGGAAGTTAAAAAATCTCTACAACCCACTAAAATATACACATAATGCACACACTCAATTAAGCTGAAAAACTGAATCATCCTTGATAATGGCTAAAGGTATAGCCGAAAGCGTTCGGAACTATAAAATATTTGGACAGTTTTTACACACTCTTTGTCCAGATAAGAAAGTTCTTGTTTGAGAAAAATTAAATAAAAAGCTTAACTGTAGTACCTTGTCTGTCGTTTTCAATGAAACATGCATAAAAGAAGAACTGCTGCCTAAATATACAACTATATATGTGTGTATGTGTGTGTGTGTGTGCAGATTTGTGAGAAATCAGGCGTCTTTTGTTCTCCCATGAATATCTGTTGGAATGAATATGTCGTCTCAAGGCCTAGTTCAAAATGCCCGGTTATAAGAGAAACCCGGATATAAGAGACTTCTTCTCCGGTCCCGACAACTCTCTTATATCCTGGTTACACTGTACCTCATTTTGATTCAAGTCTTCGCTTTCGTTTGCCTTTCTATTTTTTTTTCTTTTACATCTTTCTATTGATCTTTTACCCTGTTTTCGTCCATCTTTTTTTTTTTTTTTACATTCTGTTGCTTTCGATTTTCTTCTCTTGTCTCTATTCTCTCTTTTTCATCTGCTGCTTTTTTCCCTCAGTTTTCTTAATTGACTTTCTTCCCCACTGTACCTTATCTTTCTTATACAGACGCTTCCAGCAGATCCAAGTCACTCCTCGCACGCAAATGTTAAAGACAAGTTTAAATTCAAATGCGTAAAAAGACCGTTTGCGACGAAAATAAAGCTCCTTAGAAAAATATCAGTGCCTAAAATATAGAATATTTTCATCCTCTTAGTTTCTGGTCCACCCTGTACACACACACGCGCGCGCTCAAGAGATAGTTTAAACCGAGTCAATGTCAATTCGGGGTTAATAGTGTCTATGTTTCACTCTGTCACTTGAGATTTAATTATGCATTTTCTAACATGTCTTCTAATCACCTGCGCTTATTTCAGAACGTTGTCACCCCTTCCTTCTGTCTTCGATTCCTTCTGAAAGTAAAACCAATAAAATCTGTTCAATACGTTTCTCCGTCTCCATACGCAACCATAGACTTCTCCCTTATCGTTTTCCAGCTAACCGCTCCGTCAATCTTCATAGTTCCTGTCCAGTGGAGCGCCGACTACTTATTATTTACTTGCAATAACCCAAGGTGAAAGGTTTGTCAGACAATGTCTCGATGCTGATGTGAGAAATACTGGGTGAAAATGTGAGATGGGTGTGAGGATCTGGCGCTGTCATGTCTAGGCTGGGGATTTTGAAGGTTGGTAGCCAGATTGATGTGTTGCCAAGAGTTGACGTTTTGTGAGGTGAACCTAGCCAATTGCCCAATAGTTGATGATCTAATTGTCCTTAAGATCCTGTCCTGACCAACATCAATTACAGTGTAACCCTGATATAAGAGACCCGGATATAAGATAAACCCGGATATAAGAGAGATTTTATATGGTCCCAAATTAGAGCCCTACTTACTTAAACAAAATAGACAAAACCCGGTTATAAGAGAAACCCGGATATAAGAGACTTCTTCTCCGGTCCCGACAACTCTCTTATATCCTGGTTACACTGTACCTCATTTTGATTCAAGTCTTCGCTTTCGTTTGCCTTTCTATTTTTTTTCTTTTACATCTTTCTATTGATCTTTTACCCTGTTTTCGTCCATCTTTTTTTTTTTTTACATTCTGTTGCTTTCGATTTTCTTCTCTTGTCTCTATTCTCTCTTTTTCATCTGCTGCTTTTTTCCCTCAGTTTTCTTAATTGATTTTCTTCCCCACTGTACCTTGTCCTTCTTATATTCCTAGTCTCTCTTTTAACTTGTCTCCTTCTAACTCAATGTCGTTCGTTCTCTCTTCTAACAATGTTTGGATTTCCGTGTCGTATTTTCCGTCTTCTGGACAAAAAAAAAAAAAAAAAAATTCTTAGAGGAGAACAGATTCCTGCTTTCTCACAAATTTTCGTACTCGCTTTATTTTGGATATCTCCAATTTATAATTCACATTTTCGTCTGTTCCTCTTACTCACATAGTCTCTGTTTTACAATATATAGTTAGTCCTTCCTTCTCGATTTAATTTACTTCATTGTCCGTGTCATCTGTATATCTTACGTTGTTCAGATGTGTACTGCCAATAATAAATCCTGTTATATATGAATAAGTTGTCACTGCCAACACTTAATATGGAACATAACCAGTGAGCAAACACAGGGAATCCCATTATTAAATTAAGTAGAACACGTGACCATAGAGGAAATGCATATATGTAGGAAGTAGCGTGACGACTATTGATCGCTATTCCTAGTCTATCCTCGGTACTATTCGGATCGTCATTTCTATTTCTAATCATTTCACCCCAAGCATAGCGGGAATGTAACTTGTACGCAGGGTGTTAGAGGGAGTGAAAGTGAGGGAAAAATCTGAGAATAGGGAGGATAGAGAAAAAATGAAAATGTAGAATAAGGAGTTTATTACAAAATACAACTTTAATAAAATCTAAAGAAAACCTGTATTATCCCACCTAAAGCATTTTTCTAGCCTTTAGATCTACAAATCTTTGCATGGTACTTTCTACATCTACCTTCTTTACAAGATCATTTTCAAATAATTTAATCTATCTTGAGTCATGGACAACCACAGATTTTTATACACTTTAATTTTCGAAGATCCCAAACATATGACATAGTGGTAAGATGGCACACTTTGGTAGAGTATGTATCTAAAAGATACATTGGTGATACACGTGATCGAATGAAGGCAAAACACGTAATATTAACCTACGTACACGTCACGATTACATGTGCTTTGACAAGGAATACATATAAAGTGGACAGTAAGCATTTTCCGACGAGGGACCCATAAACACAATTAGGGCTCACGAATAGACAGATAGAAAAAGTTGGAGATGGCATTCATGCTTTATCACGATTTTTCAAAAGACCAGTGCATTTAAGTCGGGTTGGTGGAGTTTTACAACCACATTGCTGATATAAGAAAACATCAAAGGTCGTGCAAGATCGAATTCTCTTTCTATTCCTCGTATAAGCAATATAAACTACAAGGTGGTCCGAAAGTCTTGACACTATCTAACAAGAAAACTAATTCGGCGCCCTTACAAGTATAATTCTTTACATTTTCACATGGAGAAAAAATGAAAAATGTAGAATAAGGACTGTATTACAAAATACAACTTGATATTAGGTTGGTGCAAAAATAATGTCGTTTTCTCACATGTGAGAAAACGACATTATTTTTGCATCAACCTAATACAAGCTAAAAGAAAAATTTATGTTTCTTACCTAAAACATTTTACCAGCCTTTAGATCTTCCGATCTTTGCATGGCACTTTATACATCTATCTTCTTTACAAGATCATTTTCTATTGACAAAATAAACAAAGAATTTAATCTCTCTTGAGTCATGGAGGTCGCACGTATGTTTCATAAGCTTTAATTTTCGAAGATACCAAACACATGACATGGTGGCGTGATGGCGTTCTCTCTCTTTATGCCACCATGGGCGACTGAGCAAATTGCCAATACCTTGAGTAGGCTATGTTCTTATCATACAAAACGAAACTTCAACGAAAAGAAACAGAAAATATTGATTTCTTTAAATGCCAAATATCGGAAAATCATGCCGATTGATAACAAGAAGAATTATTTAAATTCCTGGTCTTTAACATTAAGTAAAGTAACTATTGACTTTTTGGTGCAGCCATCGTGACCTGCTGCTTGACTGATGTCAGGGGTCAGGCTTCGAGGCAAAGTAAAATTTCTAAAAAATGTTTCCAAGCAGTCCGCCCTTTTCGACTAGAAGATTAAGGCAACATAATCCTCCTATGTCTCTTTACCTCATTTAGCATCGGATTACACAAAGCCAACATCATCAAATATCATTCTAAGTCGCTCCTTGTCAAACTAAAATACAGAAATAATATTTCTCTATTTAATATACGATTCAATTTGACCCAGTTAATGAATAAATATATTATCCCGGTTCAAACAGCACCGTCTATTGTACAGACGGTCTTTTAAATAGTTTCCAGTCATTGTGTTCCAACTGTTGCTTCCTCAGGTCACTAGAGAGTTCTCTTGTGAAAGAGTATCACCTGGTTTCCGATTCGACTTTAGATGGAAAATCAAGTCGACTTAAATGTCGTTTGTCAAAGATTAATCTACGAGAAGCATCCGAACCTATGTCTAGTCTCTAGATCTGTTTAGATTCACTTAATCTGTCACACGTTCAAAATGCGTGTATATTTCAATACGTACTGAATGTTGTGGATGGATTGTTTTGAAAATTGAACATAAAATTGTTCTTTATGTAAGACAATGACCTCGCCTTCTCACAGGACTTATTGAACCTATGCAGCGAGGTGATTCTGAGCGAACTTGAAGTTCTACCGGGATTAATTCTTTGCAGTGACATTCTTAGCAACATAAGATATGCAAAACTTAGTGTTGATCGCAGACACAGAGAGAAAACTACAAAAATTCCCACAGAAGGCAGTGAAGGAAAGCGAGATGTAAGTATTAAACATCAACCGCAAGGAAACAGAATAAGAAACAGTTGAAATATTAGCGTTTCTATGTTCCTGCATAAGCATCGTTCACAACAATGGAAAAATAAGTAACTCTCTTAGCCAGAGGATGTGGTATGAAACAAATTTTGGACTAGTTCTGTAGGGTGCCAACCGATGGCAACATACGGTTATTTGCTTAATGAGAGCGAGCTGTGACCTTCATGTAGCATCGTGCCGAGTGACATCGCAGTGGTCACTGCACAAATTGTGATGTTACCTGTATGCTGCGATTTTGTCATGAACAGAAGGTTGGAACAAAAAGCCAACGTGGACATTTGCATTCAACTTAGTCTTTTAGAGAGTAATTGAGCAATCTTAAGCAAATTTACAGGGAATGTAAGAAGGTCCTCAATACGCTGACGGAAAAAATACTTCCAGGCCGGAATTCAAAATAGGCAGGAACGCTGAGAGCGGCGTGTTGCAAGGGGAACATTTCGAAGGAGACAATGGTAAAACCTAGGTAAATACAGTGTGTCCCAAAATAATTTATACACTCTTTGAATCGTTATAACTTATTCAGTTTATGTATTTTGACTTGTAAATAAGATTAATACAAGAGAAAGAATACATATTTAAAGAATTTGAGAGTAAAATATACAAAAATACAAAAAAAAACATATAGAAAATGAACTTTAATAAGATAAAAGCTACTTGGGACAATGGCAGAATGTTCATATAATGATGAGTTCACATCAAGTGCTCAAACTGGTTGCCGTTCTGTTCAATATACTTTTCATATCTTGAAGAAATAGACCTACAAACATCCAGTATCATTTCCTTTGGTATTTGAGCACATTCTTCTTCAATTGCTACTCTCATTTCAGCAATTGTTTCAGGTTTCCTGCTGTAACCTTTGTCTTTTCGAAACCCCCACTAAAAGAAATCCAAGGGTGTCAAATCTGGTGATCTAGGTGGGTATTCAACTGTCCCTCTTCTTCCACTCCATTTGTTTTGCATATTTTCATGCATATATGTTCTCACATCATGGTAATGTATTATTAACTATTAATATTTAAATAGTGTATACATTATTTTAAGACACCCTGTATATTAGATTTTTTAAACATGACTAGTCCGGGGACCTTTTGGTGTCATATAACAAGAAGAAATTAATATTTCAACTACAAAGAATTTATCCTTAGAAAAGAACAAAAGAAAGAAAGAAAGAAAGAAAGAAAGGGAAGGGGTATATGTATGTAATGGTGATGGTAATATTAGCCATTTCCTTATGAGAAACATTCGGCATTCTTTGAACAAACAGCAAGAACAAGTGAATAAAGATTATGAATTCTGACTTGTATTTACTTTCATCGAAATTGTTTACATCGATGAAATAATTCAAATAATAATGATAATTCTTATTCTACTTTTTCTTCTTCTTCTTCTTCTTCTTCTTCTTCTTCTTCTTCTTCGTCTACTTCTTTCATTTTTCATTCGTTTCAGCTACTTCTATTCTTCCTCTTTTCTTCTTCTTCTTCTTCTTCTTTTTCTACTACTACTACTACTTCCATTTTTCTTATACGATTCTTTTTCTCCTTCTCTTCTTTTCTACTTCTTCTGTTCTTCATTTGCTTATTTTATTCTCCTTATTTTATTCTTTTTTTTTCTATTTGTCTTCTTCCTCTTTTACTTCATCTATTTTCTTCTTCTTCTCCTTCTTCTTCTTCTTCGTCTACTTCTTTCATTTTTCATTCGTTTCAGCTACTTCTATTCTTCCTCTTCTCTTCTTCTTCTTCTTCTTTTTCTACTACTTCCATTTTTCTTATACGATTCTTTTTCTTCTTCTCTTCTTTTCTACTTCTTCTTCTGTTCTTCATTTGCTTATTTTATTCTCCTTATTTTATTCTTTTTTTTTCTATTTGTCTTCTTCCTCTTTTACTTCATCTATTTTCTTCTTCCTCTTCTTCTTCTTTTATTGTTCTTACGCGGTGCTTATTCCATTCTTTTTATTCGTTTCTTCTTCTTCAATTGTTCTTTCTGGATTCTTCTTCACTTCTTCGGCATCGGCAGTGGTTGATTTGACATAGACCTTCCCTAGATTCATGAGGACGAATGAGGCATTGCCCTTCTACGATGGCCCAATGCGTATTAGTAGAATTGGATGTGACACGCCAGGGCGATCACGTCAGTTTTCGGGTCCTATAGCCATGGTTGCCAGCCAGTCTATCGCCGAATGAACTGGCGGCCTACTCCGCGAATATTCTCTTCCTAGTCATGAATTTAAAGAATGGAGTCCCCATTGTGTCTCACATGTGGCACTTAACTAACAAATAGCAGGACAGGCTGGGTCCTATAGCCTTGGTTGGTAACCAGTCCATCGCAGAAAAATGGCGACCTACTGCGCGAAAATCTTCTGCCTAGTCAGTCATGAATAAAAAGAGATATTATCACCCAAATGTGTATCACGTATGAAGATAGATTATGAAAAAATAAAAAAAATTATATGACTTATATAGCAGGACAGACTGGGCTCTATAGCCATGACTGGCAATCAGTTTGCCACAGAAAGAAACCGCAACTTTCTGAGTTAATGTTAGCTATTTGTCAAAGTGATGAAATATTAAAAAAAAAAACATTGGGTTAATATGGTAAACGGGCTTATCTTTGGAGCACATTATGGATCGAACTCTCTATCTAAGGTTTGTGTGAGCAGGGATAGCTACACTCGCTTTTAATCCCTGCAGTTCAAAGAGAAGTGAGCATTCGGTTCAGCATTCTTTTCAAATAAGGGAACTGCTTCCGATTTTATACAAGTGGACCAATTATATTGTTCTCTAAGGGTAGATCTTCTCGCAGAGAAGACATATTTAAAAATTCTAGCAAATACTTCCGAGTCGCATATACTTTTAGGGAATAGAATCAGTTCCCAAAAGAGTTGGTTTCTTAGAGGATGCCATGGGAACGTTAAAATAAACATAAATCTATACCACTGGGTTGTCTTTACCACGGTAGTTTCACTGAAGTTCATCAGGTCGCAGTTATGCCCTGTATTATATACAATACTACAAGAGATTAGGGTCTCCATGAGTTTTTTTTTCAGTTCATGGAAACCAATGTCTGTTCATATTTAGTTTCTAAATCTTTCGTATCTTCGAGTTAAAGTTTACTTTTCATGTCACTAGTAAAGAATCTCATTTGTAAAAGCGTTCAAGATATTTGATAATATATTTTCATCGTCGAATCTGAACGTCTTTTCTCCAATGTTATCAGTAATTAACGTCATAACAATTCTAGTCAATTCTAATTAACTCAAATTAACAGAAACCAGTCGCCGCCGAGTAAATTTTGAAAATCAAAGAGACAAACTGTTGCAAGGGGAAAGAGAGCAGTAAATTCAAAAGAAGCTAAAATCAAATTGAGGCTGAAAGATTACAACAAACCAATTTTGCAATACATATATATATATATATATATATATATATATATATATTAAATTTGTGTATTTCGGCAGCAGTCCTTCTTTCATGCACATTTCATTGAATACGAGAGAAAATGTGCTTTTATTTAGTTTTTTTATACAATTTCTCATGCGTTCTAATAATTTTTCTTTTCTTTTCAGATGATAAATTATATAAAAACTGCCCAAATGTTCTTTTTATCCAAGCTCTTTCGGCTATACCTTTAGCCATTTTCAATGATTAAATATTTTAACTGTTAAATAAAGAATAGTTTGTTGTATGTTTGTTTTATAAAATGATTTCATTTTTCAAAACACGGTCAAGATATTGTGTCCATGTTCAAAGTTAATATTATTAAGTGTTGTTTTTTGTTTTTATTAATAAGGCTTCCATGATTTTTAGCCTTTTTTGCATCTAGATGATGCTATTATATTAATTTTGTCAACTTAAATTCGTAAATAATTACATAGGCCAAACTACAACATGTTTAACACGCAGACTCACTCCACATATTTCTGATCATAGCTGAATTAGAGCCCATTTAAATATTCATGGAGGCATTCCGGACACTATTCGTAACATACTTGTTGACAACACTAATATAATGTGTGTGTGTGTATGTGCGTGCTTGTGTATGTGCATACTGCGTAATAAGAAAGAATAAGGACGCTATAAGAACAGTTCTCAATGTAAGAAATAAATAAAATATATAAACAGAGACAATATAAGATGCATATACAAATATATTATAGATTCTTAATTAAGGTAGTTCTTGTTATGTTCATATAGGGTCATTGAAAATGATGTTAAATCAGGTTTCCATATAGGGCATGATAATTCTAAAAAGTATTAGAGTTATTAAACTTTTGCTCGACAGTGCGCATGGATGACTAGGTTTTGATCTAACGCCATTAAATAAAGCCGAGGTCTTTTGAGAAAACTGTTGTAAATTAGTTCGCAATTTACTGTAGATGGAGAAATTAATGAAGAACACGATTGCCGTGAATTAGCGGGGTATTAGAGCAGTGATCCTCAGTCGCCGTGCCGCGATCATCTTAAATGTGTTGCGAGATATTGTTACGACATAAGCGGGTGTATGGAAGTAGTAATGGTACAAAGTTAGTATTTTGATAGAGGAATAAGTATCAAACTTTTTTTTCACATTAGCTGAAAAGGTTTTATTAGTTTTATTGCAGTTTTCTAATTCTTTATCACGTCCTGGGTATGACGGTAAACTACATCCGCGTCCTGGGTACGACGATAAACTACATCCAACAGCAAAGCTTCAGATAATGTTTTCGGAAAAATAATGTTGCCAGCTATGCGTTTTTGAAAGAATAATGTTGCCAGCTATACGTTTTTTGTTAAAAATAATGTTGCCAGCTATAAGATTTTGTAAGAGATAATGTTGCCAGCTATACGTTTTTTGTAAGAGATAATGTTGCCAGCTATACGTTTTTTGTAAGAGATAATGTTGCCAGCTATACGTTTTTTATTACATACAAAATAGGCATTTAAAATTCATATAAACTGGACTTGGCATTAAATAACCCACAGTGGTTGATATGCCATAAAACCCAAACAAACAAACAAACAAACAAACAAACAAACAAACTATTTCTTTATCGTGTGAATTCGGCTTCTCGACTATAAATAACATTAAAAATAAGAAGCGAAGAAAAAAACAACAACAAAAAACGAAGAACAAAAGAGGCTCTGCTTATATCTTATTCGACAAAACATCGAAAAAATACTGAAAAATCACCTAAAAATCACAAGGCACAGTTTTCACACAAAATAAGCGGCACCATTATTTGAACAGAGAGATTGAAATAAAGTAAATAAATATTTATATGTATTTAAAAAAATTCTATGTTTTTATTTCATAGCATTTAAATGTATACCCTTTAAAATTTTACTAAGTGTGTCGTGATATTTTTTTTTCTTCTATGTGTTTCCATTACTTAGAAAAGTTGCGACACACTGTATTAGACCATATCATATTGTCATATACGAATAAAGTGTCGCTGCCGACATTTGAGTTTGAACATAGATCGCCAGTATGCAAACACAGGCGATCCCATTATTGAATTAAGTAGATCACATGACCATAGAGCAAACGCATATATGTAGGAAGAAACTGCCGACTGTCTTTCTAGTCTATCCTCCATTACTAATTGGACCGTTATTCTTTAATCTATTTTCTATACTTTTCCTCTATTGGGATCACTATACATATTACTATTTGAGCGAGTACTATCAAGCAAGTACTATACGAGTAATATTTGAAGGCGTCTGACATTAGTATTGTTCAACGGCGTTATTATAGTTGTATCTGCGATTACAAAGTCTCTACTACAATGAGCATTACGACAGTGACAACGATTGTTCGTTAAAATCACAAAATATATATATATCGCAAGATAATCTTACAGACTGTTATATATTCTAATCGATTTAATCTGGAGAACTAATATTTGGAGAGATCAGAAATATAGTCACACTGAACCATGCCACACAACAGAAGAACCCACGTATGGCTGTCAGACAATTTCTGTGACAAAATCATCACTTACATCTGACGATCTAACTCTCCAGACTGCAACCTCCTAGGATTATTATGTGTGGGGCGTATTTGAGCGAGGGACCAATAAAACTCTTTGTAATACCAAAGATGAACTGAAAGCAAGGATTATGGCAGCATTCACTGACTTAATCAAGTTGACCATCGAGAAGATTTGCACGAGGTTCCGAAATCGTCTGGAGGCCGTGGTTGAACCAATGGCCATTTTATTGAATAAATTTACTCTAGTAAAAATTCAGATATAAATAATACTAAATATATGTAAAAAGACAATATAAATAGAAACAAAAGTTAAAATTATTTTTGCCGATGCGTTTCATCCTTATAAAATCATGTACATATCTTTTCCCGCGACAATCATGTATATATATATATATATATATATATATATATTAGGTTGGTGCAAAAATAATGACGTAATAATGTCGTTTTTTGACGTATAACGTCAAAAAACGACATTATTACGTCATTATTTTTGCACCAACCTAATATATATATAATATAATGTAATATATATACATACGTACATATATATATATACAGTGTAACCCTGATATAAGAGACCCTAATATAAGAGAAACACGGATATAAGAGAGATTTTCTCTGGTCCCAAATAAGTGCCATACTTACCTAAACAAAATAGACCAAGCCCGGATATAAGAGAAACCCGCGTATAAGCGACTTCTCCGGTCCCGACAACTCTCTTATATCCGGGTTACAATGTATATTATATACATATATATATATATATATATATATATATATATATATATATAAGTGTGTGTGTGTGCGTGTGGATAAAGTATATTTAGACAGCAATTTCATTAGATAGAACCGACAATTTCTGTCTGTTTAATTTTTTCTTGTAATTTTTAAATTTAACTGTAAGGTATTGAGTATTTTGCTCGAAGATGTGGATAAATTGTCCGACGTTCATATATATATATATATATATATATATATATATATATATATATATATATATATATATATATATATATATATTCTTCAAGTACTTTTTTTACTTTCACAGCCATTATCAAGAACTGATGTGGTGTCTGTCTGGTAGTTAGAATTTCTTTGTCTTCATCCTGGTATTTTGTGGGAACTGGACATTTGAAAAGCTCCAGCGTGAAACAATGTGTAGCAGCTATTGAGAACGGGGCCGCAAAAAATAATGCGCATTTTTTAAATTTTATTTATTTATTTATATTTTCAATAGTAATATGATATGTGCACTCATTAATTATATCATATGCACTTCAAGATCCCATCTCCTGTGGTGAGTGATATTTTATTTAATGTGGGTTGTTTATTTTGTATAATTTTCATGTTTGTATAGCGATTAAAATAATTAAATGGTGGTGTCATATTTATATTAACCAGGCAAAGTTCAACTGGATCCTTATTAGAGAATTCGGAATACTACAGGTAATTGAAGCAGACATTTAATTAAAGCAATATGCCGTAAACTAAGAATAATTTGTTATTTTTTTTACGAGCTACGAGACTCTTTCAAATTTTATAATATTCAATAGTTTTACAACTTTTAATTTTGTTATATTTAGTATTAGTTCAATATTAACCTTACTTGTTACAGGTTTTATTACTTTCCAAATATGTTTCTTTGCATAAAATTTCGCGTGATGTTTCAATGGTGTCTCAAAATGAATGTTTTGGATTAACATACTGATTCCTTTAATCTTGCGTCTTTGAAATATTTTGTACCAAGCAGTCGGGGAAATGTGAAACATCTAGAATGCATTTACGCTTTGGCGTAAAAGTTCTTCGTTTGGAACTACAGAATTCAAATTTATCTTGACCAATATCCTCTGAGTTTATCTACATCACAACATAAACTTTTCTTATTGAGTAAAATAATACTATAATTAAGAGTGAAAATAATATTATGACAACAAGAATAGTGACAATTATTACACTACCGTCGTCTGCTGTCTTAGAAGTGACCTTACTTGACAATTTACATGCAGACGAAACATCTAGAAAATCCTCCTCATTTCACAAGCTGAAACGTTATGGTGTCTCCGGACACATTTTTTTTTATGAAGTTATCCAGTCTTTCCTATCAAATCGTGAAATCAGTCTTATCCTGAAAGGCCACGCGTCTCTATCATTTTGCACTAACCCTCGTGTCATCCAGGGATCTATTCTTGGTCCTAATTTATTTTTAATGTTCATTAATGACCTTCCTGGTGACATCAGCGCTCAACGTGGCATCTACGCTGACGACACAACATTTTACTCCTGTCTGGATAGTAAGGCTTATTAGTCTAACAAAGTCAAAATGGCAGACGTTGTCCAAAACGACCTCAAGTCCATCGTTAACTGAAGCAAAAGATGGCTTGTTAATTTTAATGCCTCTAAAACGAAACTTCTCTCTATTAATCATCTGAGACCACCCATCTCTGCGTTCCATCAGCATGGCTGATGCTATCCTCCAGGAATGTGACGCGTTGCGCCTTCTCGAGCTAACGTCCTCGGCTGACATGAAGTGGAAAGACTATATTGAATCCATTGCTAGATCAGCTGCTAAGAAAGTCGCTTCACTATGTCAGTTACGACAATTTTTAATTCCAGAATCTATCTTACATATCTATGTCTACTATTCGTCAACGCTTAGAATATTGCTGCCACATATGGCCCGGTGCTCCTACTATTTACCATGAGGCCCTTAGTAAGATCCAAAGATGAATCTGCAATATTATTGAACCTGATCTGGTGACTCAGCCAGCTCCAGTCTCTGTATGGCTTTTCTATAAATACTTTCATGGTAATGGTTCGGATGAGCTCTTCACTATGCTACTTAGACTTTATGAATGTCAGCGCGATACTAAATTGGCGTCGAGATCTCATCAATTTAGTGCTTAGATGGCTAGATCCAGGCGTAAGTTCTATGCTAACAGTTTCTTCTCTCATATTTCTCGCTTGTTGTACTCTCTTCCATCTCCATGCTTTCCAGCCAACATTAATCGACAAAAATTTGAATGCAATGTTAATCGCTACCTTATTATTATCTTATCTTTCTGAACATCATAATTGGTTTTAATCCTAATTCTTCGACAGACTGAAATCCCTTGTGTTTTAGTAGCAATACTTCTTTGCTTGGGTTGATTCCGTTTAAAAATATCATATAGATTTACATTCATCCTAAAATCATAATATTGAGAAACCAGTTTTCAATAATTTGACACGTTTCTATTGGTGAGGCCTATCGGATTAATCTACAACCTTGCCGTTCGTAAAGATTCTGGTTTTGTGAATATAAAGCATTCAAATACTTCAAATACTTTCTTGATGGTCATTTTATTCGTTGTAAAAGTTTAATTTTAGCCAGATGTCTTTATGTGAAATATTTAATGAATGTTTTCTTTGTCGTGGTAATAATTTCAACTACATTTTCATGTTTATAAATATCTGTACACAGTTTACAAAGATCTGTTCGCTACACTCAGTATCTTGACACAATATAGTTATTCTGTGACACTCTAACCTTGTCAAAATGATTGAATTTCCCCGTAAACTTAGGAACTCATATTATGAATGTATGTGCTTATAAAACTCAGTAAATTTCAAAATAAGTTATTCCAAAATTCGCTTGAAAATGAAACAGGACTGAGGAGAAAATATAGGGGAAAAAAAAGCACGAAAAACATCCGAAAAGGGCGAAAGAAATCGTCCAGTACCTTAAATTTCTGGTACAAAGAAAAAAATACAGTGAGTAATAAGTAAAAACGAAGAGTGCTCAATACACTAAGCAGAGCAAAAGTAAAAAAAAAAAATCCTAATACACCAGGCACTACCTACCTTGGTTTCACCACATGGGATCATCAGTGTGAACTGGCTAAGGAGGAATAAACGGTGAACATATTTATTGGTAAAATTACGGCTAAAACCTAAGATTAGCATAAACCAAAGAAGGGCATAAAACACATGACTAAAAATAAAAAAAAGAAAAATAAATAATTATTCTAATAACCAGAATTTCTTATGCCTGCATTCTTTAAGGATTTCTGAAATTTTTGGTTTAATGATGATAGCCATTACTAACTTTTCCTCCATACATTATATAAGAACTTGTTGCCGGCTTTGTGTTTACAACATTTTTTTAGCATTTCCCATTTTAGAATGGGATCCGTTCTATCTTCCTTTTTGATACTTCAAACGTATTTAGATAAGTTAGCGTTATGCCTATGGGTCATTAGGATATATATATATATATATATATATATATATATATATATATATATATATATATATATATATATATACAAATATAGAAAACTAGACTCGTTTCGAAAAACCATCGAATTTTTGATTTGCAAATAATCAAATCAATCTCGAGGGAAAAAAAGGTTTTAAAAAAGAAAGAGCTACAAACATGAACTACTGCCGAAAAAAATCGCACAGATGCAGGTCTGAAGCCCAAAGAAAAAAACCCGATACCAGTAAACAACTAACTAACAAAAGAGCTCAATACAACTGTAGAGCAGACCTAGATGCACCTAGTGAGCTAGACAAAACTACCTAGGTTTCACCTAAACGGATCGTCAGGGAAAGTACAGCCGTACTTTCCCAGACGAACCGTTTAGGTGAAACCTAGGTAGATTTGTCTAGCTCACTAGGTGTATATATATATATATATATATATATATATATATATATATATATATATATATATATATAGTGTGTGTGTCCCTTTTTTATGTACTCATATTTAATATCGAATTAGTAGTCAGCTTGAATATTTATATACTTTCATTTAATTTAATTTAATATTTAATTTAACTCTTTAATATTCATTGTCTGTGAATAATCAATATTTCCTAATTTTAAACATTAATCTTCTTTGCAAGTTGGATGCTGCATTTGTTGTCGTTTTAAAAGTGCCTACATATTTGGGAAACCATATATATATATATATATATATATATATATATATATATATATATATATATATACTCTTTAATTTATTCGTACTATAGTCTTCATCTTTGTCGTCATATTTATTATAACGTTTCGGCCGATGTACACTCCGCCCTTCTTCAGTAGGTTGGAATGTCGAACTGAACCCTTTAATTCGCTGGCTGGGGTAGATTGTTCTAGTTGCACGTGCCATGTCTAATTGATTTCAGTTATCAAGTATCTCCTGTTAATTCCCCTCTCCAAGTTCTCCACCGCCTTAACCATGTATTGAACTCACACTCTTTGGGTCCTGTCACTGGATCTAACTAACGTCGATAAATATGGCAACAAACATGAGGATGATAGTCCGAACAATGTAAATACCGTACATAATACATCATCTCAGAAATATAGGCATATATGTATATATAGTGTAGAGAGAAGCCGTGGATTTTAAAAGAAATATATATTCTACTTTATTTTCCATAATTTTGCTACACGTGTTTTGAGTCTTGCGATTCAGAAGAAGACTTGGTTATTTCCACATATTATTTAAATTAATTAATTTTTTCTTATGTTTTCCCTTGGATTACTGGATTTGGATCAGCAATTCTGATTACCACTGCACACAAAAGACAATGGATAAACATCAGTAAAGATGATGAACGTCGTAAGACTCGAAAAACGTGTATCAAATATCTCATCTTCACGCGACATGTCGGTGTTTTTCAAAATATTGCGTCTTCACGTGACAGCGAATGTCGGTTCGTTTTAATTTCCTTCGTGAAATAATATTTAGCATTTGTTTTTTTGTAAATCTTATAACACATTATTGTTTTTGCTTTGTTATATATGATTTATACTTGTATTGCTATTGTCTTTCTCTCTTGCTCTTCAAACACGTGCACACCTCTCACATACATACATGTGTATACATGCGTGTGTGTGAGTGATATAAAACATGTATGAGAACTTTAAAATCTTCTAAGGGTCAATGAATCTTTCAATTTCCTGTTTTCTGAATATTTTATAGTATTTTTCGCAACTTAGTTCTCATACATTTTTCGCTTTTGGCAGAGAAAAACAAATTTTAATGTTTTCTGTTTTGTAGATTAAATTATCGCTTGAGTGCTTATAAGCTTTTGCCTCTCTAGCAATGACTGTCTCAGCAATTAAAAACTTTTCACTTTCGAGTGACACAGTAAAAACTAAGAGCTTCGTACTTTGTTGCGTCTTCGCGCTTTTCCTCGGGTCATTCTGTTATTTTTTGTTTTTTTTTATGACTCGACAGTCAGCTGTCTTTTCTTTTCTCTTTTAAACCAGTCTTAAAGTACATTTCTAATATTTTTTTCTTTGAAATATATCCCTATTCAGCTTTTATCTTCCTTAATCCAAGATGTGGAAGAACCGTAATTTATCTAGCATAGTACCAAAACAAGAAAATACGAATATTAGAGTCTTGTCGTATTCACGTTGGGGTCACCAACTTTTGCAGTAGGTCTATGTTGGTTGATTTTTTTAGCGGCTTATCAACATATCTCTGGGTTATTTAATACCGAAATCTCAATATTTTGTACACAATTTCATGCTGTCAACTGAATTATATTTTGAACGCAGTTGGATGCCTTCAACTACAGAGAATGTATAATTGGTCGTTTTACTATAAATAGGTATTGTTGGTAATTTTGATATAAAATATTGCTGGTATTTTACGACAACAATGTATTTTTTATACTTTCATGGTGTTTTTTTGTCTTGTTTAGGGGTTCACTATTTCCCCCTAGCTGAGCACTAACAAGTTCTACGAAGCTGGTTTAGTTTGTTGTAGTTTACGGAGTATCAACCTCAATGGCTTATATAATGGCGACTAAGTTTTTATTGTTGGTAATATTTTGTTTTGTCAAATATCTATTTCTGGTAATAATTTTTCCTTCAAAAATGTATTGCTGGTAATATTTTTTTCCTGAAATATATAGCTGGTAATATTTTTTACCAAAAATGTATTGCTGGTAATCTTTCCCAAAACGTATTGTTGGTAAATATTTTGTTCAAAAATTTATTGCTGATAATCATTATCTTTTTTTACAAATTATACCTGGTATTATAACCCATTTTTACCCCAGTTTCGGGGTTTACTACTTGCCCATAGCTGGGATGCTAACAGGTGCTACCGCCACGAGTCAGGATGGACCTGGGAACACCAGCAAATAAATCTCAAAGGGTGGTCAAATTCCCTTAACTTTTTCTCACACTCAGTAATCCGTTGCATTTTACTGGTCGGGTGAAATGATTAATTTACACACACACACACATACACACACACACACACACACACACACATATATATATATATATATATATATATAGTAATTCGTCGAGCATAGAATAATCCTCAGCAGAATGCAGAAAACACTGGACGACCGTTTCGTCCTATCTGGGACTCAATATCGTTTCGATACAACGCAGACGTCAAACCAACTTTACCACAGGCCTCGGCAACGAAGTGCTTTATCTGGGTCTAGTAAGGATACGCAAGTGATTATTTTGGGGATTTAGGCTAAACCATATAGTAATTCGTCGAGCCTAGAATAATCCTCAACAGAATGCAGAAAGCACTGGACGGGCTAAAGATCAAAAGCAGTCGTGGCTCTTGGGGAACTGTTCAGAGTTTATCTGAATACTTGGATGAGTACTGCGGAAAAGAGTGTATAGCGGCGCTAGATCGAGTCTGGTTTTCGTCTTCTTACCGAGACCGTGGTACAGTTGGTATAACGTTTGCGTTGTATCCAAACAGTCCTGGTTCGATTCTTGGGAGTGGATGCGCGATGTTGATGATTTACAGATAGTACGAAAAGGTCCTCCAGTGCCTTTCTGCTTTCTCTTGATTATTCTAAGGTCGACGAATTAATATATGATTAGCCCAAAATAGTCACTTATATGTATATATTAAATGAAATAGCAGTCAGATTCATAATCTACAGTTCTTTAGCATTTTTTTTTTAAAAAGTGGTCGATACAAAGTAGAGCAATAATATTATCTTATTATTTAAAAAAAAATATATATATATCTTATTGCGACACAGAAATTACTAAGTTTCGGAACTAAAAATTTAATTTTAAATTTAAATTTAAATTTTCGTTCCATTTTAAAATGATGTTGCATAAATTCAGAAAAAAGTTAATTGCTTAAATCGCTTAAAAATCGAACAAAAATTTTAATTTTAATTTTTAGTTCTGAAACATAGTAATTTTTGTGTTGCGATTAAAACATATTTTTAAATAATATATATATATATATATATATATATATATATTTAATAATAATAATAATATATATATATATATATATATATATATATATATATATATATAACCCCTCCAAAACTAAACAATTCTCTTTTAATCATGTGAGAGAAGCCGCTCTGCATTTCATCAGAATGGCTGATGCTAACCCCCCAGAAGAGTGATTGTCTGTGCCTTCTTGGCCTGTCGTTCTCAGCTGACATGAAGTGGAATGTCTATATCGATTCCATTGTTAGGTCAGTTGCAAGCTCGTTTGGTTTACTGTATAGTGCTAGATAATTTTTCTCTCCAAAATCTATCTTACATATCTATGTCTCCCATTCGTCCATATTTAGAATATTACTGCCACTTATGCTCCTGCTGTTTATTATCTACATCTCTTCAATAAAATTCAAATAAGGATTAGCAATATTATTGTTCCCGATATGGCATCTCGGCTTCAGCCACTTTACCCTAAGTGAAATACATTAAAAATGCATCCTAATAATTCTTTGTTTTCCATTAGATATTGATGACGCTTAAGGCACAAAATTTGGCTTAGCCTGACTGACTGCTCTTTATGGGCAAATTGGTTAAGGCGTACTGGGCTTAATAGTAGTTCCCTGAGTGACGCAGTTTAAAATCCTGCGGAAGAGCGCAAGGTGCTCTTTAATAAGATTTCTCAACCTTTCAGCCAGGTAGACGAAATATATATATATATACACACACACAGACACACAGAAATAGAAAGAGTGAGAAAGAGAGAGAGAGAGAGAGAGAGAGAGTGAGAGAGAAAAGAAAAGACGGGAATAAATAGAAAAATGATAGAGATAGATAGATGGATAGATATATAGGAGAAAAGAACGGATATATATATATATATATATATATATATATATTTATATATATATATATATATATATATATATGCAGAAAGAAAAAAATAGATTGAGATAAAAAAGATCCACAGATAAAGACGTAGATAACTTGAATATGAGTGTATGTCTGTGTGAGAGAGAGAGAGATAGAAAGAACAACTGAGAAGATATGTAGGAACAGACTGGATAGATAGATAGATAGATAGATAGATAGATAGATAGATAGATAGATAGATACAGATTGAAATAGATAGATAGATAGATAGATACAGATTGAGATAGATAGATAGATAAATAGGAAGGCGAAAAGAGGATAATAGACAAATGCAAAGATGGAAATAGATAAATAGAAACAATATGCACTAGATAGAAACTAGTAGATAAATTGAGTTTGTAGGTGTTTGTGTGTGTGTTTGGGAGAGAGAGAGAGAGAGAGAGAGAGAGAGAGAGAGAGAAGGAGCAATTGTGAAGTCAGAGGCATATAGCGCGAGGGAGAAAGGGAAGCTCAAAAGCAATTTGACGTGCTAATAATTGTGAAGTAGTTTAAAGGAAGACGAGACTGCGGTCTTCTTTTGTCATAGCCTGTAATTTGCTTCAATGCTTCGTGTTCTTGATTCATTAGCACCAGATAGAGACACTGATATGAAAAGATTGGCACTTCTGCAGCCACATTTACATGTGTGTGTGTGTTTTTTTTTTTCGTTTTGGTTACGGTCTATAAAAGACAGACAAAAAAAATTGGTGCTGATCTATTGGAGGAAAACTATCTTTATACTCAGGACTATTGTGTGTTATTAAGGGCGTGCAATTGTCGAGACGCAATTTATGTTGGGTTTGATATTATTGAGAAGTTACATATTTAGTTTCTCTTTTCCCTGCATGACCCTAAGGGCATCAGGCCTTTCTTTTGTAATTTGATGGATTTTACTGTACATCGTTTGAGAATAATACCTTCTTTAGTCTTTTAATATTCCTTACATTATATATATATATATATATATATATATATATATATATATATATATATATATATATATGTGTGTGTGTGTGTGTGTACCCGTGTTTCGAGTCGCATTAAGGTAGACGCCAACAAAATTACCGGACTTTATGTATTGACTTTACACCATTTCAAATTTGTTTTCGAAAGTGACATATGAAGAATACATTTTACGGCATAGTGTTAACAGTACTGGCAAGCAGATTCATTTCCTTGAGAAAAAAATGCACATTTAGTGACTGAACAATTTGTGTTATTGTATTTTGAATTTCATAAAACCTTTCATGAAATTAAACTTCACAATTCCACTAACTGTTATAGTTCTTTTGTCTGGATTTTAAGTCCGACTGTTATGGGGAAGGGAAGGTAGAAGAATTATAATGCCAACTATTAGTATTTGAAGCGAAACCCAGCGTAGAAAACAAGAAGAAAAATGATAAAAATTCGTACTTTTAACTGGCGTATTGTTCCGGTGGCAATCTTTTGTGTCAAATTGCAATAAAAAAATTAATATATGTTGCCTACAAATAATTCTCCTTCTAGAAGTAACAATAGAAAATAAAGAGTTAGGGTCATATTAAGAGTTTCTGTAACACGTCCGGTCAGCTGAGAAAGAGAGAGGGAGATAGATAGATAGATAGAGAGAGAGAGAGAGAATACATCCTTTGGCTAACTATCTTAGCATTTTATATATCACACTTCGAACGCATATGCAAATTTTAACCCCCCCCCACAACTTTAATCAGATGGGAGTCGACTGGAACTCATTTCTGGAAGTTTTTGTGAAGACGAGATAATATCTTTCATTTTATTTTCGTCACAAGATAACAGGTGAATTCCCTCATTTCTCCGTCTGCGGAAGAGTTTCGCTAAGGTAAAAAGCACAAAATGTTTACACTTTCCATCCCGAAATGTACTTTGCTTTTGTAATGTGAAAAGTTTGCAACCGGGATTATATCAATTATCTTCTCTTCATGTCTATTTTTGTTGTTGCTGCTGTGGAAATTGTTCAGTTGATGTGGTTTTTGTTATTTGTTAAAGCTCTTTCCTTGTGATTTTATAGCGCAAAATTATAGGGTATGATTAAGGACAGTTTTCATTTAGATTTATAGAATTCTTACGGTTGAAGCGATTTCGTGACCATTGAGCTGAGGAAGCGATTGCATATGGATGGTAGTTGTGAGATTTATAAATGAAAACAAAATAAAGGGATACAATCAGAAGCTATATGCTTTGTATGAATCATCTAATGGGTAGTATATGATTTCCATTGTAAATACTAATTATTATAAAAGCCCAAACAATGATCGCAATGGTTATCGTAAATTTAGAACCTTCCCATAAATGAAATATTCGACTGTCATGACCGAACAGTTAGTGTGACTGTCAATTGATTTTTATAACACATTCAACTGTTTTTCAGGTAATTAGACATCTCCCTTCCACCGATGGCAGTTTTCCCTCAATGTTTTCTTTTTGTTTTTGAAAATAAATTTAACTAACAAATTAGATCATTATTTTCTTCTTTTATTAAACGGATAAGAGAAGGATATCAAGAGGATTAGTGGGATAGATAGCAGATGATCCTAGACTTGAGCAGGTTAAGAATATTATAATCGTGAAGCATCCTTTGTGAAGTTCCTCAACGTAACAGTCTTGGGTAGGTAGCTGTATGCGTAGCACTTCCCCTTTACTAATAAAATAGGAAGAGAATACGATTGATTTGATTTGTATTCTTTTTTGTTTATATATATATATATATATATATAATAATGGACTCTCCCGTTGGTTTCGACGTATGAGGATCTGCCAGCTTATTGATTCAGTTATGAAAGTTTATGTGATAATCTTAAGTGGCATTTAAGACCCGCTAGTCATTTACTCAGGAGGCCACACATGGAGCAGGTGTGAGAATTGTGAGATGAGATCACGGTTAGATTGGCTGAACTTTTAGATCTTGCTCTCGCTTCTTGAAGATGATTCAGACAAGCAGATATATATATATATATATATATATATATATATATATATATATATATATATATATCCTGCATGCATATATATATATATATATATATATATATATATATATATACACAGAAGGCGATGGGTAAATTGTCGCCATCTTATATTCTTAATTTTGTCCATGCGCGTTGTTTCCTTTTGATTTCGTCGACTGCCCAGTAGAGTAGGGTCAGTTGGTCTGTTCGAAAAAGAGAACCATGGCGCTATTTACTCAGAAATTTGGAAATGGCATGCCGTACTGCTTGTCATTCGCGCCGGAAGCTACAATACGACCATTTCAGTGTGTTTGGGTGCCAATCTGAGGACAGTGCAGAGGATTCGGAAAGAGTTAGATGAATCTAATGGTCATTACGATAGTGTTTGGAGCAATCATAAATGATGGCGACGTTATGCCGCCATTCGTCTTCCCGCAGGGTCTAAGACATCAGGTGCCTGTAGGGGGAGTACTTCTCTTGGTCGAGGGGGTTGATACTTAAAAACCCTACGTCTGGCAACCGGACTTTGCACAATGCCATATAGGCAGGAGAACTTGTCATGGCTGTCAAACAATTTCTGCGACATCATCTCTTACATTTGGCCATCTAACTCCCCATATTGCAACTCACTTGATAATTATGTGTGGAGTGCAGTTAAGTGAGAGGCAAACAAACTCCTTGCAAAACAAAGATTAACTGAAGGCCAGGATTAGGGCAGTACTTATCAACTTAAACGCGGAGACCACGAAGAAGAGTTGCAGAAGATTCTGAAGTTAGGTGGTTGCCGTGGTTGAAGACAATGGCGACTTCCTTGAATAAATTTCCGCAGTATTTCAAGATATTTTTGTGTAATTTTGGTAAATATAGCTGTTAAAATGAAATGTCAGTTTTATTTTCATATTTGCGTAATTTAAACAATTTATGCATCTCGATCTATCTATCTATCTATCTATCTATCTATCTATCTATCTATCTCTCTCTCTCTCTATATATATATATATATATATATATATATATATATATGCGTGTGTGTGTGTATGTGTGTGTGTGTATTTAAGCAGTAAATTCTCTTTTAGTCATGTCTGATTGAATAAATTACAAATATTATGTCTACTTATTTTAATCATAATCCTGTCAGGATTGGAAATATGAACGGATGATGCTTAAAATAAGCAGGCATAATGTTTGTAATTTATTCAATCAGACTATATATATATATATATATATATATATATATATATATATATATATATATATATATATATATATATTCATGAGTGTACATTGAAGTCAACACCATCCTCGAAAGTCAAATGTCAGTCAGTCAGTTGTGTGCCATGCGTGATATACGCTTTCGATACATGGCTGACGAGGCAGGTGTTTCCTGAAGTAGGTTGACATTTCTTTCTGCGGTAGACCAGTTGCCATCCAAGGCTATTGAACCCGGTCTGTCCTGCTATTTACTCATAGCTGGGGAGCAGAGAAGAAGAGGATTCATAATTTTCCCAATGGTATCACTGAATGTAATGGATTCAACTGGAATTCGAACTCGGCTCTCCGATTCCTCAATCCGAGCCGCTATTGAACAAAAATATCAAAGTATGAATTTCGGACACTTTATCCACATCATTGTGACCAATACTCAACAACTTATCTGGAAATTGTAAAAATATAATAAAAGGCAAACAGACAGACTTTGTCGCTTCTTTTTAATCAAACTTTTGTGACTATATATATGACCGAGGTCAACACAAAGCGGCGTTTTCTTATAAACTCTGCAGTAATTTGGAATCGTTGTTTTCAAGTAATGTGTGTGTTCATATATACGCCCAAGTATGCAGCATTCTATCGTCCGTGTTTTGATAATATTCTCCAATCAGCACTTAACTTCTATAAGCTGGAGTGAAGACTAATTTATGGGTCTCTTGTGTGGTAAAAAGATCAAACTATTCCAGAAGATTACAGTCTCGACCCCACCCACACATGGCTGTCGCTCACGGCTGAATCCTAATGAATCGGGCATCAGTCGAAAAACTAAGATAACAATGACAACTCTGTACATCAGAGGAAGCCAAATTAGGACGTTGGTAAAAATCGTTTCCCATCGTTGGTCAAAATGTCGCAGCAAATCACCGGGCAATTTTAGACGAGTTAGTTAACTAAGAATCGTTGTGTTACAGCGGGTTGAATCCAAGTGTGAAAGCAGGTAAACGGATGACGAGAGGTCGGATTCCATTTCATTACTACATTGGAGACATTATTTCGAATTTCAAGCACTGATATATGACACATTTGAATAATAAACCGGGTGTGAAAAAGCATTGTTATACGAAGTATTATGTCTGTAGATTAAATCAAGGGCATTGGGTACTTAGATACGCTAATACTACAGGGTGTTTCAAAAAGAATATGCCAAAATCATTACGCTGTTTTTTTCAGGTCTATAGCATTGTAGTGGACTGAATCAGTGGTTATTTGATAGAGTAGTTATCAAAGTTTGATTGGGTGTCAGTTTCACCGCTGTCGTTAGTATAACTTCCGGTGCAGCTGAATTGTGAGAAGATCAATCAAAATGGCGACTCCTCAGCAGATGCGTTTTACGCGAAAACAAACGCCATTTTCACGGTGCAAGCAGATTCGAATGACTTCATTTTTCAGCAAGATGGAGCACCACCCCATTGGCATCTCGGGGTTAGAGCTTATCTGAATGAAAACGTGCCTCAGCGATAGATTGGGAGGAGAGGTGCTAAAGACCTTGCTCTCTGTGCTTGGCCTGCCAGATCCCCGGACCTCACTGTGTGTGACTTTTTCTTGTGGGGGTATGTTAAAGACCAAGTTTATGTTCCAGCACTTCCAGCAAGTATCGATGACTTCAAAGATCGAATAACAGCTGTAATCAACACGGTGGACCGTGACATGCTGAGGCGCGTTTGGGAGGAATTCTCATATCGGCTGGATGTTGTCCGCGCTGCCGGAGCACTTATAAAACATGAAATGAAACTTGAATGCATATACAACACATGTGTTCATACTAGAGGTTTGTGATTTTTTTCGTTATTGACACATCACGTGATGATTTGGGGGTATTCTTTTTGAAACACCCTGTATATAAAACTACAATGTCGAGCCACAGAAGTGAGTCCCATTGATTGCTTAATTATTCGACAGCCTAATTTCAGGAGTTAATAAATGTGATTAAATTGAATATATATATATATATATATAAAATGCAAGAAAAAAAACGAAAAATCTTTACATTATCGTAAAGCGGTATGTACAAAAGGAGCCGGCATGTTATTGCATTATTCTACCTTGAATGTAACCATGAACTATAATTGTGAGATGGTGGGTGGTGTAGTGGCAACACTAGTGTAAAATGCTATAACTGGTGGGCGATGATAGAAAGATTTATTCTCACACTTGCATCCCACTACGTTATCGCCATTACTATGTCCGTGATACAGTGCGTCCATAAGTCT
This sequence comes from Acanthosepion lycidas, assembly GCA_963932145.1. Lineage (NCBI taxonomy): Eukaryota > Metazoa > Mollusca > Cephalopoda > Sepiida > Sepiidae > Acanthosepion > Acanthosepion lycidas. The sequence goes on from OZ010593.1 coordinate 62,652,903, forward strand.
CTTTACAATTTAAAAATTTTATTACAAAAAGCAAATGATCAGACAAATTTGTGGACATTGTTACAAAATGAGGTATAGATATTGAAGCATTTTTTGAACTAATTTAATACACCGTTTTTTTAGGTGATTCTTGCGACAAATTGTGTCAAGACGCAGCTAGACAGAGAACAGGTTAAAATCGTGTTGTATCATCCACAACTAAGTAGTAGTGAGAGGAAAAAGATCATTCACGCATTCAGTAATTGTACCAACAGTCACATTCTGGCTTCCATCTTCAAAGTCTATTCAAGAATCATCAAGAGAAAGGTGAATAATTATTTCATTTAAAAAAAAAAGGGAGCAGTAGAAAGTGGAAAACTGGATCAGGTGGTCACAACAGCAAGAAGGATCATCATTTTAACTTAGAGATGAAAAGATCAATTAGAAAAGATTCAACTGAATTCATAAGACGTTTGCCATGCGAGAGAGAAGTTTCACCTATGACAGTTCAAAGAGCAGGTAAAAAAAGCAAGAGGGGTCATCATGTCAACTTAGAGCTAAATACATTGTTATTGTTCAAAGTCGAGTCCAGTAGTGTTAAAAACCTTGGTGAATATCATTTCTAAGATACAACGATTCAAACATTAACCTCACAATTGGACAATTTTGCTGTTACACAAATTACACAATTGTGCCGTTACACTCGGTATATATATACATATATATATATATATATATATATATATATATATATATATATACTTGTGTTTAGAAGAAAAAAGTACAATAATAAAATCTAGTAATCAAAGCAAACTATTAAATCAAAGGAATGATTTAGTTTTAAAATGTCGACATAAAAACAAATTTAAACTTCTATAATATAGATATTTATCTATTACTTTATGACTCTCTAACTCTTCAAATGCCGAATGAATAACTATTTCTAATTTCTATATTTCTATTTTTTCACATATTAATTATATCTTATAATTGTCCTCTGTTATAAGAACATTTAACTTACCTTTAAAGTTAAAAACGTGTATATATATATATATATATATATATATATATATATATATATATATATATATATATATATATATGTATAGTGTCCAAATATTATTTGTAGAATTCTCACAGTTTATAGTAACCATTAGATTTAAAATTCTTCGATACATTTCTTTCAGTGTTAAGGAAATATAATTATAGTTTTAAGTCATATATACTAACTTAATTTTGAATTCATTTTCATTTGTCTTTTCAGGTAGAATTTAATGGTTCTTATTATTGATCTGTGATTTTAATGAAAATACCAACATCACAAGAGAAAGCGCACTGCGTATCCATAGATACCAAATCGTGTATTCAGGTCGAACTGAAATAAAGGACAAGTATGAAAAACAAGCAAGTTGCATTAACATCCGGACCTGATAAAGTTTATGGAAACAGGAAGTCTCTTGAGGAAACCGGAAATTGAGCATCGTCTAGATATTTTCCGTTTTAACCAATGGAGCATACGTGGAAGTATTTTGGCGAGTTTTAATAAAACTTTATTTGATTACCGATTTTTCGAATAATTCCTGTAGAGATGTCTTTTTTTTTCATTTTCTATGAATTCTGAAAATTGTATAGGTAATTTATGGACAATTTAAATATGTGTATATATATATAGTAAGTTAATCCGTGTGGATAATTCCAAAGATCATGTAATCTAGAGAGCTCAATGCAACAACAGAGCAAATATTACTTAAATAATTAAGAAAGAGACAACATTAATATTCCATGGCTATAGTTTATTTCAACGGAAAATATATTTCTCCTGGTTCATCAGGTCACATCTTGATGTGGGTGCCAAAGTTGGGAGCACAGAAGTAAAACACGGAACACGGATTAGATGTAAGAAAGATATATTAACAACAGGTTACAGAGATAGTGTAAGCAGAGCTTACTATAAGTTAGTGTCCAACACTGGTAGTCGTACTAGACTCTCTTTCACTCTCCTGTAGAGTGCTATGTCGCCTACTTAATATAGGCCTGGAAGAGTCTATTGTGTAGGTAGTTCCTGGTCTCACAATACATCTCTAGCTACTAATTGGTGTCTTTCTATATATCTCTCTCTATATATTTAACTCTAAATTTTAACAGCCATCACCCTACCTAAGTACAATATTTTTATGTTCTACGACCTTTGATTTTTCCCTCATGACCCTCTATTCAGTCATAGAATGCCCTATACACTGAGGATTGATTTCCTGTCACCCTTTTTTATAACATTGATTCTATCACTATAGCTCTTTTACATATAAGCTTATGTAAGGAGTGAGGAAGGTTAGTATTGATCCGTATTAATCTTGTACATATATTTAATATCTTTACGTGTACTGAGATTCATAAGTTAGCATGGTAGCTTGTGCATATTTACACACTGTTATGTGCACTTATGTACGCATGTGCATCTATATATGCATATACTTTTCCTCTCAGTTTTTTCTTTTTTATTTTCTGTACCTTCTTTTCCGTTAACAATATTTTTCCAAAAATTTTATCCATTTTTTTGATCTTCACTTTTTTCATTTCATTTCATTTTATTTAATAGTATTTTATTATTATATATTCAATTTTTTACTCCTCATTTTTTTTATCAACATATCAAATTCTAACCACAGCCCTTCTTTCTAAACATGAAAACTTTGTCCGACAATTTTCGCTACAATTTGCGACACGACAGTTTTATAGACGTCCCCCCTCTCTGCAACCAATGACTCTCTTCATCTATGATTACAATATCACCCCCACCTACGAAACACAAACGTAATAACATACCTGCTTAGCGCTTTTACACCGATCAGCATTTTAAATTTAAGTATATTTTCATTAAAAAGTTTCACACATCAAAGAATCAGACAGAGATCCGGTTTGTGCTGACAATACAATTTCCCTTGGAAAATGCCGCATCTACAAAAACATGTGTCGCTGAGTACTACCCATTTGTATGTTTATATCTCGATTCGTTGGTGATGGAAGCAGGAGTGTCCGAAAATTCCGAACTTAAAGGTTTTTCCTCCGTACTTCATTTCTATCATATCGTTAATAATTAATATTTAATAAATGTTCATTGTAATAATTATACTAATACCCTTTCATTTGTCCTCGTGGCTTTATAAACTAACCTATCTATTTTACACACACACACACACACACACACACACACACACACACACACACACATATATATATATATATATATATATATATATTACAAAATGGACAGAGTCCGACAATTTATTTATTAAAGGCATTTTTTTTTTATGTTTAACGTTCTTTTTATAGATACAAGTATTTAAGTAAATGCTCTGTTTATAATAAACAGTATTAAATAACATTTACCGGCCTGAATGTCCGAGAAATTGTCGTAGAAAATATTCAAGTCCAATAATGTCCAAGGACGAATATTTTCTATGAAAATTTCTCGGACATTCAGGCCGGTAAATGTTATTTAATACTGTTTATTATAAACAGAGCATTTACTTAAATACTTGTATCTATAAAAAGAACGTTAAACATAAAAAAAATGTCTTTAATATATATATTTATATATATATATATATATAATTATTTATTTAAAAATATGATTCCAACAGGGTGTTAATAATTTGTATCAGTATAGAGTTACATTCATAGGTGTCAAGTCATGCCAGGTTTGACCCATGCCCTTTATGCCTACATGAGAAACTACACATTATTAAGTTTCTAAATAATAAAAATCTATTAAACGATAGACATGAGTTGACGGTTTTTCCCGACCTCATCAAATCTTTGATTTGAATAATTAGCATAATTTTTTAAAAATATCCATAGTCCTAATAAATAGCTTAAATACCCTACAAAAAAGATAACCCTTTATGAAGTCGTCAAAAAACAAATGTTACGGCAGCTTTTTTTTATATATATATATACACAAAACCCTTTCAGAAGAAATAAAATAAAAAAACATAAATCAATCTCCATGGACACGTAAACCAGACTAGACGAAATCATCTTCCGTTTTAAATTTAGAAACCCCAACCTTACCCTGACTTGACACCTATGAATGTAACTCTATACTGATACAAATTATTAAAACCCTGCGCCCCCTCTTTATATGAACAATTGCGCTGGCTGTTACCATGGAAATTTTGATTTCAATAATGAATCTGCTATTAAAACACGTAAATTTCAGAAATAAGTTATTCCAAAAAAAATTTCGCTTGAAGATGTAACAGAGCTTACTTTAATTCAATTTAATTCAAATAATTATATTGAAGTTTTCGGCTCTTGTTTTGAAACATGAGAACTCTTACGTAGCGTGTTGGAATCATATTTTTAAATAAATAATTATATTTATGCTCTACTTTTGTATCGAGCACTATTTTTTAAAAATAATAACAAAAATACTAACGAACTTTGGATTATTTACCTAACCAGTTCTTTCCTATTTTCTATATATTTTCACACACACACACACACACACACACACACACACACACACATATATATATATATATATGTATATATATATATATATATATATATATGATGAAATCGATTAAGTCCGACAATTATTTAATATATTTTCTGTTTATACGTTATTTTTATAGATGCAATTTATTTAAGTACTAGCAGCATGACCCGGCGTTGCCTGTGCTTGATTCAAACATCGTACGACTCATACAGCAATCGCTATCACTTGACTTGAAATATGTTTGCCCTCCCTTGTCTTTAAAGGAGTGCCCTTTGCCGTGCTGATGTTGCTACATGCCTTACTTCTTGCCTATCTCACACTGAGAATTTTTTCTAAGCTCTATACTAAACATTAAATCTGTTACGAAAAAAGAACTAAACAAAATGAACACAAAACGATCAGCTTTAAAAAGGACTTGTAACTGGAAAAACCGAATGAAAAAAGAATGTTAACAACAATTAGTTTTTCACACTCAACCCAGTTCTGCGGAATCAGAATCAACGTTGAGTTTAAGCAAGCGAATGAGCCAAGTGCAGTAAAGTGCCATGCAGATTAAAATTTGTCCCACTTGTGACGAATGCAGCTATCCATTTTTTTTTGCATGCTAGCATGCTAGTTAACATACGTGTCAGTCAGCTGTTGGTTCTGATGCTGGCCAGTAGAATCTTCCTGCCTATTCGTGTCAGCCAGCTATAGGCTCTCACTCTGGTCAGTAGAAAATGGCTGCAAACTACATGAAAACTGCCGTAGAAGTATGAGAAACTTGATTATTTCCACTATCGGTCTTGGCCTTCCCGCTAACTTGGAGCATGTGCATGTAAATTTTGGTGCAAATCCGTCGAAAATTGCGACCGTGCATTCGTTAAATACACACACACATCCTGCCTTTTATAGATAGAGATTAATCAACCGACACATATAGCTTAAAGATCCAACAAACACATTATATATATTACTTACTACAAAAGATCATGACACTTAATCTACTTATGACAAATAATGCAGGACATCACCACCCAACCAGTTAAAAACTATCTGGTATACGATGTCTGCAAATTGTAAGATTGCATCTTAAATATCAATAATAAGTAAAAAAAAAAACCCAAAAAAAAACAATATTAAATTATAACATTGGTCAGATAGACATTTCACTATCTCATAGGTTGACTTTTCACAAGTGTAATTTGGACATATATCAATCACTATATTATAACCAAAATACAACTATTAACGTGAGACAAATATTAGTAGATAGTACCGAAAGACTATATACCATTCACTTGAAGCTATTTTATACAAACAATTTACCTAGTCTAAAATATCTTTTACCAGAGGAGACGATATTTTGAAGTGTGTATAAAATATTTAACATTCATATCAAATAGACATACGTATTATTATTATTAAATGAGCCAATTGGAGTAAAGTGCCATGCAGATTTACAGTTTTCCCACTTGTGACGAATGCAGCAATCGATTTTTTTTGCATGCTAGCATGCTAGTTAATATTCGTGTCAGTCAGCTGTTGGATCTCAAGCTGGTCAATAGAATCTTCCTGCCTATTTGTGGCAGCCAGCTATAGGCTCTCACTCTGGCCAGTAGAAACAGGCTGTAAACTACATGAAAACTGCCGTAGAAGCATGAAATAAATCGATTATTTCCACTATGGATGGGAGTTGGAGAATGCAAAGTCGGTCTTGGCCTTCCCGTTAACTTGGAGCATGTGCATGTAAATTTTGGTGCAAATCCGTGCATTCGTTACAGAAACACACACAAACAGACACACACACACACACACATCCTGCCTTTTATAGATAGAGATTAATTCTATTTACTGGCGTGAATGTTCAGGCCCCTAAATGTAATTAATACTGTTTAATTAAAAACAGTGTAATTACTTAAATAAATTGTATCTATAAAAACAAAGTGTAAACAGAAAATATACATATCTATGATATATTTTCTGTTTAAACTTTGTTTTTCTAGATACAATTTAAGTAAATGCTCTTATTTTAATATATATATATATATATATATATATATATATATATATACGTGTGTGTTTGTTCATATATATATATATATATATATATATATATATATATATATATATATATATATATATGTAAAATAGTCATTGAAAGAATAAATCAATGTAGTTGCCGACACACAATGGGGTTAAGAATAAGGAATTGAAATGGTACACCTAACCCACTCATATCTTATCTTCTCTCCCACCTTAATTCCTCACTTCGTTAATTTTACATATGCTTGATGAGGTCCATCAAAAACGTGTGAATTTGTTTTCATTTTCATTTCAACCTTTTGAAGTAAAGTCTGATGATCCCTAGCCCTGTTAAAGGGATTGTGGTGAAATAACTTATTACATGGAACCTTAAAGTGGTTTTTATTCAAATATATATATATATATATATATATATATATATATATATATATATATATATATATATATATATATATATATATACAATCGTAATTAAGATACCATTATGTAAATGATCATTTTCACCTTGTAAAATAAAATTTGCAGGATTTTTAAAACAGTCAATGGATGATAAATGTGTGAATCGGTTTTAATATTTAATATTTTATATTGTTTTAATATGATTCATCTGGATTATATACCTATCTATGTATGTATGTATGCATTTATATATATATATATATATATATATATATATATATATATATATATATATATATATATATATTAGTGGTCAATTTATATATATATATATATATATATATATATATATAACCAATAGGATAGTGTCCAGG
>OZ010593.1:62662680-62720180 GCA_963932145.1 Acanthosepion lycidas
AGAAGATTGCCTGACAAATCAACCATGGTGAGATTCGAACCCGTGTCTCATGGTCATGGTCAGACAGGGAACGTTCTAACCACTCGGACACGAGCCCAGTATGCATGTGTGTGTGTGTATATATATATATATATTCTTTTAATTTTTGACCATTATTCAGATTTTGGGATGAGAGATGGACGGAAATATTAGTGTGGATTACGCAATATTTTCACATGCTCATACTTAAATGAAATAACCGACTGGGGGTGCTGCAAGATCTCTGGACGAAAGAGAGGTAAATGGATGTGTTATCAACTAACACGATATCCTGAGAGTTTATAACTGTAATCTTAGCTTTCTGCAACCATTGGATTTTTCATTCACATGCGAATTTTGTGGCTACTTCACCACGACAATGCATTTGTTCACAGTGCCCTTGCAATCTGTCAGTTCCTGGCCACAATTATCGTCGTTGTATTGAAACAACGACCTATTCCTCTGTTTTTACATCGTGTGACATTTGTCTGTTCACGAAGCTCAAGGTTACGCGTTTTGAAGGCATGGAATCCATCGAGCAGGTCGTAAAGTTGGAGCCGAGAAGAACCCTTACAGCAATGCACAGATGTGTAGCACAGAAGGCTGGAAACATGTATTAGTAGCGGAAACCCCTGTAGTTTGTCGTTTTCAGTTGCAATAAATTGTTTCGGATATACGTCGTATACATACATACATACATACATATATATATACAGACATTGACATCTTTGATAATGGCTTATGTAAGCCGGAACCTTAGAATGTATTAAAATAAAATAAAAATATGGATCAATATTGTGAATTTCTTTCTTCGTTCAGCGAATGTCTTATTAAACTTATCAGATGTTACGAAAAAGTTTTACATAAAATAGACAACACTTGTCTATAATATTTAATGAATCGTGTATCAATATATATATATATATATATATATATATATATATATATATATATATATATATATATATATATATATATATGTATGTATGTATGTATGAAGTTAGAGAGGATGAAGATAATTTTGAAAATGATTCTGGAATAATATAATTATATATATAATTCTATTATTCCAGAATCATTTTCAAAATTATCTTCGTCCTCTCTAACTTTTTAACTTTCTGTTCTGGTGTAGCAAGTTGCCTCACAGTTATTACGGACGATTTCATTTTCAAGTCTTTTTCATTGCTCTTTGAGCCATCATAGCGTAAAACTCCTCTCTCACATGCCAAACTTTTTATGGATTGATTTGGATCTATTTTAATTGATCTCTTTGGCTATAAGTTGAAATGAGGATCCTTCTTCCAGTTGTAACCTCCTGATCCTGTTTACCTCTCTACTGTTCCCTCCTTTTAAAACTTATTCAGCGTTCTGTTGATGGTTATTGAATAGACTTTGCTGATTGTCGGCAGCGTATAAATGTTGGGATCATTACTGAATGCCTGAATGTTCGTTTTCCCACCACCATTTCTCATTTGGAGAACCGACATATTCTCTTTCTAGCTGAATATATCAATAACTTATTTTTTTTTCTTAAAAAGCAGTGAAAAACATGTTTTTTGCAAGGTGGGGTCATTTTCTTACGCTTGCAGATTTAACGATAGACAAAAAGCATGCGAAGTAATATTACGGTAGGCCGTACATAACAAAATATTTGCGACTGCAAGCTCTGGATGCAAATCTACGGCACTGACACACACTGACGCATACGCACACGCGCACACACTCTCTTTTACACAGACATATATATATATATATATATATATATATATATGATAAACGCAAATAAATGGGTCTCTGTGTCGTACATTTTCAAATAAAGGGACAAAACTCTCTAACATTCAAGCAGCACATCGTAGCCTAACATATACCAATCAGGTTGAATCAATGAGTAAATTAAAAAAGATTCATTGCCGGCACCGCACCTTTAATCCTGAAATTTTGGATAACCAAATTTTCATGACCTTCGATCGTTTCGGCGATTTTTGTACGTGAATTTTTGAGACGATGTTTTTGAACAATATTAACCATGTTTTAATATCCTATAATTTATGGTTTTGAAACTTAATCGTAATTGTGTAGCGATTTTGAAAAAGTGTTATTCCCCTAAAATAAATAATATTTCGTTCTACTATGTATTGATCCCTCTTTTGAATCACATGTAACGTGCAATGGAATCATACTCAAAGAAAATTGTAGAAAAATAGATATTAAAATATAATTGACATACATTTGACCTATATACATATATATATAGAAAAATATATGAAGAAAATATAAGCATATTTGCAAATAAAACATATTCAAAGGAAATAACTTTCCTTCCATATGGAAATGCATAATGGTTCTCCGTACTTATATCGACACGAATCGCATAAATCGTATATCTATAGCTTTATGCATATTGATCTATATAGCCCATATATATATATATATATATATATATATATATATATATATATATATATATATATATATATATATATATATCGTTATATATGTATATACACGTACAAATATATGTATATATATATATATATATATATACATGTATATATATATATCGTTATATATGTATATACACGTACAGATATATGTATATATATATATATATATTATATATATATATATATATATATATATATATATATATATATATACGTACGTATATATCCATACATACATATATATATATATATATATATATATATATATATATGTATTAGGTTGGTGCAAAAATAATGACGTAATAATGTCGTTTTTGACGTTAAAACTACGTCAAAAAACGACATTATTACGGCATTATTTTTGCACCAACCTAATACATATGTAAGTAACGAAATACATATATATTTTAGTTAGTTAATAAATATATGTATATTTAAGTAAATATATATGTATTTAAGTAACGAAATATATATATATATATATATATATATATATATATATATATATATATATATATATATATATGTTTGCTTAAAGGGGTAGGAATGTAATTACAAAAACACGCATGTATTTGTAATTCCATGTACAGATATTTATTTATGTCGCTTCGCAGCAAATATGAAGATATGCATGATATATTGGAATTTATTTACCATAAATTCGTATGGAAACACACATATTCACACAGTCGTATGGTCGTATTCACCCCATATATATATATATATATATATATATATATATATATATATATAAATATATATATAATATATATATATATATATATATATATATATATATATATATATATATATATATATATATATATATATATATACCCAAGTATATGATTGGTGTATATGGAATGAATTCCAATAACCAACAATTACTATTCTTAAAAGTGTGCTCAATACAAATTAGACCAGATATAATTATTTATTTAAAAAAAAATTATAACATAAATATATTATAAAATCACTTTATTTATTTTACATTCAACGTCATCACTTGATAAGAGACCGAGGGTGTTGAAACAAAATGGCTATTTTTGTAGTGATTTTATAACATATTTATGTTATAATTTTTTTTTAAATAAATAATTATATATATATATATATATATTTATATGTATGTATATGAAGCGATAGATAATTTGTCATCTAAATTACGAAAAAATGAAAAGAATAATGACATTTTATTTTAGCAGACATGTTTACAAAAATTGCAGAAAAATGTCATAAAATCCCGTAGAGTAAATACATTGGCTTCAACCAAAGGCTCCAGAAAACTTCAGAATCTCTTTCAAGACTTTGGGCCAATCACCTTGTCTCAGGGATGAATGCTTCCATAATTTATGCCTTCAGTTTATCTATCGTGTTCCAAAGAATTTTATATTTTATCATTTAGCATATCTTTAATAAAGTGAAACATGTTAGATTGAGATCTGTCTCCTAATTGTTCTATCATTTTGTCGGATTCCTAACCACACTTGATCTCTATATCTATATATATTAATACCTGTGACGACGATAAAGGATCGCTATGCATCACATCACAGCCGGATTTCTTCAAGGTAAAGGAAGCTACACAAAAAATTAATAATGTCCGTTTACTTTTTGAAATCAACATTATATAATAAATTGTCATTTCAAAAATTTTTTCTGTCGAATTACTTTGCACGGACAATTTTGGGAGTCGTCTAAACTCCTTCAGAAAACTTGCTTAAATATTATAATTAGACAAGAAAATGACACCAATATGGCCAAATGTTCATCTATAGACAATAAAATAAAAACAAAACAGCCACTTTTCTTCCCCTATGCGCCGCGTTCCTTCAGGACGTAGGCAATCATGGCACTTCAAAAGTTCCTATCGCCTTGATCTTGATGATGGACGTTGGCCATTGGCAGTTTTTCTGCTTTTGCCAAAGCTACCACACACTTCCCGACATCCATTCACACAAGCTCGTCAAGTAAGTATCCTTATGTCTTTTCATATATCTCTTCTCCTCAATATGCCCCGTACACCTTATATTTTCAAAGACTTTCTTTCTCATTATATCTGCAAGCAATTTCTCCAGTCTTTTCCTGCTTCTGAATATGTTTACTTTCTGTGCCATTTTTCTTTAAAATTCCTTGCTCCGTACATGAAAATCTCAGTATCATTCTGGAGAACCACATTTCTGCTACTTCGAGTTGTCTCCTCATTGAGAGAAAAACTGAAACATTTCGACGTGATGTAATGTTTACTACGTTTGTCTCACTAGATCATTTACGACTCAGTAGTGATTTCGGTCCCAAAAGGTTACTCTAAACATTCTGCCACATCTCAGCAAGGATCATCAAATCGCTCTAAGCAGAGCACTTTGACGTGTATTAATGGTTAGCAAGCTTGTCTCGCTAAGTCAATTACGATGGAATAGTGAGCTCGATCTTCACTAGGTGCTCCAAATTTTCTGCCTTGTTCCACATGTAAGCTCGGAGATATTGTCTATCATTCGCTGCTATACAATCTTTCCCCAATTTCGTTTCCATGTTCGATTGCAATTATTAGAAATTAACAGTTGTTCAAAATAGGCTAGAACAATATATATATATATATATATATATATATATATATATATATATATATATATATATATATATATATATATATATATACAAATATAGATAACAATACTCGTTTCGAAAAACCCTCGAATTTTTGATTTGCCAATAATCAAATCAATATCGAGGGTAAAAAAGGTTTTAAAATAAGAAAGAGCTACAAACATGAAATTCTGCCGAAACAAATCGCACAGATGCACAGATACTGATGCCCAAAGAAAAAAACCCGATACGCGTAAACAACTAACTAACAAAAGACCTCAATACAACCGTAGAGCAAACCTAGATACACCTAGTGAACCAGACAAGCCTACCTAGGTTTCAAACGGATCGTCAGGGAAAGATGGCCATCTTTCCCTGACGATCCGTTTAGGTGAAACCTAGGTAGGTTTGTCTGGCTCACTAGGTGTGTGTCTCTCTCTCTCTCTCTCTCTCTCTCTCTCTCTCTCTCTCTCTCTATCTATCTATATATATATATATATATATATATATATATATATATATATAAATATATATCGGGTGTGACAGTGAAATTGTCCAAATTGTGTAAAAAAAAGATTGTCCAATTGTTAGATACAGTTATGACCGTTGTCTCACAATTGATTAAAGAAACCTTACTGGAATTTTCCGAAGCATTTATAAAACTATGGATCTCTGAACAATAAGAATCTATAATTACTCTCCAAGCTTAACGGAAGAATCGGGAGGAAATCGATCATAAACAAAAATGAAATGTTCATCATTAATTCAACATACCTAAGGATCGGAAGCTCATGAAAGATTGAAATAAAGTGTTTACACACACACACACACACACACACACAGACAGACACACACACACACACGCACGCATACATACACACATATATTATCGTTTTAGGATGGAATGTTTTCACTCTTTGGTCAAGTTTTCCCACGCTAATTCTGGATATTGTTTCCAACTTTTGAACAGTAGTTTATATATATATATATATATATATATATATATATATGAAGAAATATAGTCTTAAGTTGTGGTATACTTATGGGATAAAGTGCTCAATATCAGAGATACAGCGTGTATAAATATAAATATAAAAGTGAACATAGAAGTCAACACTTCAAAGAATTAAATAGCAATAGAATGGTAAAATGACTTCACTGACGACAACTCAAACATAAGGATCTTAATAGTCAAGGAACTGATAGTAAGTTAATGTCTCATTAGTGATTTCACCATTAATCAAATTAATATTGGTATTTAATTCTTTATATAAATTGATTATATATATATATATATATATATATATATATATATATATGAACAGCTGGCCACTCATATTCGAAGAGACCGGTCTACGAGGGCGGCTAGCCAATCCCTTTTGCAAACGCTCGCTCAGGCACATTTGTGTTTGTTCAACACCCACAGAGCCCACCCGTGGTTTATACTGCAACTATGCTGAGCAAACCTTAATTACAGATTTGGGGGGAAGCTTGTTATCTAGCATGATCAACAATTCGAACAAGGCCAGCACGCTCAAGCCACGATGACTTGTGGGATCGTGCTGTCACAGCTATCGACGGACCACAAGATGCCTAACGTGGTATAGTTTTCAGACACTTTCCAAAGGTGCCACACACTGGGATCGATCTCGATTCAGTCTGATAACATCAGGAAGTCTCATTCCTGATAAATTGACCATGGTGAGATTTGAAAGTCAGAAAGCGAACCTTCTAATCACACAGACACGAGCCCAGTGTGCGTCTGTGTGTTTGTATATATTTTCTGATGAGAGATGGACGGAAAAATTTGTGTGGAATACGCAATATTTTCACAGCTCATAATCAAATGAAATATCCGAGGTCTATCCGAAAAGTAAAGGGACTGTGGGATGCTGAGTGAGCTATGGGGGAAAGAAGAGTAAACAGATGTGTTATCGGCTAACAGGATATCCTAGGAGTTTATAATTGCAATCTAAGCCTTCTGCAACCTTTGAATTTTTCTTTCACATGCGAGAATTGTTACTGCTTTATCATGACAATACATTTGCTCACAACGCCCTGACAATCCATCAGGTACTGGCCGCAAAGAACGCAGTTGTACTGGAACAACCCCCTGTTCCTCTGCCATTATTCCATGTGACATTTTTCTGTTATCCAAGCTTAAGTTTCCGCGTTTTGAATTCATGGATGCCATCAAGCAGATCGTAACGTGTTTTAAAGGATGGAAAATGTATTAGTAAGGGAAAGCCTGTAGTTTGTCGTTTGGAATTGAAATAAATTGTTTCAGATAAACCTCGTATATATACCGGGTGTAAAGTTAAAATTGTCTAAATCCTGTAAAAGCAAAATTGTCCATTTGTTAGATTAATTTTTGAACTGTTGTAACATGGACATGATTACAGTAATCTTACTGGAATACTCTGAGGTTTTTATAACACCACGGTACCCTGAACAATAAGAATCTAAAAGTACTCGCCAAGATTAACAGAAAAATCTTGACGAAATCGATCAAAAACGAAAATGACATCTTCAACATTAATTAATCATAGATAAGAAGCGAAAGCTCACGAAGGATTGAAATTAAGTTCAAATATATATATATATATATATATATATATATATATATATATATATAATTATATATATATAATAATAATAATAAAATAATAATAATAATAATTATAATAATAATGATAATAATAATATATATATATATATATATATATATATATATAATTATTATATATAATTATTTATTTAAAAAAATGTATAACATTTATTTAAAAAATGTATAACATAAATATGTTATAAAATCACTAGAAAAATAGCCATTTTGTTTCAACACCCTCGGTGTCTTATCAAGTGATGATGTTGAATGTAAAATAAATGGTTAATGGTTAATTTAATTAACAATCCTTCGCAAGGGGAAAACGTTATTACAAAAGCTAGATTGACCAATCAAAATACAAGTATAGAAAAAATCAAAAAGCTTGACAACGAAGTCATGTTATAATAGCTATTCAGATGTTTAAAATATGGGTAATATTAAAAAAGAATTTATTCTAACCAATAATTACTAAATTATATGATAAACTTTAATATTAAAATTAAAAACTGCTAATTTCAAAATCAAAATGTAATCGCTATTAAGTTTACAACTATAAAATTACTGAGGAGAAAAGAAGAAATATATTATTATTATTATTATTATTATTATTATTATTATTATTATTATTATTATTATTATTCCAGGATCTCTTACCTACTTATTGATCTTCGTTCTTTCTCAACGTCTAACATTTTGTCCTGGTGTAACAAGTTGCCCCACATGTACACGTACGATTTCATTTTCAAGTCTTTTTTCATTGCTTTGTCATAAGTGAAACTCGTCTCTCACGTGCCGAACATCTTATGGATTGAGTTGGACCTTTTCTAATTGATGTCTTTTGTTGAAATGATGATCTCTCTTGTTGTTGTGATCTACTGTTTCCTGTCTACTGTTCCCTCTTTTTAAAATGTATTCACCGTTCTCTTCATTGTTCTTTATATGGATATTGAAGATGGAAGCCAGAGTATGAATGTTTGTACTATTACTGGAGGCCTGACTGATCTTTTTCCCCCTCAACATTGCTTAGTTGCGAAGAAGGGGGCTGACACAAAACGATTTTATGCTGTGCTTTTCAAGCTGAATAACACAAAGTGTTTTCCAGTGATTCTTACGACAAATAGTGTTATGATGGCAAAACCTCTTATCTGAAATCCTGACCAAAAAAATGATTTAGTTTCGTGGTTTTAGATATTAAACATTTTGCGGGCTGTAAAATTATGCGGTTACACGATTTGGACAATTTCGCTATTACACCCGATATATATATATATATATATATATATATATATATATATATATATATATATATATGGGTGTGCGAGTTTTTTCTATAGAAAATCAATAACTGATGTAATGCCATCTCATCGATCACCACTAAGCCAAGCGATATTTAGTTGCCGGTAATGCCCGAATATTTTTCCGATTCCCGTGGCGAACTCTGTTTATTTTTTAAGGGAGATGTTTCTTTGGAAAATTAATGTGCTGTTCACCGTTCTTCAGTTGGAGAAAATCCCTTATTTTTTCCGCATGGATAGATTCTTTCTTCCCCATCTGCACATCCTTTTAGTGTCTTGTTTATTTTTTGTTCGGAGATTAAATCGGGGGGTGATCGTTACCTCCGCCATCCTATACGTCGGCCAGATTATACGTTGCGTTTTCATTCTAGATCGCTGAATTTGGACGGTCTCTTTATCATCCGAGCATAATCTTACTCTCTATAAAACAAGGAATGAACGGTATTTGAAGACCTTTGAAAGAGTTGCAGTTTGCGATATCGTTGTTACAAACATTCTTATTTTGTTTTTTTTCTGTTGATCACTACGTTTCCAACCCTGATATTTGATCTTCTTTGGCCACACAACCTTGCCGCACGACTTATTAGGTTGGTGCAAAAATAATGACGTTATAATGTCGTTTTTTGACCTTAAAAAATACGTCAACAAGCGACATTATTACGTCATTATTTTTGCACCAACCTAATAATATTGACTGTCAAAAAATGATATAAATTCTGCCCGGTACTTATTGCTCAGCCTTGAAAAAGTTCAAGAGCATATACATTGCCTTGTGGATTATTAATTACTAGCATTAGAGCCCGGCGTTGCCCGGGGATGTAAGAGTAAGAGATAGATCACGTATCGACCATCATAAAGACTGAAAAATAAAATTGACAAAGATTATTGTTTAAGGTTGACGGACACACGTCTTAATTAGTTTTTTTTTTACGAATTGGTCAAACCCAAACTCAAACAAAACCATTGTTTTCAATCGTTATGAGTCTACCGAGTGAATAGAATTTTATTATAAACAATTGTCTTGTAAATGGAATTTTTAAAGTATTCTGAACGTAAAAATGAAGAAAAAAGTGTGCAAGACAATAAGAAACACTACCTGACAAAAAAAGTGAAGTTTTGTTTAAATCGGTTGAAAAATGGAGGAAATCCGATTCAATATATAAACGAACAGACACACACACACAACCTTGGTTTTATAATAAGTATAAGTCGATATGAGTTGTCCCCCTTTCATTTTCGTTATGCCTCTTAATCGTGTTTTCAAATTGATTTCGTGCAAAAACAATTGTTTTTTCCAATTTTTGGCGCTGTCAGAACCACCGCAAGGTAATTTTACGCAGTCCTGTGAAGTTTTGTTGAAATCGGTTGAAAAATGTAGGATATCCGATTCAATATATAAACGAACAGACACAGACACACACACAACCTGGGTTATATAAGAAGTATGATTTTCCACCCCGCAACTCTTTTTGCAAGCCTCTTACTCATCTATCGCTATTAATACTGCAAATTTTCTAAAGTGTTATATTCCTTGATCCTCACCTTCGATCTCCCTATGGTTGGTCGAAACTCCATTACAATCCCTTTCACTGTTCAGTACTGTATTGATGTCCCCAGATCCGTATTGTCCAACAATGAGTCCAGAGATATGGCGTCTGGAAAAGTCAATTTTCGTGAGAGGACACTTCCAGAAGGATGCCATAGGAATAAGGATGAAACGATTTCCCTGTCCGTATGGTTGGCAGTGGCTGGCAAACTGTATTTGTTTTTGTTTGAGCTCAAGAGTGATTCGTCTCAGTTCTTCGTAAATTGAGTTACATCGGATCTCCAACTGATGGTCTGCATTTTTCTAATTAGAATTCTATATGTTCCATCCAGTCGTTAATCAATGTTCAAAAGATTAGGACTTTTAAGGAGGATGGAAGTTTCGAGCGCCAAATCTTGTGAGGGTTGTTACAAGCATGTCATGCAAGAGGTTTGCGGATGTTGAAGTCTTTTGGGGTATCTGTTATGTGAAATCCAAGATATTTGAAGTTCTCAACTCTTTTGATGGATGTATTATTGGGTGACTTCAATAATATTCCTTAATCCTACCAGTTCAGACCTTTACAGCTAGGACCATGTTTATCTTGTCAAATCATCCACAATCCCTTAGGTTTTCTTTGCTAAGGAAGAAGTTCCACTGAGCTTTTTTTTTTCTCAAGAATTGTTACATTGTATAGCCGACTCTAGAGAATGTGCTTCCTTGACCACTATTGTATTAACCTCTTCAGTTCTAGGGTCAACTGATATCTATCCAACACGTTCTCATTATATGCAATTTTTACTTCTTCTTTACCCCGTACTTACAACAATCTCATTTAGTAAGCCTCTACCTTGAATTGCTAATGAGTATTGTATTGGGTTAACTAAAATTAAAGAAACATATATGATGCGTTTCACAAATTCAATCTTAATAGCATTCTTACAGAAAGAATCATCTATATGTAAAGCAATGAAAATTAATACAACAAGTATTGGTTATATTTGCACAACGCCAGAAATGCTGGAGGGGCGAGGATGTTTAAATTTAATTTCCAATTAATGTCGACCGATGTTCCTCAATACATAACTTCGTCAAACTTATACAGCGTTTGTTTTTGTTATTGCTGTTTTTTTTTTAATATTCCACATCGTGATCGCAGTAGATTATTTAAAAGAATATGCTGTACGCTGCAACTCTACTGCAAAATAATCCTGGAAATTCAGAGATTTATCACAATGAACCCTATCAAAACATAAGTAGGTTAAGAAACCGTACCAGTCGAAATATAGTGTTATGGAGTGTGAATTTTTCTCTTCCCTCGTATGAATCCGAATACCTCGTCGCCAAGTTTGTTATGGAGTGGTTTCACAGTGGAGGCTTGTATTTGTCGGTCCTAAAATAGGTTCAACGTACAAAACGTTAGGAACTTGATATAATAGGTAATGACGCAGAGTAATCTAGTTGCGGTCGCTGATACTTTAGTATCTGACTAACGGTCGTCCGGCATCGACTGACTGACCAACTCCTCGAGCGACTCCCGTTACTCTTACTACTCCTACTTATTATAGGTAGAAGAGTCTATTAACTATAGAATAGGTTTGTTTCACTATAACATATAGTTATCGAAACAAGCAACGGAAAAATAGAGAGAGTATATTAAATTTGCGAATAAAACATCTTAAATCTACGTATATTTACCACATATTCCTCGGATGTTTAAAAACGAATACATTTGTTGTCATGCATTACAAATGGCGGAAGACAAGAATCATTTCCTGGAGAGAGCAGAGCATATTTCTTTCTACACCTTTGGATGGATCAATAAGTATGGTTCGCAGGTACAAAATGAAACGCTAAACAAAAGCATGATACTGATTTTTGCACTGGTTCTTGTCAAGGTTGAAAATAGGTGTGGTGACATTTTATTATTTTTACTCACTGAATGGTAATTAGGGAGATGTAATTTGACCATAGGCTCACTAATCTATCAGCGTTCTTGTCAAACCTAGTGCCATCAACAGACAAAACGTTTAGTTCTATTATACACTTGCGACTACACTGATCAAGTGTACTGATGCCTTTCTCAAGGGGGATTGATATTAAGCAAACATGACCAGACTCAGCTGAAATTTTGATTCCTTTCCAAGATGGCCATCATTACGCTAATTCATATTTCTCAAGTCCACATAATCTATGCAATCACAAAAGGACATTATTTCTTGTTTCGGATATTATTATTATTATTATTTTTTTTTTTTTTTTTTTCTTAGGTTTCTGGTGTATACACATTTCTTTCTGGGTCCCAACTAGAGATTTAAGTTCGGAAATGGAATCATGACATTATTTCTTGTTTCGGATATTATTATTATTATTATTATTATTATTATTATTATTATTATGTTTCCTTAGGTTTCTGGTATATACACATTTATTTCCGGGTCCCAACCGGAGATTTAAGGTCGGAAATGAAATCATGATATTTTCCACTGAGCAGTTTTGAAGAAAAAGTCGCACATATTTTACACAGATAAAGCCCTTCGTAAGATGTGAGCTGTAGTTGTGAGTACAATTCTTTTTTTTATTTCTTTAAGGCGTGGGCTATCAGCGATTCCTTCAATCAGTCTTTTGGAATCTTTTCCAACCAATCCAAGGGCTCCAACTACATCTGGAATTGCTAATGTCCTCATGTTCCACCTTTGTGAGATTCCTATATCAAGGTCCTTGTAGTTTGATAGTTTTTTGAAGATTTTCAAAGATGCATTTCAAGCTGCAGTGACTACCATGTCAATTTTGTCTTTGCAGTTTCTAATCACGATGCAACGGAGATTAGCTTTGATTATTATGTCTGTGTGTATTGTAAAGTCCCATAAAATTGTTACAGGTCCTATTTCCACAACCGGGTCTGGTTGATATTAATACCAATTTCTTGCAGTTTCCTTTCAGTAAAAGTTTTTCCTTTTCGTAAAAAGATTTTCCGTAAGATTTTCCAGTGCAGATTTGGCCCACTCTGACATGACGAGTTTTATATTCAGTGGGTGCCAATACAGCGCAACCTGATAGAAGATGGTCAATTGTTTTTAGATATTATTATTATTATTATTATTATTATTATTATTATTATTATTTAACAGTTAAGAGAAAAGCCCATTATAAGAAAAGAATGAAAAGGAATAGTTTTTGACAATGTTCAACAATAATTCGACAGAATGTCTTTCTTCTTCAATTTATATTACAAAAATAATTTTCTAGTATAAAATTATATAAATCTGAAAAAAGAAAAATAGTAAGTCTGCGTGCAAACGTTGCTTGTCTTGTAATGAAAACACGGCTGTGCTGGTAATGAATTGGTTAAAATGAATGAAATACTGCCAGAGTTAATGGCATGTAACTGACAAGTACTTAATATTATGGTGATCCTGTTCATTTTAGAATTTTTCTGTTAGTTGATTAGTCACTAAGAGGAATTAATCAAACAGTTTAGTATAAATCTTCTGGTACTCTCCTGTCATTCTGTTCATTTGCCCGGACCGTGAAGATCGTAATTTGTTTATGTAACCATCCTTATGCGGTTTAAGGGTCGAAAGGTCAGTAGATTCTGAACGTTGTTTTAGAATGTGCATTTTAAGCTGCTTGTCGAAATTACAGTCGTTTGTAATAACATGTTCTGAAAGCTTCATTGATGTCACATTATTGTCTCTGAGATTATAACCGTGGTCATTGAACCCACTTTATTATTATTATTATTATTATTATTATTATTATCATTATTATTATCATCATCATCATCATTATTATTATTATCATCACCATCATCATCATTATTATTATTATCATCATCATCATCATCATCATCATTATTATTATAATAATGTATTATTATTATTATTATTATTATTATTATTATTATTATCATCATCATCATTATTATTATTATCACCATCATCATCATTATTATTATTATTATCATCATCATCATCATCGTCATCATCATTATTATTATAATTATTTATTATTATTATTATTATTATTATTATTATTATTATTATTATTATTATACCTCAATTCTTTCGTTTTTTTTATTATTTATTACTATTTCAAATGTAGCATTTAACAGTCTATTCCTCTTTATTGTTTATGACATTCAACTAAGGATCCACTAATTGTTCAAATGCCCCGACGATAGAAATCACTAGGTATTAACTCTAAAAAAAAAAAATAATCTAGCCACATTTTACGCCCCAAATCATTAATGCTCAAACTACCCCGACCCCAAAATAAATTTTTTTAGAAAGCGATCGAAAAACGCGGTAGTCTAAGAAGTAAATAAGGAGAATATGATGGGTTTGGCAGAACTTTATTTGCGCATTTAGTAATGTTTGCGACGTGGGGGCGAGCATTTTGAATAATCGTACAGCATGGGCAGTCAAATCATTCCAGTTGAAGTGCCTCATTGAGCGTGTCCATTTCTTGAACATACAGGTTTGTATTTTCTGTTTGGTTGTTCTGGATCTTTACCATAGAATGACGAGCGGCAGTAACATGGAAGCTTTTATATCTTCTGAGCCATTTTTTCGGGGTCTGTCGAGATTCTTTAATCAGCGCGAGCAATTGGTTCTCATCAAATTGAAACTATTGTAACTAGCGGCTTTGGGACCGTGATTAAAAGCAAAGATAAACAGATATCAAACATGCTCCTTCTGATCTACTTTGTATTCCATCTCAAAGAGGTGTCCAATCTGAAATAAAATTTCAATAACGTTAGACAACAGTTCCACGGGTTGGCAAGTGTTATTAAGAAGCAAAAAATACCACGAAAGATTCTTCTTCGATATCATATATATAACGACTTAATATAATAATTTGACTAAATGAAACTAGTGATATGTAAATGACTGACTAATTAGCATAGTTAAGCCATAGGAACTATAAAAGTGACCAAGCAGTAAGGGAAGGACAAGATATAATACACGAAACTTTTGAGTCGGGCTTTTGAGATTCAGTGTGTCGTTTCTAGTTTATTATCTCTCAGTTTTTTTATGGATTCTTTGAATTCAGACAGAGCGCAAACAAAAAACTATGAGGTGTCCGGTTACACGGCAGTACCTCCCTCATTGCATTAGTGAGGTGGGGATCAGTACAAATATCGATGCCAGAGCAACCGACTGTTGCGGAGCCTGGGGATTATGTATGGTGCATTTACCTGACGACCTTTTATGAATGGCTAGCGGATTCTGTAGTGGGGGCCTTAGCAAAAGAAGAAAAACTACCAAGGTCCAGAAAATGATAAAATCAAGGCGATAGAAACCTTTCAAAAGCACGATTTACTAAGTCCTGAATGAACGAGGAAGAAAAGGGGAATGTTTTGTTTTTATTTTGTTGTCTACAGCTGAAAATTTGGCCATATTTGTGTCATTTTCATGCCTAATTGTAATATTTAAGCAAGTGTTCGACTCCCAAAATTGTCCGTGGAAAGTCAGATTGCTCGGGTGGACGCGATCGAGTTGGCCACATTATACAGACCTTGTGCTGCATCCTGCCTGCATGGGGCAGCAAGCAGATATCGAATAAGATACGCGAGTACCTTATTCTGGCTGACGGAGGAGTTTGCTCCTCTAACAATAATATTTGCTCAAGGCCCAGGTAGACACCCCCAACCAAGCCGTACTTTTTCTTCAGGAGGGTGATAGTTTTATTACTTGGTGCCTGAAGCGTTTACCAAAATGGGGAAGTGCCTCGTGTGATTCGGGAATTTTCCCACACTACTGCTGATAAACGCACATTAAACTCGACCTTGTACAACACTGCGTTTCGTCACGAGCGTGCGTCTAATTAAGACACACGAGATTAACGATTAGTGCCGGGTTGAGAAAATTACGCAAGAAACCTCATTTGCTGACAGAAACAATTAAATACTAACATTTACTATCATATAAAGATTTTGAGGTCCTTCAAAATATACTCATAATGATGCCCTCGGTTTCAGAAATCTATCTCATACTCAGCCACTACTCCAGTGTTTTGTTTGAAATTAATCACAACAATAAACTGACATGGAGTTTTATAAGCAAATCCTCGTAAGAGATTTATATACTACGGCCCTCCGTGACATGGGGGATCCTTTCGATTTAAAACGTTTGTGGTTCTTAGTGAAGCTAAATCCTCTGCAATTTCTTTTTGTCTTCCTGATAATTCTTTTGCCATCTATTGTATCAAACTCGTCAAGTCTTTTTGAATTTTAAATCCTTCAAGTCTATTTTCTTCATTAGGTATTGCAATTATTGTTTTTATTATTAGTAGCGGGTTCTATTTGATTGTACCCTTCATAAAAAGTTAATTTCTCACTTATCTGCCCATAATCGGCTTAACATATCACATTTCGATTGCTTCAATCGTTTTTATCTGCCAGGAAACCTTCGAGCATTTATTGTCATATAGCAGGGTAAATTTGCTGGAACCTTTTTGTGCTATTTGGAATGCATTTTTTAGTTACTGTCTTGGTCGTAATAACAAAAGAAAACGACTAAAAAATGTAGCTAAAATCTCAAAACAAAAGCGGAGTATGTATTTGACCATAATATATTTAAGAATTGGTTAGTCTAATAAATGACCGCAAGCTGCCGGCATAGCCTGGTGGTAATCAGAGGCCACCTAGATATTGAACAGGTTTCGTCGTCTTTCCGTTGATTAAAATCTTTGTTTAGGCGACTCCATAGTCACATATGGCCTAGATGACCTGGCCTTCTTAGTCGGTAATCTGAGTACTGAATTGGTGTTAAAGAATGATTTGCTCTTCTGACTGTTGCATTCGTTTGTTCAACTAAAAGAATGCACAGATTTTGTGATAGGAAAAAAAAAGTTTTCTGCTATTTAATAACATTTATAGTTTCTTTTACAGTTATAACCTAATATAACAATATATTTCTATGAATAGGTTAAAATAATATCCAGTATTTAATATTTACGGTTTCTTCAAAGTACCAATTCTATTTTGTTCTGTTTCTTTGACTCCTTCGCCGAACAATGAGGTCAGGCAAAAGGGCATTCTGTTGTTAGGTTACGTGAATTATTTGTCTGGAATGAGAGGAAGAATTTAGGCTGTATATTGGAAGTTGATTTAATAATAAAAACGAAATCAGTGCGATAAAAAATAAGCTACCCAGAGTGTAAAAGAAAGAACAACTGAAAATAATAACAAGCGAAGTACCCGTAAAAAAGACGGGTTTCTGTGTAGGCATTTCTGTCTCGAAGCGTAGGGATTTGTAGGTAGTTGAACACATAGATACCCGGAACTAGGAATCGGCTCGTTCGTCTACTGCGTGTACCATCACACAATCCTTCTCTTTTTTTTCCACCAGCTGGGGTTATTAGAAGGGTAGTTTGGGCTCTCTAGTATTGGGCTCTCTGTCGTTGCTGAGAGACAAATCTGAATTCAAAGCCAACTTGAAAACGGTTAGGCTCCATTAGGATATCGTTCCATAAACCAATCAACTGCTGCGAGCATTCAATATATGAGGGACACCTACGACCATAACCATTTACGTAATTGAGAATGGAAATCGTTTTTGCAGAGGACACAATATCATCTTATAGCTCTCTTGCATAATGGTAATAATAGCGTTTTCTTTACAAGGAAACATTAAATAACCGAATAGTATGTCCTATCGTTGGTTGAAATATATCTATTAACGCCTTGTGCCCTGAGTTTCTAAAGAATTTTAACCATTCTACCTGAGTTCCGGAGTCAAAACTGGCAACTAATTGGTTATGTAATGTTTTATGGTAGATATAAAAGTAGTTAGAAGTGTTTACCCACCGTTCAACCGGTATCTGGGCATTAAGTCTTTTTTTTTCCACCTGTACAGCGGTGTTCGGGGTTCAAAGAGTTAAGTTTTCAGAAAAATATGTTTCTCAAGAAGATTAAATGTTATCGTTCTTTTCAGTTTTAAACAGGGCTTCCTTTTTCTGCTCCAAACAGTATCTAAAGTCGATATTTTGAGCATGGTATTATTTTCTCACAGAGTTCCATGTGATATCTCTTTTATCTGTAACTGGCCAATATGTTATTTGGTGCAGAGATTTGCTTGAGATTATGTAGAGCCAGTCCACAATTTTCGAAGAATAGTACTAAGACATACAGACTTCCCTCAGAGGAAGCCATTTTTAATCACTGATCATAGAAAGCAATTGTAAAGTGATGGCAGTTTAGATATTTCTTCGCAGGTTTAGTACTGTGGATAACATCTATCTAAGAACAGGTTAGTGTAGTATTTTTTGCATACTGTAAAAAATATTTCACCGACTAACACACGCGCGCAAAATAAACTTCAACTGCTTTTCTACACATTTCCACATGACGAAGTGCGCCCTGTTGGCTGGGTCTACAGTATACGCTGACTGCATCTCTGCAGAGGGGTACGAACACCACAAATGAGGCGTCCTGGGTAAGACAATAAACTACATCCCATTGCAATGCCAATGATTAAGAGGTTTTGAGGAGCGTGGAACCACTTCTTAATTGCTAGTGTTCTATGTGTTATATGCAAAAGATGAAGCGAAGAAGAACAGAAAACTGATGTTAATGTGATAAGAAAGGAGGAAAGAAAGAGAGAAAGTGATAACGAAATATAATAGGAGAAAAAAGGGGTAATAACAGAAATTGATGAAGTAGCAGAAAAACATGAAGAACAAGACAAAGAGGTACGGGAAAAGAGGAAGAACAAGAATAAAAAGTATAAGAAAAAGAAGAAAAAGAACAGGTAAAAGAAGAAAAAAGTACAAGAAAAGGAAGAAAAAGAAGTAAACGGAAAAGACGTAGAAGAAAAAGAAGACGTATGAGAAAAAGAAGACGTGAAAAAAAACAAAACAAGAACAACAAAAAAGAAGACGAAGAAAAAAAAAAGAAAAAAGAAAAAGAAGAAAAGGACGTACAATAAAAAGAAGTATACGAAAAAGCAAGAACAAGAAAAGCAAAAAAACGTCTAAAAAGACAAAGAAGATGAAGTACCAGAAAACGAAGAGGAAGAGAAAGAAGAAGTAAAAGAACAAGAAGTATGAGAAAAAGAAGTGCAACGAGAATATGCACAAGAAAAAGAAGGAAAGGAAAAAGAAGTACAAGAAAAAGAAGAAGAAAAAGAAGTAGAAGGAAAAGAATAGCAAGGAGAAGAAGAAAAAGAAGTACATGAAAAAGAGAAAGAAAAAGAAGTAGAAGGAAAGAATAGCAAGGAAAAGAAGAAAAAGAAGTACAAGAAAAAGAGAAAGAAAAAGAAGTAGAAGGAAAAGAATAGCAAGGAAAAGAAGAAAAAGAAGTACAAGAAAAAGAGAAAGAAAAAGAAGTAGAAGGAAAAGAATAGCAAGGAGAAGAAGAAAAAGAAGTACAAGAAAAAGAAGAAGAAAAAGAAGTAGAAGGAAAAGAATAGCAAGGAGAAGAAGAAGAAAAAGAAGTACAAGAAAAATAAGAATAATAGAACAAACAGGACGGAGAATAAAATGCAAAGGAGGAAAAGGAAGAAAAGAAGAAAGACTAAAGAAGAAAATAATATTTTAGAAGACTCAAATTATACAGAATTTCCTTGATATCTAGTGACGAAATATAAACTAGTACGAACTGAAAAAAGAGAGGGGCCTATTTACCTAGAGTCGATGATAGTAAGTTTTGCACCCGATCAGAGTCACCTCGCACGTTACAGGCAGGTGGTACCAGTTGCCTTTTTCTCTCAGTACTTGGCTTGTAGAAACGATTTACGAATCAACCCTAGGCCTCCTATTTTAAGTGCAATGAGATAGCAGCAGCTGAGAGTGATATCCATCTTGAAAATCTCCGCCTTGGGCCCAAAAGGCCGAAAATCAGTAAATACTTTTTTTTCAGTTTAGTACTTCCAACTAACAGATCATTGAATAATAAAATATGTCCAGAAAAAAGGACACACTATAGAAATTAAATCTAATGGCCGTACTCAAAGAATTGACGGACAGAATGTAGGCTGTATGTATATGGCGTTCACCACATAGTAGTTTTTAAGTAGGATTTGTATTATTTTTAAATCCATTCACCCCAAGCAAAGCGATAATGAGACTAAGACGCGAGGGGCTACCGGGAGTGAAAAGGAATTAAAAGAATGTAGAGGAACCAGAAGCCCAATCCTAAATAGAAAAACAAGCGATGAACATTTAATCCTGTTTTAAAAGACCTGGGAGGATTGTGGACAGGACGATAGGTGAACCTATTGTGATAAAGTAATCGGGAATAATCTATCTTCCTTTATGATTACCTCCCTTTGGGGAACTCGTTCATTTGTAGAGGACTATAAATAGTCACTACGTTGGTATTAATTATTCTAAGAATAAAACTTCCTTAAGGCTACTCTTGCTCTCTTTGTTATTACACCTACATACTTTTATTATTTTATGGATTTGCTACCCGTAGTATTACATTTGTTTTCAAACTGAGGACATGACTTTAATTTTTAAAACGTAAAATGAAATGATGTTATGTAAGTACCTGACTGAGATTTGAAAATAAATCGAAAAAATATTATTTTGAAATATTTCACTACTTAAATTAATATTTAACATCTTTTTATTATTGCTTTAATCGTATCAATTATATTTTCATGCAAACAAAGAGAAAGCTTAATTTAAAATTATAGCTGTAATGATATGTAAATGACCAACTAATTAGCAGTAAGCGTAGGGCAGCTCTCGGTATGCAAGTATTATATGCTGACCGACAGAGTGGTTCGCTCTTTAGCCAATAATATATAGCGATTTTTCAAGCGTAGCTTGGATGTGTCACAAAGCCGAAAGTATGGGGCACCCAGTGAGAATCGAACTCACTACTCAGTCGTAATTGATCTAGCAAGACAAGCTTTCTAACCATTACACCACGTCGAGGTGCCCAAGCCAATAATATATATGATCAAATCCTAGGGTGTCATCTTCCCAAGCAGTACTTCTCCTTCATCTAGGTTTATTCCCCGGCGCCTGTGGTGCCCTCAAAATGGTAAAGTGCCAAAGAGGTTTGAGAATTTTATTGCCGATAAACCCACTTAAAACTGACCTTGTATCACATTCGGTAGCAACTTAGACGCACTGAAAATTCAGGTTCTCGGTATGCGAAATAAGCGTCTACCAATGGACTGCTAAAATATGAAGCAAATATTACGCCATAACAATAAAATTGGTTTTAAATTTAAATTATATTAAAACTCAGTTATTTGGTTTCCTACGCCATTCAAATAAATCGTTGAAGTTTGATAAATGTCTAACATTATTATTTAATAGTATGAAAATTCATTTTATGAATAGTGATTCAAGAAGGGAGACACGGATTGAGGAATCGGAGAGCCGAGTTCGAATTCCAGTCGAATCCATTACATTCACATACGTGCTAATACCCTTGGGAAAGGTATGAAACCTCTTCTTCTCCTCCCAGCTGTGGATAAGTAGCAGGACAGACCAGGTTCTATAGTCTTGGATGGCAAATGGTCTACCGCAGAAAGAAATGGCAACCTACTGCGGGAAAAAATCTACCTTGTCAGTTATGTATCGAAAGATACATAATCGCCTAAGCGTGTATCACGCGTGGCAAATAAATGACTGAATCCGACCCGCTATCCATTACTCCACCGCACCGGTGGAGTAATGGATAGCGGGTCGGATTATGGAATTTAAGAGCCGAGTTCAGATCAATTACGTGCGAATACCATTGGGTAAGGTATGAATCCTCTTCTTCTCCAGTTAGCTAGGGGTAAATAGTGAGACAGACCGGGTTCTATAGACTTGGATTGCCACTAGTCTACCGCAGAAAGAAATGGCAGCTCACTGCATAAAAAATCTGCCTTGTCAATCATATATCGAAAAAAACATAATCGCCTAAGCATGTATTACGCATAGCACGTAACTGACTGACGCTTTTCTCTCGTTGGAATAACACTGAGTAATGACTTTCAATGCTATCTTAATCTCACAATAATATTTTTTATTCTTGTATCTATACGCCCTCACTATTCTTATGCATAAAAGTATATTATTATTATTATTATTATTATTATTATCACGCATGGCACATAACTGACTGTCTCAATAAGTAAGAATAGAGGAGAGAATTATTAGGTAAGACGATCACAAGCCAGGCTGGTTGTTGTAAAATATCAGTTCCCTTGGGAAAAAATGCTACTAAATTAAAAGTCAT
Organism: Acanthosepion lycidas; assembly: GCA_963932145.1. Lineage (NCBI taxonomy): Eukaryota > Metazoa > Mollusca > Cephalopoda > Sepiida > Sepiidae > Acanthosepion > Acanthosepion lycidas. The sequence goes on from OZ010593.1 coordinate 62,685,347, forward strand.
CACAAGAGTAAGCATATTTATATTTTTGAGAGTCAGTATTCAAGTAGGCTGAATATAGCATTCTTACTACCGTAAGTGATATTTATAAAACAGAAAGAAAAATTATAACAGCGAGGAAGCAAAAAAAAAATATATATCTTATATTGACAGGCCACTGAGTTGATATATCCTGAAATCGTGCGTAGTCAGCGGCTGGACATCAAAATGTGCTTGAAATCTGAGGAGACATGCGAGCAGTCGATTAGAACCACGAGAGCATCTGCGATTAGCAGCCAAGAAGAAAAGTCGATTCAGAGTGGATCTCCTTTCTCCACCATATCAAAGAGCATATATGAAGAGATATGAAAAAAAATTGATAAGTATCTCGGTCTTACCAGGGTGCTGAAGAACGTGTGGAATATGAAGCTGAGATTCGTGCCAGTGGTTACTGGATCACCTGGAACAATCCTGAAGAACCTGTTGAAAACCTTGGAAATCAAAGGAAGATTGAAATAATAATAATAATAATAATAATAATAATAATAATAATAATAATAATAGTCGTCGTTGCCGTCGTAGTTTTCGTCGTCGTTGCCGTCGTCGTTGCCGTCGTCGTTGCCGTCGTCGTTGCCGTCGTCGTTGCCGTCGTCGTTGCCGTCGTCGTTGCCGTCGCGCAGCCGCCGCCGCCGCCCTGACATTGTAATTATAGAAAAATTGTGCCTCCTTATTGACATGGCAGTCCCTGCAGACTACAATATATCTTTGAAAATCTTCAAAAAAAAAAAAAAAATCTATCCAAATGCAAGGACATTGAAATCGAAATCTCAAAAATGTGATGCATGAGGACATTAACAATTCCAGCTGTAGTTGGAGCTCTCTGGATTGAGTGGAAAAGATTCCAATGGGTCCTGGTATCACATGTCATAAAGAAATACAAAAATTGTATTCACAAGTACAGCCCACATCTTACGAAGGGTTTTATCTAGGTAAAATATGTGCGAATTTTGTTTCAAAACAGCTTAGTGGAAAATATCATGATGCCATTTCTGACCTTAGGTCTCTGGTCGGGACCCGGAAAGAAACGTGTATACACCAGAAATCAAAGCAAATAAGACAATAATAATAATAATAAATGTAACAATCGTAGCTGTTTAAACATACAGGAAAAGACATCACATCGGTAATGGTAATTCACTGGTAACTATGTAAACAGCGACTCAATTATTTGTAGTACGCAATGGTATATACACAGACAACAATTTGTTCCCGAAGTGATTGTGGGACTTTGAAATTCAAACAGTGCACCTAATCAAAAGACTTGAATTGGCTTTAGAAAACACAAAAAGAGGATAGCATGCCTCATAGAGTATTTTGCTGTTTGGACAGAAAACAAAACCTGTCTATATTTCTGAGATAATGCATTATGTACACTATTTAAATTATTCGGACTATTGTCCTCATCTTTGTCGCCATATTAATAACAACGTTTCAGACGTTGTACGGTCCGGCCTTCTTCACGTGGTTGGAATATCGAACTGAACCCTTTATTTTGCTCACTGGAGTACTGTTCCAGTTCCACGTGCCATGTCTAATGGATGTCAGTTATGTCCTGTTAATTCCCCTCTTCAAGTTCTCCACTGCCTTAACAGTATTGAACTCACACTCTTTGGGTCCTGTCACTGGATCTAACTAACGCCTTTATCCACTGTGCCATGTTTCCTTGATAAATATGGCAACAAAAATGAGGAAAATAGTCCGAATAATGTAAATAGTGTACATAATACCTCATCTCAGAAATATAGACAGATCCTGACAAGGATGCTTTCTGTGTGCTTTGTCTTACTAAATAGCAACCTGTTAATTTGTTTCGTTAGGTTTTGAATTTAGAATTGTTTTTTCTCCCAGACTGGTTGCCAAATAAGACTAAATAGTCCAGTCTGTCCTAATATTTAAGCCATAGCCGAGGGAGAGTTGGATTCAAGCCATTACTAAGGGTATTTGTGCATAAGTGAATATAATGAACCCAAATGGAATTCGAACTGGGCTTGTTAATTATTAATTCCCCTCTCCAAGATCTCCATCAGCTTAACCGGATATTGAACTCACACTCTTTGGGTCCTGTAACTAACGCCTTTATCCACTATGCTATGTGTCCTCAAGGACATATGGCTCAGTGTATAAAGCCGTATTTTGTGCACACCTTTGTTATACCTATAATAAATGGAGCCGTGGTTACGATAAAAAAAAAACGCTAGGCACAGTTTTTTTTTTTTTAAACAAAAAAAAAAAAAAAACATGCAGAAAAGAACATTAGCAAGATCCTTGTCAGTCCCTGTTTAGAAGATATTTAAAGAAATTGCGCCGCACGGAAGTGTTTATCTACCAAAACGGGTTTTATGAATGTAAAGAATATATAACAAACTATGTTAAATATCATTGCATCTGAAAGTCTCCAAGGATATTTTTTATTTTCTATACCAATATCTAGCGTAGAATAATACTACATTTTTTTTTTGGTATAGTTCCTAAAAGATGAAAAAAAAACAAACTTTCTTTCTAGTGCATGTTTTTACATTTCTTTTGTCGAATTTGTTATCGTTCTTCCTCGTGCAGTTTACGCTCTAATCATTGTCTTCAGAAAAGCGGCACTTGACATTTTGTATTCATACTTTCTATTTTGATTTTTTTTTTTTTTTTATCTATCAGTCCCGCATTTGTCGTTTTTTTTTTTTCGCCTTTGAACTCTTTTGTTGTTATTTTCACTTCACTGTGTTTATACATTTTCAACTTTCATTTTAGCCAGTGGGAAAAACGACCTCACTCCTGGTGAGACATTTGCTACCTCCCTTTTGTATTTTACTTGTCGATAATGTCGCTTTGTGTATGGTCATTAAGTTTTCTGGACCTTCATCTTTGATGCTCTCGCAGACATTAACTTTTTTTATGGATTTGACAGCTATTTACTTCAGACATTATTTTTTTTTTGTTTATTATGTGTTTTATTTAAATTTTGTTTAATATTTTGCGTGTGGTCGAGCGAGAGGAAGTTTTTGTTATGGAACTTTTATTATTTTTGCTTTGTTGTTAGTTGTTGCTGTCGTTATTAAAGTCGTTTCTGAAAAGAAAACAACACAGAACTTCAGTCAATGAAGATATTAGAAAAGTTGTGTTTAAAGAAGAAAAAGTTTCAAATATATCTATTTTTTGGGAAGACGAAATAAAACTTTTTTTTTAAAAAAACAAAAACAAACAAGGTTTTGTTTTTCTTCTCTATCTCTGAAGAGTTTATTAGATTTTTATTTTTAAAGTAGAATTCAAAACAGAACGCTGTTTTTATTTTGCGCGAGGAGAAAAATGTGACGTTGTGTGTTTTGATTGGTCGGATATTAGTATATACTCTCCATTACTGGCATAACACCCCCACACGTAATGACATAACTCTTGTAAGATTTCTGTTAATACTCTATGTTTCTTAATCAGCATTATTCTTTTGCCCTTAAAAAAAGAATCAAAATTCAAAATCACGGAGGAGAGTTGATTTGTCTAATCCAGTGTCACAAGGGAGACATCTTCAATATATAGATCTGCATGTAAAAGATAGACATAAACTTATTATATTTGATTACTTTAGCTTCGTACGAGATAAGATCAAATAAATATTGACTAAACAGTTTTGGCTTTAATCTGAAACTAAAGTTGGTGTCGGTAGACAACATTCAGTCTATTAAGAATCTCCAATTAAAGCTCGTTAATTAAAATATATCAGCTTTCCGTTTGAATTTCTAGGATTCCAAGTTACCATTATTTATATGCAAAATATTTTCGTCATTTTTCTTGTTGTCACGGTCAGTCGAAAAAGATCCAGAAGGTATGCGCTCTATACAACGCACGGGAGATTGTCAGAAGCAGCTCCAGTTTACGAAGAAATCTCTGCTTAATCAAGCCGAACATTGAGAACATGATTAAGAGTTGTGTGTATTCAATTTCTTACATTGGCAATAATTAAAGGTGAAATAAAGAAAGGTTGGTGTACATCAATAAGCCATAGTAAGATATGAAACAATGGAATCAGGTATAGCTGATCATATATGGCAAGAAAAGGGTAGACATCAGCACCTGTGGGATGAAGAGCAGTCATAAGATCTTGTGAAATAGAAAAAAAAGTGAACATGGAGGATAACGCTGGAATGTTAGACGTATGAAAGAATCGGCGCTTATGCTAGGATATGTGGACTCCCTCAGTTGGCCTAGCATAGAAATGAATACGATATGAGAGTTGTTGATGAGACAAATGACAGCAGGTAATTAACAGCAACCGCTGCTGGGATAAAAGAGCAGTTTGCAGTGATTGTAATAATAGCAACAAAGATGAAGACTTGCTGACGAGTGTGATCTGACATTTCCTGGTGCAACTATGCGATTGAAACGTTAGAAATACATTCTAGTTGCAAATGACGAATTTACAACACATTGTCGTCATTTTTGTTGCTGTTATGGGATCAGACATATATCGACAGGATGAAGGCTTTATGATGCCCTCTTCATTATCACCAGCAATGGCTAACATATACATTGCATGAGAATCAACATCACTAAAGCTAACTCTATGGCTGAGATACCCTGTGTGAATAAGAAACAAATGATATGTGGTCCATCTAATATCAGGACACACTTCGACACTACGCATGGAGGAGAACATGATTAAGAACTGTGTGTACGCCATCCTGTGCAGCTGTGACAAGAAATATAAAGGAGAAACAAGCCGCTCACTTAAGATAAGACTGCAGGAAAACTGTAAGGCAGTAACACAAATGGATATAGAAAAATCAGGCATGACTGACCATATAGAGAGGGAAAAGGGAGATCACAGTTCTCTTTGGAACTTATAATTAATTTTATTAAGGGTTGGTTTCAATATTTTATTAAGGGTTGGTGTCAATATTTTATTAAGGGTTGGTGTCAATATTTTTGGTTTATCATTTTCATGAAAAAGTACAGATGCATTTTCAACAAGAATTTTCTTAAATTGCGAATGTAAATTAGCATGCTGTTTTAAATGTTGCGAGATGTCAAATGCATCATTTAAATAACAACTCAATCTTCGAGACAACAAAAATACTCAGAATGAAATGAATATGTATCAACATGGTAATTTTCCTTCTTCCTTTAATAAAGATACTATGAAAGTAGTCCGTAATTACGAGAGGATCCTATTAAATATAAGTGAACAGAACTTGTCTAAATTATTTAATGATACATGTCTTAATGAAAATATGCTACCAAAATATAACCAATGCACACACACACACATATATATATATATTGATTTTCTAAGCCCGGCTTAGATGTAGAACAAGGCCGAAAGTATGGGGCACCCAGTGAGGATCGAACTCACTACTCAGTCGTAATTGATCTATTTTTGGTTGGTTGGTTAGGTTTTATGGCATATCAACCACTGTGGGTCATTTAATGCCAAAATTAGGTATATATATATATATATATATATATATATACACGCACACACACACACACAAACATATATATATATATATATATATATATATATATATATATATATGTATATATATACATACATACACATATACCTGTACATATATTAAATATACAGTACTATCAAACATATAGCTGGCAACATTATTTTTTCAAAATCGCGTAGCTGGCAACATTATTTTTCAAAACGCGTATAGCTGGAAACATTATTTTTTCCAAAAAAAAAAATATAGCATTATTTTTTCCCAAAAAAATATAGCTGGCAACATCATTTTTTCCAAAAAAACGTATAGCTGGCAACATTATTTTTCCGAAAACATTATCTGAAGCCTTGTTGTTGGACGTAGTTTATCGTCATACCCAGGACGCGGATGTAGTTTATCGTCATACCCAAGACGCGTAATTGATCTAGCAAGACAAGCTTTCTAACCATTACACGACATCGAGGTGCCCAACACACACACACACACACATACACACACACACACACATATATATATATATATATATATATATATATATATATATATATATATATATATATATAATTTATCGACGTTTTATCCATTTTCATGATCCATTTTCATGATTGTACCAAAAGGGGAGGCAAATTTTATTTTCTACTTATAAAGTAATGTAGGCTTTCTATTGAAGAAAATTAAGGATCGTTTTCAATATCTTTGTTCATGAATTTTCTGCCACTTTTAAAATGTTCCTATGATCGAAACAAATTCAGATTTGTAGATTCTAAATCCAGCGAATAAGAAGGATATAGAAGAACCTGTCATGTTAAATTATCTCATATTTTCTTTCCTTTGTTTTTTTTTTTACAGAGTGTGCTATTTGTGTTGTCATAATCCATAACTTAACCAACCCGCTTATTGTATATAAATGTCATAATGAACGAAAATTTTCAAACTCTACCAGACACAATACATTCCTATTTAAAAGACTGTCCTCGAGTAAGATTAGCACTTTTTTTTTACCAAAGCAGAGGACATATTTAACGTAAAGAGTCTTTAAACTTAACAAATTCTTGATAATAAACTTCTCTGTCGTAATGGTGCTTCCATGTTCCAACAGCTCGTAATAAACAACATCTTTCATATTCCGCCATACATAAAATCAAGACTTCTGTGTATGGAGTCCTAGTTTTGATTTTAGCACTGCTTTCTCATTTTATGAGAACCACTGTCTTCGTTTTTTGTTGACTTGCAAGCACACAGAATTCCCACTTTTGACTAGGAAACTCGGAAACGCCCGATAAACTTCAAACCTTTGAAAGAAGAGATGATGAACTAATTCATAACGCAGTTTCTAAATATTCTACCTTGGTTGATTGACTCACAATTCATGGCGCTTAAATAAGTAATTATTTTCTTAACATCCTATTATACCGGATGTAATTGCAAAATTGTCCAAATCGTGTAACAGCAAAATTATCTAATTGTTAGATTAACATTTGAACCGTTGTATTTTAGAAATGATTAATAGTATCTTACTGGAATTCTCCGAGGTTTTTATTACACTATTGAACTCTACTTTGAACAATAAAAATATATTTACTTCTAAGTTGAACAGATGTTCCCTCTTGCTGTTGTGTCCTCCTGAACCTGATTTCCTCTCTGCTGCTTCCTGTATTTTAAACTCATTCACCGTTCTCTTGGTTCTTAAATGGACTTTAGAAATGGAAGCCAGAGTAGGAATTTTGGTGCCACTACTGAAGAGCCTGATGATCTTTTTTCCTCCCACCATTGCTCAGTTGGGAAAGCAGTAGGACTGACGCAAAGCGATTTTAACCAATTTTCTTTTTAGCTGAATAACTCAAAGTTTTCTTTTCAGTGATTCTTACGAAAAATGCTATCAAGATGGCTAAACGTCTTATCTGAAATCCCGGAATAATCAAAATTACTTTAGTATTTTTTTTAGATATTAAACATTTTGTGCGGTGGATAATTATGCTGTTAAAGGATTTGGACAATTTTATTGTTACACACTGTATATTCATATACATAATAGATATATAAATTTTGAGGTGTCAGTGTGTTCGGAAGAACATGACATGGGTTGTGTTCTGTTCATAGGCGAGACCAGAGCGACCCTTAATGGATCAGAAGGTTGGGCAAATATGGGGGGAGAGACGTTGCGGGCTGGTCTCACTGGGGGCAGTCTTGTTAGCCCAGTAAAATGGCCTAAAGAGTTTAATGTGAGCGCGACCGCCCGTTGCAATCACCTGAAAGAGGTATTGTATACTTGGCTAGATGACATAAGTTCCGTCGCTTCTAGGGACTTTAGTTTTCATACATGACAACGCCCCCTCCGAGTTTTCCAAGGTCACCATAGCATTTCTAGTATATTAAAGCATACGCTGTGAATGGCTGATGGTGTGACCTCCAGTCTCTCCGGATCTCAACCCTATCGAAAATCTTTGGTGCATTATTAAACAAGATATCTATGCTGATGGATGTCAATTTACGCTGAAAAATAACTTATGGGCGATCATCAAAGCTACAGCAGAGGCAGTCCAACCTGCTAAAAAAAATATGACAGAGCCAATGTCTAATAGGGTTTTTGAAGTTACCAGTCAAATAATTCATAATGTCAATAAATCTTATAATAGTACTAGCAGCATGGCCCGGCGTTGCCCGTGCTTGATTCAAAAATCGTACGACTCATACAGCAATCGCTATCACCTGACTTAAAATATTTTTGCCCTTCCTTGCCTTTAAACGAGTGCCCTTTGCCGTGCTGATGTTGCTACATGCCTTACTTCTTGCCTATCTTACACTGCGAATTTTTTCTAAGCTCTATACTAAACATTAAATCTGTTACGAAAAAAGAACTAAACAAAATGAACACAAAACGATCAGATTTAAAAAAGGACTCGTAACTGGAAAAACCGAATGAAAAAAGAATGTTAACAACAAATACTTTTTCAAAACCTTCTTTGTTCCGCGGAATCAGAATCAACATTGAGTTTAAGCAAGCGAATGAGCCAATTGGAGTAAAGTGCCATGCAGATTTAAATTTGTCCCACTTGTGACGAATGCAGCTATCGATTTTTTTTTGCATGCTAGCATGCTAGTTAACATTCGTGTCATTCAGTTGTTAGCTCTCACACTGGCCAATAGAATCTTCCTGCCTATATGTGGCAGCCAGCTATAGACTCTCAATCTATCCAGTAGAAAATGGCCGTAAACTACATGAAAACTGCCGTAGATGCATGAAAAAATCAATTATTTCCACTATCGATGGGAGTTGGGAAATGCAAAGTCGGTCTTGGGCTTCCTATTAACTCGGAGCATGTGCATGTGAATTTTGTTGCAAATCAGTCGAAAATTGCGGCCGTCCATTCGTTACACACACACACACACATACACACACACACATACACACACACATACAGACACACACATCCTGCCTTTTATAGATAGAGATTATTGTTTTCTGTTAAATATATACAAAATACGTATCATCAGCCTTCATATTCTCCAGAAATGTCTGGGTGAGCTATTTTAATTCAAACGCTATTAGTGTGGTTCACCCAAAAAGCTGTCGAATCTGGAATAAAAAAATAAAGGATGTTGCACAGAATAAGAAAAACCTAACAATGGCGTTGCCATATTGTGTAAACCAGGTGGGAAATGTTTTATCAAAATCAATTCAGATAAAAACGAGAAATTCTAAATTTCACTACCATTCATGGTTCGGGGTGTAAACCGTTTGCTATAACTCTCATTATATTACAGAGAATTGATTACATTTTTCCCAGCGATTAGTTATCTTGTTAAGTCTTACTTCCTGATAGTTCTCCTAGGCGCTACAAATACTAACTTTGCAAAGCATGTGTGGCACGAAATATTTCTTTGTTATTCTCTAAAGAATATTTTTAAGAGAATAATGGACAAGCGATCTCCGTATAACGTGAGTCGACACCTTCAAGTCATGTTATACGGAGGTCGCGGTTGTGCGAATACTCCGCTAAAGATAGCGTTGTTGTTTTGACGTGAGATCAATTTTATTTACATCGGTTCGGACTAATATGGTGGTATATTTAGATTTTCATGTGTGAATTCAGTTTTAAGTTCGACGTTGTTTACATATAACATCTAGTTATTGGCTCCTGTGTGCATACATTAGTAAAACACTATATAGCGAAATTATTCGGCATCTTAGCCTAAGATACAAAAATCATTTTTGAATTTGAACAGATCATATAGACTAAACAGATTACGGACATATATATATATATATATATATATATATATATATATATATATATATATATATATATATATATATATATATATAATGCTCTGTAAATTTACATTATATATATAATGTTCTGTAAATTTACATTGAGCACTATTTGAACACCAGATTATATATCTTACTGTTCTTACTTTATATATATATCGTGAACAATAAAAAATCTTAAAAAATTAAAATATTTAGACACCCTGCGTTGTATATAAATATTTCTTCGTTTTTATTATTATTTCATTTACATTCCTTGACTAGTTTCGGCCATAATGGCCATCATCAGGAGAAAAATAATTTTCTGCTTGCTGGTAGCAGTGAACTACAGAAATGAATGTCTTGATGGGGAAAATGAACTTTTGTCTGTAGTTTTCGTTTGTTTTTTTGTTTTTTTAATATTTTTTTTAACGCGAACTTTGGTCAGTCTTTGTGTTGGTCAAACAGTCCCTTTTCAGTTGTCATTTAAGATAAGAGATGGATGGATTCATGCTGCTCTGAATTCCCTTGGTCATTTTGACAGTTTTATTGGTTCCTGAAAAGGGGATGTGTCTCTGTTAAGTGTATTTCTTCTGTGTTATTTGGTTCTTAGGGTCTTAGGGAGTGAATGAGAATATATATATATATATATATATATATATATATATATATATATATATATATATATATGTGTGTGTGTGTTACTAATGCAACAATCCTCGATAAAAAGAATCGAGTTCTCTCAGTTGCTAGCGTGTTTATCTAAAAATAAATAAATAAATGAATAGGCTTAGAGGTAGATTGCCAGACTGATAACAATTCAGCGAGGTTTCGATCCTAGCTAGAGGCAAAAGGGCATCTAGCCACACTGAAAAAATGAGACAAACTTATTTTTGCAAACAAGTATTTATAAACCCAACTAAATTTCATTAGTTTTTCAAGTTTTGAATTTAAAAACGCTCATAAATTTGCATCAATTCAACTGAAAATCATTGTAAATTGTGGCGGATTTGAACTCATGCAATTTAATAACTAATAAAAAAAAATGATAAAATTATGTTATTAAAATTTAACATTTTGCAAAACTAACGATTTTTGTACTTTTGCTTATAAATACTAGTTGCAAAATAAAATACCTATATTTGATTTGATAAAGAGTACAAAATGTGTCGATTATGGATAAGTTTTCCCTTTGTCTTTATTTATGTCCTTTTAGAGATATATTTTAGCTATTTTTAAAAGTTTTTAATTATTTCACCGCAAGCAAGGCGGAAATGCCACTAGTAGGTAAGAGGTTAGAGAGAGTGAAAGAGAGAGAAAAGACTCGGTATAGGGGGAATTGAGGAAAAGAATAAAAGATGAAGGAGATTCAAGAAGATAGAAGATTGCGAATGACGTTGCATTTAAATTTTTGATGATGTAGTTATCAGGAAAGTAAGTAAACGGAATGGAGTTCCACAGGCAGGAAGTGCGAGAAAAGAAACTGTTGGAATAGAAATGAGGGTTAATTTTAACTATTTAAAAAGTAAATGCGTGGGACCTAGATGCCAGTCTAGTAGCCAGCGTAAATACATGTAATCGGGTCACTAGGGAACAAATCTCGTCAGAACAGTTGCCATGAAAATATTTGCAGAAAAGACAGAGGAAAACCACGTCATGTCGATATGAAAGGAAGTGAAGTCGAGATGCCAGGTCAGGTTCGATTACATTGCAGATCCTTCTTTGGATTTTGTCGAGAACCTCGAGATGAAAAGCAGGAACACCAGACCAGATATGTCAACAGTATTCAAAGACAAGGTCGAATGGCACATATACTCTAACGAGAAAAACCTTCTGGAACGACACAATGACCCAATTTTGCTTGCAGTATATGCAGCTATTGATTCGGTGTAGTCGTTTTATATATATATATATATATATATATATATATATATATATATATATATATATGTATTATAATTTATTTAAAAAATATATGATTCCTTCGCTACATAAGAGTTCTCATGTTTCAAAAACGAGAGCCGAAACCATTAATATAATTATTAAAATTAAATTGAATTAAAGTAACAAGACCTGTTTCATCCTGAAGCGAAAATTCAGGAATAACCAATTTTGAAATTTCATTCATTTCAGTGTTCATTCGTTATTATGGAAATATATATATATATTTGTTACTATGGATATATATATATATATATATATATATATATATATATACATATATATATATATATATATATATATATATATATATATATATATATATATATATATGTATATATATATATATTCACAATGCAGTGTTACATTAGAACATATATATACCCATTATAAATCTGATGAAATGTCAAAAAATATTTTTTACGTTGAAATATATATATATATATATATATATATATATATATATATATATATACTAGCAGTAGAGCACGGCGTTGCCCGGGGATGTAACAGTAAGAGATTGATCAAGTATAGACCATCATAAAGAGTGAAAAATAAAATTGACAAAGATTATTTGTTTAAGGTTGACGGACACGCATGTCTTAATTAGTTTTTTTTTTACGAATTTGTGAAACCCAAACTCAATCAAAAATATTGTTTTCAATCGTTATGAGTCTACCAATTGAATAGAATTTTATCATAAACAATTTTCTTATAAATGGAATTTTTAAAGCATTCCGAATGTGAAAATAAAGAAAAAAGTGTGCAAGACAATAAGAAACACTACCTACCAAATAAAAAAGTGAAGTTTTGATGAAATCGGTTGAAAAATGTAGGAAATCCGATCCCATATATAAACGAACACAAACACAAACACAAACACAACCAACCAACCTGGGTTTTATAATAAGTATAAATCGAAGTGAGTTGTCTCCCTTTCATTAATGCCTTTTAATTGTGTTTTCGAATTGATTTTGTTCAAAAACAATTGTGTTTTTCCAAATTGTGGCGCTGTTAGAACCACCGCAAGGTAATTTTACGCAGTCCTGTGAAGTTTTGTTGAAATTGGTTGAAAAGTGTGGGAAATCCGATCCAATATATAAACGTACAGACACACAAATACACACAATCTGCGTTTTATAATAAGTAAGATATATATACAAGTTTATATATGTGTATGTTCGTATGTTTCTACACAAACCGTACTGTGTATACAAACTAAAGTGTGCATGTTTCTGTGGGATTTATATGATTTTTGCATAAGTGGGAAAAATAATTACCAAAATTTGCATTATTATTTGTGGCTTTAAAAGATAATTTTACTTTAATATTAAAATAAAAGCTGATGACAAAACGGATTTATTCTTTACTTACATCTCAAACGACGTTTCTTCAAATTTCCCTTGATCGTAATCTTGGTTGTTTTATTTTTTTACGGTTTATCGACCCTTCGTCGGTTATTTAAAACTGTTTTGGAGTGTCATACTAATTATTATTTTGCAGATGAATAATGCACAAAAACATCATTTGAGAATAAAAATTACTTTTGAAAACAGACGTACTACTATTTAAACCATAGCTGGGGGAGGGAAACTGGTTTCATACATTTCCTAATGTTATTTACGTCTAAGTGAACGTAACGAACTCTACTTGATTTCGAACTCGGCTCTCTGATTTCCCATTCGGAGCCACTATACGTTAACTGCACACGGTCTACTCGAAACACATCAGCCAAAACTCGAAGAAATTACTAAAGACTAAGAAACAAGAAAAATCTTTAAAATATCCATAGACTTGACGATAAAATGGGGACCTTAACGTCAAAATAATGCGAAGTTTGAAAAATGGACGACTTCTCTTAAAAAACTTAAGTATTAAACACTATTTCTGTAAATACCATATCGTCTTAAAAATAATTTAATGGCTCGGTCTCTAAGAACAACGTTAGATTATTTTTCTTTATAGCTGTTTGATACAAATATTAATGTCTTTATCATAAAGTATAACTGAAGTAAAATGAATTACTCGAAGATAATAGTTGCTCCGAAAATCTTGGACACTCTGGCTGACATCATGGCACCAATGACTGATGTTTTGTTTATGAATTAAAGAGATTTTCGAAGTTCCATTTCGTATCTCTCATGACACTTATAAAGCAAAAAATTATTCTTGAGCGGTGATCATCTTTTTTAAAGAAGACAAGAAATGCAGTACTAAAATACACATTAACGATTATAATACGTTTTGTCATTTTTAAAAATTACTCTTATAAATTACCGTTATGTCATTTTGGATCTGTCATGGCGCCACTATAATTGTTTAAAAAATAATAATGTGGGTTTTCGTCCCACAAAGTTAAAGTATTTATAGGAAGTTAATAAGCTGTTATAAATGGTCAGTAAAATGCCTCACCCTGTTGACTGATAGAAACATGGCAACCAAGAAAATATTAATATATTTGAGGGATATAAGATGACGCTCGATATATTTTAAATACTTTTTTGCAGATGAATTTCTTGATCTCGTAAACTGTACAATACTCGTCGTTGCTTGATGGCTTCTAACTGCATCCAAAAAGACTGACTGTATAATATTTGACATGTCATACAAATGTTATACTGTCTTATCTGTTAAAAGAAATGTCCCTACAGACATTAAACAGATATGACATCTGGGGCGAGATAACAGGAATTCATTCCTAACTCTATTCTTACGTGACTTACATTATTTACCTGTGGACTCTTATCCGACCCGTTGCTTTTATTATCACATTTCACCTTTTATCAGGTACATGTCGAGCCAGATAACCTTCTGGTTTAATTCGATCTGAACAATTTCTTCCATCTAGGCGGGTAAATTGTTCTCGTTCCGCTGACAATGTCTGAGTATATATATGATTCTTTTCATATTTAGTATTTCTTATCGAACCGTTTATGTTAAATTTACACTACTCCGGTCCATATTGATCCAGATAACATTGGTAATTTGAACTGAACAATTTATTCCATATGCGAGGGTCGATTGTTCTCGTTGCGCTGAGTATATCTATGATTTTTTCATATTTATTCTTTCGTATCGAACTGTTTATATTAAACTTGCACTACTCGGGTACATGTCAATCCAGATAACCATCTGGGTAATTTGAAGTGAATAATTCATTCCGTATACGAGGGGAGCTTTTTCTTTTTCCGCTGACAATGTCCGAGTATTTTTTTTCACATTTAATATTTCTTCTGGACCTGTTTATATTAAATTTGCACTGCTCACAATTACTCTGTTAACAAATCCTGGAACCATAGTTCTATTCCACTAGGCTGTTTTTACTTCTAGTAAATTTTTGAATCAAATATGGATCTCGCATCTCTGTAGTAAGAACATTGTCATTTATTAAAAAAACAAAAACTCTCTATTTTTTATGTCTTTCTTATATCTCTTCCCTTTTGACTTTCAAAAATATTTCATTAAAATTCATTTCAGGCGATAAAGTCACAACCACACCAGGGTTTACTGAATGCGAAAGAACGTGGAAAAATTAATATTAAGGGACGGAAACAATAAAACAATAGGAATCAAGGAGACAGAAAATGACGATTAACATTTCATTTAAAGTTTTAAACATCAAACTTAACTGGAAACCAAAAAGCCGGAAGAGAGTTCTATTTGCGAGAAATGTGAGAGGAGAAACTGTTAGCATAGAACTTACGATTGTATCTTAAGCTTTTAGCGGCAGCTTCGAGAAAAAATAATTATTTTTATCAAATAAGCTCTTCCAAGGAGAAGTGCTAACTGCGCACTGTCAGAAATTCATATTGTTTCCTTTCTGTGTCTGTTATCAACACCGAGTCGTCTGCATATCTTTATGCAGAAAAGAAATGTCGAACACTTCTCACCCGAAAATAGAAATACAGGTTGTTCCAATAACTTGGACCGATTTTAAATGTGAATTTTAAACGTAAATTATGTTTAAGTGTCTAATGTTTTTTTTTCTTTTTCTTTCATATTTAGCAACTTAAGCTTTGGGCAATTTCAACCAAGGAAAAAGTAACAATCAAGCAATGTGTTAAAGTTATCGACACCTATTACGAAAATATACGTTTATAAATATACGGCCTAATGATTCCGCTAGCAAAAAATGCACACCAAACCATGACCTTTTGTGGATGGAATGGCTTTTCAGCAATCATCCTTGGATTTTCATGAGTCCAAATGCAACAATTCTGCTTATTAACGAATCCAAAAGATGAAAATGGGCTTCATCACTAAAGTGGATTTTTTGCGAGAAATCTTTCATCGGCTTGTCTCTGCTAGTGTACCCAATTGGTGAATGTGCGGCGCTCCAAATGGTCAGCAGGTTTCAGATCTTGTGTCAATTGAATTTTGTAAGCATGTAGAAATAAATCTTTTTTCAAATTCGATGTAGCATTGTTGTGGAGAGATATAATTTCTGCGTGCGATGACGAATAGAGGCGTCTGGATTTTAGGCCACATTCTCTTGCAATGTTTTCAGCTGAACGGCGTAAACGAGCACGCAATGGTGTTTTCACATCTGCCACCTATCCAATTTGTACGAATAATTTACGAATAATTTACGAACAATTTTTCCAAGTTGTTAAATCTGAAAGAAAAAAGAAAAAAAAAAATAGACGCTTAAAATTACTTCACATTTAAAATCGGTACGAGTTATTGGAGCACCCTATATACAAATACATTTATATACGTATTTGACAAACATATACTAATATTTGTATTGATAAGATCCCCAAGTTTCATACTAGGGGCTGATGTATCTAGTTGAATTATTTTAACACGTAAAGACAAATAAATCTGTCTTTCAGTATTTTTATGAAAATATTTAATTGGAAGCGCTGACAAATGATTGGATTAAATTCATCAAAATGATAGCCAAATATTTAACGAATAAAATGTTTATTCTTTTATCGATAATTGGGCGTCAGGAGAGATCTTTCTTTCTGTATCTGTAAAAATTAATAATTTTAATCCGTTCTTGATAGTCTAAATCCGTTTCTCTGGTTTTGAATTGTCAGAATATTATGGTGCTGTCAGATTTTGTATTAAAATCGGTTTCGATTAAAACTATCGGATTGAGGGATTTCGATGTTAAAATTAAAAAAAAAAAGAAGAATTCAGATCAGAAAATGAAAAATTCATCTGATGTTTAATATTTTATCATTCCTTCATTATTCAGCTGTACAATCTTTTGAACTAGTAGGATCAGTTTTCGGATACTATAGTTATGAATAATCAAGACTGTTCTCCCCTTGTTTGGTTATTCAGCTCTTTGAGAAAGCTATTTCTGTTTACTTAGACTATAAAAGGACACTTTACGCGAACATGATATTCTCAGTTGAATAAAGATTTTTTTTTAAAGCCTACACCAGCGTACTTTTAGTGTTATGAATAATCAAGAGTGTTTTCCCCTTGTTTTGTTACTTTCCTCTTTGAGAGAGCTATTTCTGTTTACTGGGACTATAAGAGGACACTATACGCGACCCTTGTATTCTTAGTTGAAAAAAAGCTTTCTTAAAGCCTACACCTGCGCACAACTATCTTTTGAACAAAAAGGGTCATTTCTCAGGTGGTATATTTAGAAGAAGAGAGATCAGTTTTCGGGTACTATCTTTTGAAAAAGAGGGGTCACTTCACGGGTGATATATTCTGTACAAGAGGGATCAGTTCCGTGGTACTATTTTTGAACAGGAGGGGTCCCCTCTCGGGTGGTGTCTTTTGAACAAGAGGGGTTAGTTTACGGGTACTATCTTTGGAATAAGAGGGGTCACTTCTTAGGTGGCATCTTTTGAATAAGAGGAGTCAGTTTCCGGGTACTATCTTTGGAACAAGAGGGGTCACTTCTTAGGTGGCATCTTTTGAATAAGAGGGGTCAGTTTCCGGGTACTATCTTTTGAACAAGAGGGGCCACGTATAAAGTGTTACATGTTACGTAGTTGGAGAGTATTAAGTGATATCAGTGACACACATAATGCTAACCTGTCATGTATGAATAACTTATACAAATGGAACCTAACACAGTTATCCTGCGTTTTGTACACAGCAAAGGATGTTCAGGATTGCCATCGATTCTACGGTTAAAAATTCCATTTTCACGGACAACTATAGCTTTAGGTAAAGATTTAAATCGGATAGATTCTAAATCCTGTCAATGCTAGGGGTGCTCCGACTCTTACGTGATATTTTTTTTTGTTAAATAACTTTGCATAATGTTTGAAGAACGGTCAGTCGAGGCGTTCAGACACCTTTCTCGTTCTAGTCTCTCCAGAATGTTGAATATTTCCAGTAAATAAACAGAAAAGATTGGAAATTTGAATCAGTCATTTCTGTGAGTTTCTCATACTAAATGTTCATCGGAGGCCTTCTAAACAACGCAAAGTTTTTGCCGACGAATTGCAAATTTTCACCCAAAACTTGTAGTCGGTGTCAATGTGATAGTTAAGCAATACATAAGCTCACTTCCAGGCAGACTGCCATTGAATGTCTTAATCGATGAACAGCTATGCTTTTTTTTTTATATCCCGTTACATAAAAAACAGCGAAATTTGTTTTGGACGTCTTCACAATAGTTAGATTTTTATCGCAGAGACTGCGTATAAAAGGTGTGTCAAAAAAGTAAGAGGACTAATGTCAAATAATTTATTTCTCTTCGAAATAAAAAACTACATATTATCCGCTTCAAAGTAATCCTCGGCTAATCTATTCTATTTGCTGTAACGGCTTTTGTAGTTTAATCTTTGGGCACCTCGGCGTTGTGTAATGGTTCGCAAGCTTGTCTTGCTAGAACAATTACGACTGAGTAGTGAGTTCGATCCTCACTGGGTGCCCCATACTTACCTTGTGCCACATCTAAGCTACGCTTAGAAACTCATTTTAGTGTGTAAGCTGCTCTCTCATGAAGTTTGTAACACTCTACTTATCATCTCTCAGTTGCGTCTCTGTCTTTGGGCAGCGTGCATCCAGGGGGCACTCCGTCAACGGACAGAGTCACAACTGAGAAAAATCATACTGAGAAGTACCCATCCCTAGCGAACAGCTACCCGAGGCCGCGCCCTCTCATTGCACCAGAGAGAGGTATTGGTGCTCGCTCCGAGGTCAGCACCAACGCCGGTTGAGGGGGCTGCAGGCAAATTTTGTTCATAGCTCGGGTGTACGCGTTCGGGATCCCACCTTAAAAACTGACCTTATGTCACAACTCGTTTTAGTGAGGAGACAAAGTAAATACCTAGTAATTTAATTTTTCAACGAGGTTTTATTCAATTAAAATTTTTACAAAGTTTACTTGGCTACACCCAAAAACGTGCAATAGGATTGATCAGTTCATTTTTATAACGAGTGCTTCAGATATCTTCTTATTTACTTAAATATTTGTGTATATATAAATAACGTATAAAAATAAAATATCATATATATATATATATATATATATATATATATATATATATATATATATATATATATATACCGGCATGAATGTCCCTAAAATTTTCGGGGACGAATATTTTCTGTGAAAATTTCTCGGACATTCAGGCCGGTAAATGTTGTTTAATACTGTTTATTATAAACTTAAATTTACTTAAATATTTGTATCTATAAAAAGAATGTATAAACATAAAAATGTCTTAAAATAATTGTCGGACTTTGTCCATTTTATAATGTGTGACGTCATTTGTTTACATTTGGATATGCATTGAGCAGGTATGAATGTACGTTGAAAATTCATGGAAGATTGATGTTTAAAGACAGTAAATACGACCTTGCTAACCGAACGCTCTTCTGTGGCCAAATCGGTAAAGGCACGTGAGGCTAAATGACGGATTCGTATAGGATACGGGTTCGAATCTTGTCGGAGGACGAATATTTTCTGTGAAAATTTCTCGGACGTTCAAGCCGGTAAATGTTGTTTAACACTATAAAAAAATGTATAAACATAAAAAATGTCTTTATATATATAAATGTTGTTTAATATATATCTTTATATATATGTGTGTGTTTGTTATTATTTGTTCGAAAATTATAACATAAATATATATCTCTACAAAAATAGCCATTTTGTTTCAACACTTCTGGTGTCTTATCAAGTGATGGTGTTGAATGTATAATAAAGGGTTTTAAAAGGTTCAGATCAATCAAACATACCTCGCTAGGGGAAACGCTGTTACATAACCAGCAATGACCAATCAAAATACAAGTATATGAGAATTCAAAAAACTTGACAACGAACTTTGGATATAATAAATTATTTTATGCGTTAATGTTAGGGTTATTCTAAAATAGATTATTCATCTGCTGTAGGCAATAATTCTGCCGTCTATATACGAGTTCTGTTTGAAAAGTAATTGGAATGGTGGGACTGGTGCCAGAAACAACTTATTCCCATTACAAACGAAACAGTACATGGTCTCCCCTCCCTGGAACCTAATTCCATCCATCTCTGTCACGCTTCTATGCAACGCTGGAACGATTCTTTTTTGGATGCCCTCAGCTCTGTCATTAATGTCCACTTGAGGGCTTACACGCCCTCAGAACCCGTCCCTTTGAATCATGGAAAAAGCTTGGGAAAAAGAAAACAAAAATTCACAGAGAGCATGATTATATGAATAAGGGGTTGATCCGGAGCGGCGATGTTATCGGACGAGAAACAGCTCTTGGCGTTGTTACCAGGCGTATTGTCGTAATGAAGGAGCCACGATTTATCCTGCCACGACTGTTGTCTCTTCTAGTGCAATGAGCAAGGCAAACGCTAAGATTACATACTCCAAAGTTATCATGTTAAATCATAACACAATCTGCTTAACCCTGTTTCGTCCCGAACTCACACAGCACGCCTACTCCCGTTACTTTTCAGACATCCTTATGATCATGTGTATACATAGCGCACCCCACAGAAAAAAAAAGAACACGATATTTTTCGTTTAATTACACATTTTCTCTCTATCTCTCTTTCTCTCTCTCTCTCTCTCTCCCTCCCGTACAATATATATATATATATATATATATATATATATATATATATATATATATATATATATATATATATATATTTCGGCTAGTCTAATATGAGATGACTACAAGGGAGCACAATTATTTTTCATTCCTATGATAAATATTTTGTCCGTTTGGACAAAAGATTTATCATAGGAATGAAAAATAATTTCTTAACTAATATGGGGAAATAAACATTCCTCGCCTGATGAAGGTCACAATATATATATATATATATATATATATATATATATATATATATATATATATATATATACACTTCTCAGGACAGACTGGGTTCAATAAAATTGGATGGCAACTGGTCTAGGAAGAGGACAACTCTGAATTCAAAAACCTGCGAAGGGTCGTCTGGGGACTTTACGGCACGTTGTACACCAGGTCTCTGTATTCGGCCGCTCAAAAAGAGTTGTTGGTTTTGCACGTAAACCTTCACTGCTGTAATTTAATCATGCGTGCTGGTGTCTGGCTGTCGGTTCCTAGGAACTGGGCTACTTGACCCTCATACATCGAATACAGTGGGAGAGGAGTCCACTATATATATATATATATATATATATATGAATCTGTTTTCATATATATATATATATATATATATATATATGAAAACAGATTCATATATATATATATATATATATATATATATATATATATATATATATATATATATATATATATATATATGAATCTGTTTACATATAAATATATCTCTATGTATACCTTACCTCATTTATTAAACCTAACAGAATGTTCACAGTATCCATAGAGGATTATATTCAATTAATCAAGAAATCCACATCTTACCAATCAATCTTTATCATTATTTATATATTTTTTTTTTTACTTTCTCAATATTTATTCAGCTTATAATGTCAGATAGAGAAGATTAAATAAGAGTTGGTTGAGCCAAATTTACCCTTTGGGGAAAATTGAGATCATCTTTCGATATGCTAGCTTTCAATTAGAACCAAAATAAAAATTGCTGCTACACAAGAAAAATACGCATCTCTCAACTGCAGTCAGTTGAACTCACAGTGTCCCTTTAGCAGAACAAACTTTTTGATTACAAATCACCTTAGCAATACATTCAGAGGAATTTGGCAGATTTTTAGAATAGACAGGATTAAATGAATTTGGCAACAGGTAATGGAATTAACACAGGAAAATTCATTTACTAAACTTTACAAATATCTATCTATCTATCTATCTATATATATATATATATATATATATATATATATACCAGGTGTAATATTGTTTATTGTTTATGGAGGAATCGAGACTTTTATCATACAGTCTCAGTTGCGGTGGAATAGTCATGTCTTGATGACAGGATACCCAAGATCCTAAAGTACTGCCAGTTAGATCAGGGCTACAGAAATGTAGGAGGCCCATGGCTAAGACACAAAGTCAAGCTGAAAAACAACTTGTCAGCAGTCAATATGCCACATAACACCCTTGAGTGCTTAGCCTTGGAGCGGCTAGAATGGAGTTCAACGTGTTCTAGTGGTCTCAGCAATTTTCAGTCTGCTTGTTTTCAAGAAGCGAAAGCAATATCTAAAAGGTGAGCTAATCTAACAGTGATCTCATCCCACACTCCTCACACTTGCTCCATATGTGGCCTTCTTTGTAAATCACTAGCGAGTCTTAAATGCCACTTAAGATTTTCGCACAAAATTTCAGAACTGAATCAATAAGCTGTCAGATCCTCATACGTCGAAACCGACGGGAGAATCCATTATATATATATATATATATATATATATATATATATATATATATATATATATATAAGTTATATTTAAGAAGCAATTATTATTCCAAACGAGTTTGTTTGAAAGGATTCGACAAGATCTGTCTCTTTAATTTTTTTTGTATTTTCCAATTTTCGAATAAGTTGTTTATATTTTGTTATAGTTTTCTTCATGTCTTTCAAACATCACAGTCATTTTCGTGAGCCGGTGTGGTGTCTTTGTCGTAGTTATAATTCCTCTTTCTACATGCTGGTATTCTTTGGATATCTGGAAGTTTGAAATTGTCTACGATGATGTCATATATTACGCTTATTGAAAACGAGGTCGCACAAAAAAATGGGTTTTATGTATGCATTTATTTTATATTTCTTTATGTTTTATAATTATTTATGATTTATTAAGTTTTTATTTTTTTCTGTTTTTTCTTATATTTATATAACATATGCCCACAATAAATGACAACTTACACTTCAAGATGGCGTCTCCTATCATGAATGACAATGTATTTAATGTAAATTTTGTATAATAATAGCTTCTAGGTTTTTGAGTCTTCTGGTACATTTCCATTATTATTTTTATTCTAGTGATAGATAGTTCTTGATGTACACAGACTCTCTGCAAGAGAGTGTCACGCAGGTGTGCCCGAATAAGTAATTTATTTAAAAAATATAAAAAATACAATGAAAAATTAAACAGGCAGACATTGTTGATTCTTGTAAACCTTGCTTGAAATATATATATATATGCATCTCTATATTTCTGAGATGAGGTATTATGTACATTATTCGGACCATTGTCCTCATCTTTGTCGCCATATTTATCACAACGTTTCGGCCGTTGTACACTCCGGCCTTCTTCAGGTGGTTGGAATTTCGAACTGAGCTATTTATTTCGCTCACTGTTCTAGTTCCACGTGCCATGTTTGATAGATGTCAGTTATCTGTTATCTCCTGTTAATTTCCTTCTAAAAGTTCTCCACTGCCTTAATCGGGTATTGAACTCGCACTCTTTGGGTCTTGTCACTGGATCTAACCAACACCTCTATCCACTGTGCCATGTGTTCTTGTGGGTATGAATTTCTGGGTATTATAAACCTAATGTCTTCAGCAACCATTTTTAACCAGTATTCATATTGCAATATTGCTGTTATGATTTCATGTTTTTACCAGAGCTCATATTGCAACTTTGTTATCATTACTTTTCTCTGGCACTCTTTATTACTGGTTCCCATATTGTATTTATTTCTATGCTTGGTCGGCTCAGGAGATTTTTGTGGCCTAGCATATGTGCTGATTCCTTAACTTTAAGAATTTTCCAATGGTGTTCTTTGTCTATGATCTCAACATGATCCCATAGAGGGCGGCGATCTCTCTTCTCTCTCCATAGTCAGCCACGCCTGATTTTTCTCCTTCCCCTCGCGTTACAGCTTTCTGGAATTCTTGAACCCTTACCTTGAGGGGGCGGCCTGTCTCTCCTTTATATTCCTTTCCGCAGCTGCACGGGATAGCGTACACACAGTCTTTAGTCATGTTCTCCTCTTTGGGGGGTCTCACTCGGGAGAGATATCTGCGAAGTGTCGTCAAGCTTTTGAAGGTTGTCCTGATGTTATATGGACCTCAGATCCTTTGTAATTTCTCTAATAACCCCTTCACATAAGGCAGACATACAATTTTCTGAGGTTTGATGTTCTCCTCCTCTTGTACCCGCCTATCCCAGTTTTTGGGGGCTGCTGCCAGGTACCCAGGGTAGTTGTTACGTTGTAGAGTACTAATTATACTGACCAATTCTTTATCTAATGTCTCTGGGTCGCCACGTATGACTTTTGCTCGGTGTTGTAAGCAACGGACGATCCCTTTCTTTAGCTGTATGGATGGTAGGAGTTGAAATTGAGGTACTGTCCGGTGGATGTTGGTTTACGGTATACGGATGTCTTAAACCCATACACTGTTCGAGATATTAGAACATCTAGGAATGGGAATGTGTTGTTACTCTCTTTCTCCATTGTGAACTGTATCGAAGGTCTTATTGAGTTCACATGGTCCAGGAGAACCTGAATATCTTCTTGGTGTGGCCAGAGTATGAAGGTTTCATCTACGTACCTTAACCATATAGTTGACTTTAGAGGTATAGGTTCTAATGCCATTTCATCAAAGTATTCAATGTATATATTCGCCATTGCTGGTGATAATGGCGAGCCCATTTCTAAGCCCTCACACTGTCAATATATGTGTGATCCCATTCCGAAGTGTGTTGTTTGTGTACAGAAAGTCAACATCTCCATCAGATTATCGATTGAAATACTGGTCCGTTCTTCTAGGGAAGAGTCAGAGGTCAATCTGTCTCTGACTACTGAGAGTGCCTCCTCCGTGGGTACCTTGGTGAACAAACTCACCACGTCCAAGCTCACAATCTGGTTGGATAGGATGGGAGCATCTTTGATTATCTCCATCAAACATGGCACGTGGAACTAGAACAGTCTACCCCAGGGAGCGAAATAAAGGGTTCAGTTCGAAATTCCAACCACCTGAAGAAGGCCAGGGAGTACAACGGCCGAAACGTTGTAATAAATATGGCGACAAAGATGAGGACAATAGTCCGAATAATGTAAATTATATATATATATATATATATATAACACTTTGTATTTGCTTAAAATCCCTCTTTTCTGCAAGTATCATTAGAAACAACTGAAAAGATACTTAACAACTAAACCACGGTACTTTGACAGTCGTCTTTAATGTAACATATATATATATATATATATATATATATATATATATATATATATATATATATATCATATTACAACCAGGTCGCATTATGATATATATATATATATATCATATCATATTACAACCAGCTCGCATTATGATATATATATATATATATATATATAAAATTGAAAAAAAAAACGAATGTTCATTGCAGTTGGATATATAATATTTAATATACATATTAACCCCTTGAATATCGAAACTGCGGAGTCGGGAATATAAAAACAAGGATTGATATGAACAATTGCAGTTAAGTAATTTTTCTGTCTATATAAAAAATATATATATATATATATATATATATATATATATATATATATCAAATCTAGTGTCTATAGTGCAATAACCTGTACATTGGGTATACTTCACGCGATCTAAAGACCCGTACTCAGGAATACAAAAGAGATTTGCATTTAGATAAACATTCAAATTCTCTCGTATTACACCACAACAACATAGGGCATAACTTTAATTTTACCAATGCCGGCCTTATAAAAAGAGAACACAATCCTTTAAAGAGAAAATATTATGAAAATATATTTATAGCAATATTACCAACTATTAACATACTTTTAAAAAAACTATATTACGTCTCTATTTTCCTACAGATCAATTAGTCATGAATCTAACCTATCTCTTCTGAGTAGAGAAAAATCAATGTATATACAACATACCTACGAGATATACTTTACTTAAAAAATCAAAAAAAATCAAAACATCCTGCAGCGTCTCACTAATGTATACACACTTTAGCATCCAGTATGTTTTCTTACACATATTTGAATATTATCTGTTACTTCCTTACACGTGACGCTCTTCTTACGAATAAGAATTAGCCAAACACAACATACCATTAATCTGCGTCTATTTGCTTTTTATACCGTTTTTATCGTTTCTGTTTTGATCTCTGACGAACGGCATACGAATACGAATAGTTATAAGCTTGGATGTGCGGCTGGCATAATAGATAACGGCAAGGAATTGTAAATTGGATAGCCGAGTTCCAATTCCAGTCAGCTTAATTATATTAACTAACGCGTAAATAACTTTGGGAAAGGTATGAATCCACCTATTCTCCCCACCCACAGCCATAAGTTAATTATTAGAACACATAGTAAAAATTATTATTATCGCCAAACCAACATTCTTAACATCTAAAAATATTGTTTTGGACCAAAATAAACTTCAATCATTTGAGAAATGGATTTGTGATGAAACTGATACAGCAACTATTCAGCGGCTTAGAAGAGATGTGATAATGGAAGTCACCAAACAAGTTGTATCTGTTTATTTTTTTCTTGAGCATTAGCAATTAACGTTACAGGCTGTAATCGATGGGAGGCGGGAAGATGTATACAACGCAACCAATATAGAGTCAATGTTTATTGCAATACTGAGATTAGCTGTTTTCTTATAGGCTGATAATAGGAAGAAGTCCTCTGAATAGGTTGTTCATATCTGCTGAGGGAATCTAATGAAATGATAACAGACGCGACAGCATGATCTGAATTACCAAAAGGACAGAGTTGCGAGACTCGACAAGAGTCAGGACAGGAGAAACAAATCGAGAAAAGAAACTTTTCTCTACCGTCAGATATTTTGTCTAACATGTTATCTAAGAGAATAGAAATTTTTTCTCTACTAATTTCACTAATAATTCTGATCAACATGCTTTTTCAATCGAATTTGTATCCATCCCACTCCACAAAAAACTGGAATACCATGAATAAGTGTGAAAATTGATAGAGATATACAGTTTAATTGGTAAATTACATACAATGGGAAATTATAATTTTTTTTACATGCAGCCTGAGGAATCGGAACATGACGAAATTCGAGTACCTAGTTTGTGAGTTTTTAAATCGTTTTTATTTCTTATTCTTTACTGAGATTATATTTTCTTATTATCGTCCAAATTGTTTTTCACCCATATTTGAACATTATGTGTTAGTTCATTTCACGTGGCACGCATCTAACGAATAAGAAATAACCAAATATGACTTACCATTAACCTGCGTCTCTTTCCTTTTTATCATTTTTTTTTTCATCATTTATCTTGATTTTTGACGAATCGCATGGGAATATCAAGAGGTATAAGTTTGGATGTGTGGCTAGCATAATGGATAACGGCAAAGAATTGTAAATTGGATATATGATACGATAAAGAACAAGGAATAGGAATCTTAATCATTTTTTATTATTATTAAAGCTTCATTCCACGTGGCATGTATCCAACTAATAACCAATAAGAAACAGACAAAAACAACATTAATACTAAACATGGCATTAATCTGTCTCTTTGCTTTTTATCATTTCTATCATTTTTATCTTGATCTCTGACGAAGCTTTAATAAAGTGAAGCATATTAGATTAAGATCTGTTTCCAACTTGTTCTTTATCCTATTATTTTGTCGAATTCCTATTCATACTCTGTACATACACACACACACACACACACACACACACACATATATATATATATATATATATATATATATATATATATATATATATATGTGTGTGTGTGTGTGTGTATGTATGTAATAATCCGTTGGTATAACCCAGGCGAGTCCTATTAACGCAACATAGAATTTACCCCTACACACACACACACATGTACACACATATATATATATATATATTCAGTGGGCTATGATAAGTTTTAGCCACCCTTGATTAGACCAATTTTCGCTTGTTTAATAAGGTCTCTTCATTTTTTCAGACAATACCGTGTTAGTATCAAGCTACTCCCATCTATGAACAATAGTTGACTTATATCTTGCAATGAAAGTTCGTGGAAGTAAGGACATTAGTGAATTTCAATAAAAAAAAAATAATAGGATAGCATCAGTGTAGCAAGTCATATAGGGAAATTACTAGGTTTCTAACTAATAACCAATAAGAAATAGACAAACACAACATTAATACTAAACATACCAATAATCTGAGTCTCTTTGGTTTTTATCATTTTTATCATTTCTATCTTGATCTCTGAAGTAGCTTTAGTAAATTAAAACATCTTCTTTAAAACTTCGTCGTTGCTCCCATGTTCGATTCATGTTTATCCAAACATTCTTCTGTGGTTTCAAGTCTCTTCATAGACTTTTAACGAAATTTCTCTGCTTAGATTTTGGAAGGTATCTTCCATTATTCCAATGCACTTTCAGATTTCATTGTTGTACTCTGTTAAAACACTTCTCAGATATCTAATTTGTTCTACTAGTTTGATTTTTAGCATTTCCGATTTGTAATGTTGGGCTGTTACTTTTGCTAACAGCCATGCTTCTGTAGGATTCCTTGTACTTTCCTTTTTGTGTTTGCTTTCAACACTGTGCCATCTGCATATCTAATGTTGTTAAGAATGTGAGCACCAATAAGGAATCCTGGTAGGACATTTAATTCTCTCAGAATCGCCTCGTTATATAGGTGGAATAAGCCGGTGAGAAGACATATCCTCGTCTTACAGTCCTTTATATTTTTGTATATATATATATATATATATATATATATATATATATATATTGAGTTAATTTTTTTTATCTATAGAGTGGGCTATGATAAGTACTTAGCCACCCTTGTTTACAGCAATTTTCGCTTGTTTAATCCTTTTTTTTAGGCAATGCCGTATGAGTATCAATTTACTCTCATCTATGAACAATAGTTGATTTATATCTAGCAATGAAAGTTCGTGAAAGTAAGGAAATAAGTGTATTTTTAACAAAGACAAATAATAGGATGTCATCAGTGTGGCAAGTCAAATACGCAAATTGCTAGGCTTTTTTCAGGGTAATCATCAAACGGTTAAAAATATTGACAAGAAATTTAATGAAGAACGCCATTGTCGTGTGGAACAACGTTCAGGAAGTCCAAGCATCGTATCTGAGCGAACGAAACGGACACTGACTAGGGAAGTCATCAGAAACCGTCACCAGAGCGTCAAAGATGTCGCCAACAGCATGGAAATGTTGCGATATGCGGTGAGAAAGACTCTGAAAGTGCTAGCGTTGCAAGAAAGAATTCCTTGATTTCAGAGGTTAACAGAAACAGGTGTATGGACTGGGCGAGAGAATTCGAGAGCAAAGATTATGAATTTTGGCAGTCTGTAATTTGATCAGATGAAAGTAAAGCCAAATTTATTTTGTATCTCTTCTACATCTAGAGAGTGTGTTTCTTGTTTCAGTGTATCGGCAGAATACAGCCGGTCTTCTCATTTATCTGGAATGGGCGGGTCATACTAACAGAATTTTTACATTTGTTTGACATTTATCTTTCTTTATTTGATTGTTGATGTCATCCCATCCCTTCTAATATCACTGCAAAAATTTTTATACATATTTTTATAATAAAACTTACCAAAAAACATGAACATGTATTTATTATATTTGTACATCGTGGTTGTTTTAATAGGACTCTAGAGAATATGTGGTATTATGGTATAAGTCGAACTGAGTAATGAAGGATACGCTCTTGTGATGATTGAGGAAAGTGTTAGAATGAATGGGTCGCGAGTCGGATCAGCTACGTGCAGGATAGACAATGTTGACCAGCCTTCCCACTTCCCTTCTGGTCCTGTGCCAAAAAAATAATGTATTTAATATATTATTTAAATAAAACGTCCTTTTGAAATTTTATGCTCTTTCTGATATCATTCTGAGCATAAATATTGCATTCCTTGTTTCAGTGCCTTTAACAGTCTTTAAATAATCCACATGATTCCAGTTCTATCTCCGGTTTAATCCCATTTTAATTCTGATGTACGCAGCATTCATCATAATTCAGATGATATGTCTTGTTATATGGATCATTATCTAATGGAGTTCACATTCATTAGCACCTGGCTTCTTAAGCAGTGCTATGAAAATAGATCCACATCGGTCTTTCGGTATATCATCACTGTTGTAAAGTTCATTTATCATGATTGCCAATGCCGAATTCATCTAAGGATGCCAGAATCTCTATTACAATTCCGTCTAGTACTGCTGCTTTGTATCTAAATCAACACTGGCTAAATTTAACAAAATTATGAAGAAGTCTTCATCGCTATAATCGAATCATAGGTGACTGTAGTCTGGTTTTTGCTCTACGGCGGTATGTCGAAACAGGCAGCAGATTCCAGTATATATACATATATCAGAGCGATACAAACGGCCATATTGCAAGAAAATTCATAGCAAAAATGAAGCAAATCATAACAAAAAAAAAACAAAAACGGTTATATATATATAACGGTAGAAATGATAATACCAAAAAATAATAACGGCTAGAAAAGACAAATAAACCAATAAACCGGTATATCGTTCTTCTCTTGTCACTGCTAAAATCGAGGACGAAACTTTCACAGTAACTAAAAATTATCACACCCAAGACAAATGCTATATGAGAGTGGGCTGAAAAGTTCATGAGCTGACTTTGAAGGTCTGTTGCTAAAAGCTGTGAAATCTTGCATGCGTTACTTTTACCTCTTCTTTTTAATAACTGTATGGTTTATTTCCAGTTAAACTGACAGTTCAAAGAAGTCTTCAAATATAATTAGTTGTGACTTCTTTTGAAAAGGGACATAATTTGGCATCACTGTACTATCAAGTACCTGGAGAAAAAGGGTTTAGCCCCCAAGGACATTCATGCTAACACGGTAGATACATAAAGTGATAACGCTCTAGATTTTTTCATAGTGCAAAAGTGGGCAGCTCAGCGTAGAAGAAGGGAGAGTCTTAAAGATTACCCAATGTCTGAACGTCGTTCGACGGCTACCACTAATTAAAACATAGATCGTGTTCACCATATGCTGATGGAAGACAGGCGATTGACTAAAAATCAAAGAGCCAGTGCTGTCAGCATATGCAGTGAAAAAGTTGAGAATGTTCTGAACAATGACATGCTGAAGTTTCCTGTCTTCTGACACGTGATCAAAAGCGAATCAACCTGTCATATTACGAGAAAATATGACATTGTTTGCGGCAGATCCAGCTGGTTTTCCTGAACGTTTCCTAAACCAAGATGAGTGTTAGCTTCATCACTTTGAGCTAGCAACAAATATAATAATCCATGCAAGGACAAAACCTCTCCTCACGTCTTTCGAAGAAGGCCAAGGTTATTTTTCTCTGCAGGGAAGAGGATGCATTCAGTTTTGGGGATGCAAAAGGCATTGTGTTTATTGACAACCTTCAAAAAAGCTACACCACCAATGAAGAATTCGGTGCCATCTTGCTGTCGCAGTTAAGATATCAAGAACAAACGCCCAGGAAACTGACGTTTCATCAGGAAAATCCTCAAGCATATGTCTTTGATTTTAATAGCTGCTAGGCGTGACTATGGCTTTAAACTGGTCTGTCACCCTCCCTATTCTCCTGATTTGACTATTATCTGTGTCCAAACATGAAAATAATTTTGACTGAGAAACAGTATCGCAGTGATTGTAACGTCAAATCTGTTGGTGTTTACTTTTTTGACCAACAGCATGAACAGTCAGATGTCAGTTTATGTGGAGAGAAAAATCCAGTTATTAATAAGAAGAGTTGCAATTGTTGCAGTTAAGATTTCAGAGCTCTAGTATCACTCCTTCATTGTTAGCATATGATTTTTTCAGCCCATGCAAGATAATATTTAATTTAGTTATTTATTTATAACGTTTAAAGTTATTATTTATAATCACATCAGCATCTACTACTTACAAAAGTGTGGCTGGTAGGGCTTAATATACACTGGTTCCAAAACTTTTAGGTTACACACGGAATTAGCCCTGCTCAGCTCAGAGAACATGTGCGGAATATAAAACCAGGCAACATGGTTGTTCTTATTCAGATGTTCAGCTAGATCTGAATCTGCAAGAATTATGTACATGAGGATATTGGCTAGGATCTGTCGGATGAGCCGTGCTTCCACCGTTTGACCTGCTTATATACGAGGGGGACTCAAAAGTAACCGGAATTGTGTCATATAATTTTATTCATTCATTCATGCATATTTATATTCTTATCACCTTCAGAGTATTCTCTATTTGAAGCAATGCACAGGTCCAGAAAGTGTTTTCAACTCTTCAAAGCAGTCTTGAAACTCTTGTGAAGTTATGTTTTTTAATGACTCTGTCGTTTTCTTCTTAACCTCTTCCGCGTCCGTAAAACTTTTTCCTTTGAGGACTTTCATCATTCGGGGCAACAAAACAGTCACAGAGGGGTGAGATTGGGTGAATACGAAGTGTGGGGAAGTGGGGTCATGCCTTCTTGGTCAGAAAATTTCTCACACTCATGGCGCATTGTCGTGATGCAACCACCACCCTCCACTTTGCGACAGGTCAGGGCGTTTTCGTCTCACCTTTTCTCACAAACGCTTCAGGAATTCCAAGTAAAAAGTCTGGTTAACAGTTTGACCAGGAGGAACAAATTCTTTGTGGAGAATTCCGTTCACATCAAAGAAACAAATCAGCATTGTCTTGACATTGGACTTCATTTGACGCCCCTTTTAGGGTCGTGGTGACGTTGGGTGCTTCCACTGACTTGATTGCTGCTTCGTTTCCGAGTCGTAGCCATAGCACCAGCTTTCATCAGCAGTGATGAAGTTCGAATAGAAATCTGGACCAACTTCAAACTGTTCTTTCTGTTTACCACAGGCATCCTTTCAGCCATGGTAAAAATAGACAGAAAGGCGTGAATCACTTGAAAATAAATAGGAACTCCGGAGCTGTACATCTTCCCACGATGACACCAGTTAGTACACTGATGCCTGAGTGTGGCCTCAAGGCATCTAGCGACGGAAGCCTAACCTACCACGGGCTTGTCACAAAGCAAACGATTCCGGTTACATCTGGGTCTCCCTCGTATATGATACAGTATTTAACATATATTAAATCCCTAAACTATTTGTAAAAAGTTAAATATTTAAATTGAAAGCAAGCATCAAATTAATTTCTTCGTGGATTTTTTTAGACATCTAAATTACTATCAAACATTAAAATCTATTTTTTACATAAATTGTTAAAACTTACCACCCCGCTCCATCATATGTAAGACCCATTTACAGCCTCTTTATCTTTACTTCCCCTTTCTTTTTTTTCCTTTTTCTTTTTTCTCTTCTCCCCTGCCATTTCAATATATCACTTCCGTTAAGTGAACCGTTTAAATAGGTCATGGTCTGGTCAGTCATCCTCCCCCATTAATACTAAGTATGATTGAGAGAAATATTAAATTAACCCCTCCCTAAACTCTACAATGTCTCTGTAACCACTACTTATTACACTCTCTGTTAAATTACAAAAACTTACACTACCCATCAATTTTCATTTCATTTTTCGTTTCATTTTTTGGAAGTACTATTTGATGATCCGGCATCCTTTAAAAGGGGTCTGGTGAAATAAATTATAATAATGGAACTTTAAAGTAGTCTGTTTTTCTTTAATATATATATATATATATATATATATATATATATATATATATATATATACAGGGTGTTTCAAAAAGAATACGCCAAAATCATTACGACGTTTTTTCAGGTCTATAGCATTGTAGTGGACTGAATCAGTGGTTATTTGATAGAGTAGTTATCAAAGTTTGATTAGGTGTCAGTTTCACCGCTTCTGGTGCAGCTTAATTGTGGGAAGATCAATCAAAATGGCGACTCCTCAGCAGAAGGTATTATGCGTGCTTGAGTTCGAGAAACCAAAGGCCATTGTCACGGTGCAGTGTGCTTTCAGAACAGAAATCGGCATTGATCCGCCCCATCGTGAGAGCATTCGACGGTGGGTTAAACAGTTTAAAGAGAGTGGGTGCCTGTGCAAAGATCACGCCTCCTGGAAGACCACGTGTTACAGAGGAGCAAGTGGAGAGGATTCATGATGCATTTGAGAGCAGCCCACGTAAGTCCGTACGTCGAGCAAGTCTTCAGCTTGCCATCCCTCATACCTCTGTCTGGCATGTGTTAAAGAGACGATTACACATGAAACCATACAAACTAAGCCTCGTCCAAGCACTTACTAATTATGACAAGGTGATGCGGAGGACATTCTGTGAGTCAATGCTGGAAATGGAGGAAGGTGATGAAACTCTCTTTTCACTTTTAGTTTTTAGTGAAGAAGCGAATTTCCATTTGAGAGGCACAGTCAATCGTCACAATGTGTGTATTTGGGGAACAGAACACCCAAAACTGGCTATTCACTTTACTGCAAGCAGATTCGAATGACTTCATTTTTCAGCAAGATGGAGCACCACCCCATTGGCATCTCGGGGTTAGTACTTATCTGAATGAAACCGTGCCTCAGCAATGGATTGGGAGGAGAGGTGCTAAAGACCCTTGCTCTTTGTGCTTGGCCTCCCAGATCCCCGGACATCACTGTGTGTGACTTTTTCTTGTGGGGGTATGTTAAAGACCAAGTATATGTTCCAGCACTTTCAGCAAGTATCGATGACTTGAAAGATCGAATAACAGCTGCAATCAACACGGTGGACCGTGACATGCTGAGGCGCGTTTGGGAGGAATTCTCATATCGGCCTGATGTTGTCCGCGCTGCCGGTAGTGGCCACATTGAGCACTTATAAAACATGAAATGAAACTTAGATGTATATACAACACATGTGTTCATGCTAGAGGTTTGTAATTTTTTTCGTTTTTGACACA
>OZ010593.1:62722680-62777680 GCA_963932145.1 Acanthosepion lycidas
TAGGCATTTAAAAAAACATGCTTGCCCGCACACACAGTTCCGTAAAATACTTGTCGAAAACACAATTATACTTCGACATGAAAACAATAGACAAAAACTAAAAATCCTTGAAGCATTATACATCAAACATTTGAAACCCAACCTAAACAAAATCAATCATGGCATCTCTACAAATATTCTTAAATGTCTATAATTGGTAACAGAAGCTATTGGTTTAAACCAACGGATTACTATACTTTATACTTCTCAATTCACTGTCGTGTGGTCATGTGTGACGTCATGAGATGCGGTGCGATTTTCGCTTCTAGCGTCTTTATGCACGTGTTTATCGTTGCTTAGAAATGATCTATGTAAACAATGACAGACTATCATCACTGTCTTGTCCGTATATTGTTTAATATTTTGTAATTGACATCTTTGATAATGGCTTATGTAAGCCGAAAGCTTAGATTGTATTAAAAAATATATGGATCAATATTGTCAATTTCTTTCTTCGTTCAACGATGATGTTATCAAACTTATCAGATGTTACGAAAAAATTTTGCATAAAATAAATAGACAACACTTGTCTATAATATTTAATGAAACGTGTATCAATATATATATATATATATATATATATATATATATATATATATATATATATATATATATATATTCGCAACCTGGAAAACGTTAATCACTAAAAACTAATTTTCGACAGATTTATCCGCACAATATTGTTCGGGAACTCATGCAAACTTCGGTAAGATCCCATATTACGTAGTACCGAAATTTTCAAAAGAATGTTTTCGCTACTTTAATGGTGCATTGTGTCTCACTACTGGAAAGAAGCAAACGGAGTAACTATTTTCAAAAAGTTCCTTCCTGGGCAACAGTCCAATATTACAGAAGACAATAATAAAAGCAATGCAGGCACCATCATTATGCTTATTGTAGAATTTTTCCTAGCGACATATTATAAAAAATCTTCAATTTTCGCAAATTCTTTCTATTTAGGGACAACTCTGGATAAAATTTTCATTTACACGACACGAAACGACATTGTTCTCAACATATTTGCGTACAAAACAGCAGACAAAATTTATTTTCGATCGTCACTATATAAAAACAAAACACTTCAGTGGAATTGCGGACATATGTTTATATTGACTTTTGTCCTTGTTGTGGTGTGGATAACCCACCACCAAAGTTTGTAAAAGTATTTTTGATACACCCTGTATATAAATAAAAAGAGACAGGAGGAAAAAAAAGTATTCATAGCCGACGCGTTTCGTCTTTTGAGGGACTTTATACTTTACAGATACACTCTATCTGAAAATTGTTTATACATACTTACATACATTGATGTATATGTGAGTTTTTCGTAAAAAAGCTGTACTGTAGACTCATCTCTTTCAAGATAGAACAAGTGAAACTTTAATTCTGTACATTGTTTGACATCTTTATCAAATGATCAACTTTTTTTTTTGCTGCAGAAATTCCCCCCCTCTCTCTGTGTAACATAAATCTTGACGCAGATGAATAACGTTAAATTGGTTTGCAAAATGACCGTTATCTTACATGTGAATCTTGGAGAATTATTGTTTCAGCAGTGGCAAATAGATTATTCTATGGATCAATATCCTTTCTGCATATCGGTCGGCCATTTTTTTTTTGCTTCCACCATCAGAAATTATATACAGAGACGATGAATATCATTGGGTTATGAAGGATTACAAATTCAATAATGTTCATGAATGTTTATTAGGTTGTTAAAAGGTCAGTTAAAGCATGAAGAGGACATAAAGTAGCATAATTCAAGACCATGGTGAGATTCGAACCAGGTTCTCATGGTCGGAATGCTAACCTTCTAGCCACTTGCACAAAATTGGAAACACTTAATTAAAGAATAATTAAGTCATTCCTTGATTGTCTTGACATTTAAAAAAAAAAATTGGATGCAAAAACATCAAAGTCAGATGTTGAAATTCCATCTATCACACAATCCAGTATTGGTTGATTGATCAATTTGGAGTTTATTTGGTGAGGCGTGTCTATCAACTATTTGGCCTACAGTTTATGTAAATCCAGAAATGTTTGTATAAATGGGTCCTAATGGAGCTATGGTCGGTTAGGTATAGCCTAAGTTGTGTTGATAGGCATGTATTAGTGTGACCGATTTAAACACATACAAAAATCTGCCAGACTATATCCGAAACATACTAGTACAAAATACAATCATAATAACCTCATCCACATGTAAAAAAAAAACGATTACAAATGATGGAAGCCCTAATAATAAAAAGAAAAACAACACTCATTAACATTAAATATGAACACGGCTACAAAGTACTGACCGTATTTGGAAAATGAAATATTCCTATAACTCTAGATACATACGTAACAAAACCCGCAGATTCAGTTAGAGGAAAAAAATCGTTCGTTAAAAAGAAAGAAAAGTGTTCAGGCGTGCAGAACTTTTGGTCAGTTTTTAAACAACATCTATCCCCCCAAAAAAACATTTGTACAAACAGAAGAAAAACTAAATAAAATGAATAATTGCAGTAACTTGTCAGTTGTCTTCAACAAAATATGTATAAAAGAGGGATTGCTACCTAAATAGAATATATATATATATATATATATATATATATATATATATATATATATATATATATATATATAGAGAGAGAGAGAGAGAGAGAGAGAGGATTAAAACGAATTTTAGCGTCTTCGTTTAAAAGCCGGAGAAGTATGTAAATCACAGTTGAAATATATTTCAAAATAAAATCACGCATTGAGTGATAAAACAGAGCTCTTGGTTTACTCCTAACCAGCCACATTACTAGGAAGAGTAATCTCCACTTATTGTCTTGTCTTATTGGTAAAGGACGCAGACATGTCCGAAAATTCCGACTTTCAAATCATTCTCTTCGTGCTTCGCACTCTTTTGAGTCTGTTCACTGGAGGTGATAACGTAATTTAATTTGATTTGATTTATGGTTACTCTTTATTCTCAGATACCACAGGACATTTTTTCACATACAGTTAGTTCGTTCTTTCATTATAATTCGAGGAAGCCAAAGAGAGCAGACGTTCTCGGCGAAATGCGTCTTTAATAAAATTAGTGACTTTGTCCAATCATTTCACTTTTGTTTCGGACACTATTTTACATCCTGCACACAGGCATATATACACCAACCCACAAACATGTACAGTGCTGTGCAAAAGTAAGTTAACCCCTAAGATAATATTTAAAAAAAAATTGTCTCTTTTTTCCAGATGATCAATAAATCTTAATTAAACTATATATTCATTAAAAAAAAATAATTAAATCAGTTACAACTGCTTTCAAAATTGTTTATCATGCGGGATTAAGATGTGTTAAAGTGAACACTTACATTTAATATTTGGTAAGTACTCTTTTTCAGATTGCAATGTCATTCAGTCTTTGTCTATAATGTTTAAGAAGCTTCTGACAGTAGTGAATGTCGATTTTTGATTATTCATCTTGGCAAAGCTCCCAGAATTGCTCGATTTCAAGTGGATTTCTTTCTTGTACTGCTTTCTTTCACTTGAATCACAGATATTCATTTGAATTTAGATCCCAAACTTTACTAGGTCGTTCCAAGACTTGAAATTTCTTTTACAAACCCATTCTTTGGTGGATTTGCTTTGATGCTTCAGATCACTGTCTCGTTGGAAGTTCCCGTTCTGACCTAAACCCAGTTTTTTAATTGAGGACAAGACACCTACGTTCGAATTTGCTTGGGATCATGCAGAGTCTATTGTGTCATCAATGTGTACTATTTTACCTGTTCCAACTGCAGAAAAACACCCCCAAATCATAATTGTGACACGCCATGTTTAATGGTTGGTAACAAATTCTTCTCTTCAAAAGCCTTATTAGGAGCTCGCCCAATGTTCCTCCCCAAAAGCTCTTGTTTGGCCTCATCCGACCATAAAACCTTTTGGCAGAATGTTTCTATTAGGTCGGTGCAAAAATAATGACGTACTAATGTCGTTTTTTGACGTTAAAAATACGTCAAAAAACGACATTATTACGTCATTATTCTTGCACCAACCTAATAGCTCACTGATATAATTTTGGCCTAACTGAGGTGAACATGGTTTCGTAGGCAGTGGCCTTTTCTAAGGATTCTGCCAGGAAGATAGACAATTTTCAGATGTATGCACATTGATTCCGACATCGTCCAGTCTGCATTGGAGAAGCGCAAATATCACAGCAGGATTGACCTGGGCTTGCTGAACTAGATGACAAACATACTCTTCCAGTCATTTGTCACGGACGGCTAATTCTTGAGTGTGATGCTGCCATACACAAGGTTTT
This sequence comes from Acanthosepion lycidas, assembly GCA_963932145.1. Lineage (NCBI taxonomy): Eukaryota > Metazoa > Mollusca > Cephalopoda > Sepiida > Sepiidae > Acanthosepion > Acanthosepion lycidas. The sequence continues at coordinate 62,727,014 of OZ010593.1, forward strand.
CCATTTATAAATTTTATAGATTTGATAACTATTTGTAGCCTTATACATCATTAGGTATTTCAACTATAGGATTTTTTTAAAAACTCCAGTAAGTTCTTTTGATCGACCCATATATAGATATTTTTAATTTAGTCTCTAACTGCGCACTTTTGGATTCACAAGGAGTTATATTGTTTGACTACAGTATACACAGCTTACAAAAAAAAAAAAAAAAAAAAAAAAAAATGAAGACGTGCGATTTTGAATTTTACATGTGCAGAAAAAAAATTATTTTCACTGGCAAGCATGTAAAACGAAAACACAGAGTGTAAATATAAACGTTTAACATTTACTTTTGGACATCTTAATTTTTAATTAATATTTTTTTTCTATCTTGATAACAATATTTGAGAGTGGTTGTAATTCCTTTGTTAAAGATTTGCTCTTGATGAATATATAGTTTAGTTAAGATTTGGTGATTATCTGGAAAAAAAAAAGAGACAATTATTTTAAATATTAACTAAGGGGTTAACTTACTTTTGCACAACACTGTATGTGGAATAACGATATACATTAGGTTGGTGCAAAAATAATGACGTAATAATGTCGTTTTTTGACGTTAAAAATACGTCAAAAAACGACATTATTACGTCATTATTTTTGCACCAACCTAATACAATGTTATATATCAAGAAAAACATTTTAGGGGAAAGATGTATGACCAAGGGGAAAATATTTTCGTGTGATGCGTTTCGTCTTTTAGGAATTTGATCGGACGAAATTTGTTTAGGTTGGTACGACTACATATGCGTTGGGAATTTAAAATTTAACTTTTTCTTTCTAGCCCTACCTTTCTAGATACTATTCCTTTTTGTTTCCATGACCCTTGTTATTAAATCTCGCACATAAGTAAAATCCGGTGATTATTACGGATTTTATCTATAGGAGAGAAAGTTATCCAATACCGAACGAGATATCCTCAGTTTCGGTTTAAAATTCGCTACTGGGATTCGTCAAAGGAGATCTAGTAGACTAAATAGTTAAAATTAAAAAGCACAGAAAAGTGACACAGAATTCATCTAAGGCTTCATTCAAGGAATAATCACTGGTACTATGGAAACCAACCTGGTAAGAACATTGCCAAAGCGACCCTTAAATGCACCAAGGAACCTAGCAAAACAAAAAAAAAAACAAAAAAAAAACAAGGAAATCTAAATTACTTCCTCGGACAAGGGAGTTGGGATTTTCATCAGGCATACGAACTCATACGATGAGAAATCAATTCACTACCTAGCGATAACGTCGCATATGAAAAAAATTAAACGAATCGAAAATAATTACTGAAATATTAAAGAATAACAAGGAGATTAGGAAACTGATGAAAAATGAAGACAAATCATAGTATAGACCAATAGAATATCACCTTTTATACCCAAATTTTATGGTTTCCCTGAGGCCCCCAAAACAAGGGTCACAATGCGCCCCATTATTTCAGAAAAAGACAGCGCTTCCTACAAACTAAAGAAAACCATAACAAAAATTGTAATCCCTTTCCTTGGAACAATCAGTCCATCATATATAAAGAAAAAGAAAATTCCGACAAACTAGATGAAAAACGAAGGGAAACAAATATGACTGACAAATTCATGGCTAATTTAGATATAAAATCACTTTGCACCAAGGCCCCAGTTGAAAACTACTTAAATCTCTTAAAAAATATCTAACACAAAGATAAACCTCTCCCACAGCTAAAATAATAAAAATATATCATCTTATTGGCAATCAATATTCTTTCAAATTTAATAATAATTTTTTATATGCAAAAATTTGGATTACCAATAGGATCACCTCTAAGTGAAGTGATAGCATGTATTTTCTTAGAAGTTCTCAAATCTGACCTTTTCCAAAATATTTTGCCTAAATAATCAACACTCTCAATAAGATATATTGATGATGGTCTCTTAATATATTATCATGGTTTATTAAATTAAGTTGAAATGGAAGAAAGCAATATTTTCATTTTACTAGGTATCAGGCTACGCCACGTTAACAGAACACCGCAAATCAACTAATAAAAATGATCTAATAAATTTCAGTTCTAATCATAACAACAAAATCAAATCCAGAATAATCACAGGATTCTGCTTAAGATCACTCAGAATTTGCAACCTTCTGTGTTAACCTTGAAAAGCAGAAATATATTGAAAATACATTTAATACCCTATTTCATATTCCATGCAAATCAAAGGACTCATAAAATATTCTACAATAAATGAGGAACCCTTCATGATAAACCCAACGGATCAAAAAATACACCGATCTTCCCACTAACACGAATTAGGCATTGTACATAGTGATTTTATAGAAAAAGTATTTTCCTTTTCTGTTATATTCGAATATATTCGACTATCGCAAACATTTCCCAGAATTGCGAGTGAACAGTATGATAAACAAGATGCATTTGATTAAATCAATACAAAAAAACAAACAAAAAAAAACAAAAACAAAAAACAAACAAAAAAACAAACAAAAAAAACAAAAATCACTAAAGTAACACTTGCAGGAGTCGAGTTACTTTATCACCTGTAAATATTGTTTTCTACTTAGGACATGCAGTAGTTGGAGAAGAACGGACCGAGCTTGATTTCCCATTCTAAAACCATTACTTTGTAGATATTGCTATTATGGTTGTAGAAGGAAACTTTATTTGTGCAGGCATGCAAAAACTTTTTGACAATAAAGGTTTGATGGATGGAGGGGTAATTGAATTAATTTTATATATATAGTTAATGATTATATCGATGGTTCCATCGACAGGGAGATTTGTAAATAAATGTTTTACGTCAAAATGCCTTAGTTTGGTTGTGTAGTTTTAAAGATCTGGGCAAATTCATGAGTTGATATGATGCTATAATTGGTAAGTAGATATGGAGTAATAATATCGTGATAGAAATTTAACAACTAGTAAATAATTGTTGTAATCTGTGAAATGATGGGTCGTCGTCACTATCTGGGTTCATCTATTTTAACGTTTCCGTTATCGGTATCCTGATTGGTAATCTCAATGTTTTTTGTTTTTTTTTTCATTTTCAAGGTACCTAAATCAGTATGGTCTGATGTTAAAAGTTTATTGACAGATCTTTTTAGAGCCTCCGCTGTATTCTTATTTAATTTTGTTAATTTAGATCGGTCATCAATATCGTGTTGCAATTTAAAAAAAAAAATAATCCACTTTGTCTAAAATTACGTATGTGCTAGTATTATCGGCTCGTCTGATGACAATATTAGGATTGTTTTTTTTTAAATTCTTTGGTGTAGTTTTGAGGGGTTTTTTTTGTGCGAATATTGTTACAGTTATTGCGCGGCATGGAATATTTTTCGCCGTCTGGACGAAGTTTTATTACAATACCAGCCCCAAGCTGGGATAGAGACTGGTGTAAAATTTCAATTTCGATATTTTTGTGAGGAGGTTAAATTTAAAATGGAGATGGCAATTTGGTCCCAGATTTAGGAATTCCTTCTTGTTATCTGTTAATTTATGAGTGAATAGGTTTATATATTTATCACTGTTATTGGGAATAATGGAAAAGTTCTTAAGAAAAAGGAAAAAAAAAAAAGCCAACACTAAGTAACATCAAATATGAACACGGCTACAATATGATGACCGTGTTTGGAAAATAAAACATTCTTATAACTCTAGGTGGAAAAAAATATTGCATATATTCAGTTAAAAGTAAAAATAAAATCATCCTTGATAATGACTGAAAAGTATAGCCAAAAGCGATCGGACATACAGAACATTCGGTCAATTTCTACATAATTTATGCCCAAAAAAGAAGAAAAATGAAACAAATATCATAGCCGCAGTAACTTGTCAGACATTTTTAATTAAACTTCTCTCTCTCCCTCTCTATCTATCTATCTATCTATCTATATCTATATGTTTGCCTTGGGTTTCTTGATAAGATCCAGAGACGGATATGCAATATAATTGGCCCTGATCTAGCATCTCATCTGCTGTCACTCTCTCACAGACGTGTCGTCGCATCTCTCTGACGTTTTTACAAATATTTTCATGGTAATTGCTTCAAGGAGCTGCTTTCTCTGGTTCCCAGACTCCATGAATTCAAGCGTCCTATGTAGCTGGCATCCCGCTCTTACCCTTTCACTGTTAAAACTGTTTTAATGTAGCCATCTCTTCTACTCCAATAGTTTCATATCTCGCACCTCTCGCCTGTGGAACTCACTTCCCTTTTCCTGTTTCCCTGATAGCTATAATCTCCAACTATTCAAATGTAACGTCAATAGACATCTCCAGTTGCCTTGATCTATCCACTATCCTTCTCCCCAACCTTTCCTCTTTCATTCCTACCTGCTCTCGTTCCAAATCCTCTGTAACACCTTGCATGCTAGTGGCTTCCCGCCTTGCTTGGGGTGAAATGCTTAATATATATATATATATATATATATATATATATATATATATATATATATATATATATATATATATATATATATATATATATATGTGTGTGTGTGTATGTGTTAAAGACATTTTTATGTTTAACGTTCTTTTTATAGATACAAGTACTTAAGTAAATGCTCTGTTTATAATAAACAGTATTAAATAACATTTACCGGTCTGAATGTCCGAGAAATTTTCATAGAAAATATTCGTCCTTTGACAGGATTCGAACCTGCATCCTGTACGGAACCGTCATTTAGCTTGACGTGCCTAAAGCTCGGCCACAAAGGATCGTGCGGTTGGCAAGGTCGAATTTATATCTTGAATCTTGACTATAATACTGAAAATAATACTGACATCGCATTTTATAGGTATTTTACCAAAATTTACAGTAAAATTACTACAGTGTAAATTTATTCAATAAAATCGCCATTGGATTCAACCACGGTCTTCAGACAACTTCGTAAAATCTTCTGGGCGGTCTCCTCGTTTAAGTTTGTGAATGCTGTCATAATCCTTGCTTCAGTTCCACTTTGGTATTACAAGAAGTTTTGTTGGTCTTTCGCTCATCTGCGTCCCACATATAATAATCAAGGCGGTTGCAGTCTGCGGAGTTAGGTGACCATATGTAAGGGGTGATGTGGTCATAGAAATTGTCTGTCGGGGATGACTGGGTTCTCCTGCTTGTATGGCATGGTGCAGATTTCTGATGCTAAACATATGGCTTTCCTGCAGACACCCTCTTGACTCAGGGCAGCACTACCTCCTTAAAAGATTTGAAGTACGTCTCTGTGTTGAGTGTGTGCACTTCGCCAACAAATCCGGTAGTTTTTTTCTTTTCATAATACTCAGAAGAATTTTTTCCCAGCTGCTGTATCTTTGTAATCACCATTAGACTCATCCAGCTCTCTCCAAATCCTCTTCACTATCCTAAGATTAACACCCAAACATTCTGAAATGTTTGTATTGGTGCTTCCGGTGCGAATAACAAGTAGTACATCATCTCGTTCCCAAATTTCTGGGGGATTGAATTGCGTCATTGTCCTCTTTTTCTCATAGACGGTGCCCAACAAACTCTACTATACTGTGCAATCGGGAAAATCCCAAAGAAACAACGTCCATGCGCGAAATAAAAAATATAAATCGCCGACAATTTACCTATCGCACCCTGTATATGATTACATTATTTTGACTTATATGATTTATTATTTTTGGGGGTAGACGGAACTTGATTCCCGTTAGTCATATAAATTTCTTTGATTTTCCTTTTTCATTTGATTTTTGTTATATATTTCTGCTGGAAAACTTTATTCTTACCAATCTATTTTTTTGATGAAGCTGTTTGATCAAGGAAATATCTCAAAATAATTTTTCTAATTGACTCAAACACAGACACAGACACACACACAATATATATATATATATATATATATATATATATATATATATATATATATATATATCAGGTGTAATTCAATTAATGTACGTACAGACATACTATCAACACGTCAGATTGTAATATGCGACCAAGATGCTTTTTTTTTTGGTGTTTTTTTTTTTTTTTTTTTTTTTTTTTTAACGATGCCTTTTGGAATGAACTTGCAGTGAAATATAGTAAATAAAAACATGTTGAATTCCTCCTCGCTACAATTACGCTTGATCATCCAACAACTGTTTGAATTTGTTTTGCTTTACTTGAAACCTCTTCAATCTTCTTCTTATTGGCCAAGTTGAAAGCAGATTCATTATTTCTGTTATAGGATGGTGATGATTGAAAAGTGTATTGACTCAGTGCCATGATAATGAACGACAACGGTAATATGGTAAAATAAAATTAATAAAATCTGCGTAATTGTAGTTCTTCCATATTCAATATTTTCCTGGGGAATCAAAGAAATTCATGTTTTTTTTTTTTTTTTACTGCTCATTAGAACCATTTTTATATTTATATTTATAAACACTTTTCATTTTCGATTTTTTCGGACACATTTTCTAACAGCTAACGATAACAGATTACATATATTAAACATTTAAAAAAAATAATAAATACTGTTGAATAGAAAATAAAAAAAATAAATCCATGTTAAGTAATTTCAATTACTGTGACAGCTTTTTTTTAGTTATCATTTAACAGTTTCATTTTGCCTCTTTGTGTCCTGGGGGTGAGAAATCTGCGTGTTAGATTTCAGTTCGATCAATCCAGGAGTTTGGCTGTCAACAATGATTCAGTAACCACGCACACAAATCGCCCCCACGACATATCAGTGCACGCACACATGACATGACATGCATGTACAGAAACAAACACGAAGAAATTTCTAGTTTTAAAAGGATAAAGAATCTATCATACATATTTATAAGTTTACCGTTCGTCCATGCTTAGAATATTGCTACAAAATATGGTCCTAGTGCCCTTGCTAATTACTGACAGCTTCTTGATAAAATACAAAGAATCAGCAATATTATCAGTCCTGATCTGGTGCCTCGGCTTCAGTCACATAGCCGTAAGGTAACTTCTCTTTGCCTTTTCTATAAATACTTTCATGATATTTGTTTGGATGAGTTTTCTCTATGGTACCTAGACTTTATGAATTTTAGCGCAGTACGAGACTGGCGTCGTAAATTCTATGCTAAAAGTTTCTTCTCTCGCACTTCTCGCTTGTGGAACGAAGACAGATTCCTCATCTTTTCCATTAATGACCCCTTGCTGCCTTCCATTAGCATGGCTGATGCTCACCGCCAGGAAAGTGACTCGTTGTGCCTTCTCGGGCGCGTGTTCTCTGTTGACATGTAGTGGAAAGACTATATTGAATCCATTGCTAGATCATCTGATAGGAAAGTCGGTTCACTATGACGGGCGAGACAATTTTTCTCTCCAGAATCTATCTTATATATCTATACGTCTACCATTTAGCCATGCATAGAATATTGGTGCCACATGTGATCCGGTGCACTTTCTATTTACCATGAGCTCCTTGATAATATCTTGATTATTACTGGTCCTGAGCTGGCGTCTCAGCTCCAGTCACTTTCACGCCACCGTAAGGTTACCTCACTGTGTCTTTTCTATAAATACGTTCATGGTAATTGTTCGGATGATCTCTTCGCTATGGTTGTTTTCATATTATAAATACACATTGGGGCTAGTTTTTAAATTTTTGTTTATTCTCCTCCTCCCACAAACAATGAACTATACATATGGGACCAAGTTAGGATTTTCATAGAGACAATGAGGTATTAGGGTGGCTGTTGTAAGAAAGGTAAGTAAGAATGTGTTGGTTTGGTGTTAGGAATATTACGGTAAGTTTAAGTCGGTGTTTGTGGTTAGCTAATTTTAAAGTTAATACAGATGAAGACTCTCCTTTTCTCCATTCCCCATTTTGGCCTTGTGCCACATTTTGTAAATATTTACAAATAAACATCATTCTTCGCTATAGTAGCTAGAGTTTTTGAATTTAAGCACAGCACTAGAATGGTGAGAGATCTCATTAATTTACAGTTGAGCTGGCTATACGCAACCGTAAATTGTATCCTAACAGTTTCTTCGCTCGTACTTGTCGCTTGTGGAACTCTCTTCTGGCTCCATGCTTTATTCTTCAAAAATTTAATTGCAACGTCAATCGCTATCTACATTACTCCGTTTTTACTCTTTTTGTTCCGTTCTTTCGAAATGATTCTGTTTCTAATTATTCTTTATGACTTCTCTGCTTTGTATGTGGTGAAATTTATTTAAAAAAAATAAAAAAAATAAAATAAAATATGGTGAAAATATTTCTTTTGATTCGATTCCATTGATTCGTCTTTACAGCTTATCAACCTTTTTCATGTTATTTAAAGCCAGTAAATATTTAACCCTCCAGCAACGTAGGATGTCAAATAGGGATAAACATTTACGTTAGGGTCCGAAAAATGAGGAGAGATGGATGCTTCCAGAATCGACAGAGAATGTGAATTCTAAAGATCTATTCCGAGCTTCATCTAACCGGAAGTACTACTTAGCCGAGCGGTTAAACACGTCAGAACTAACGATGCATAGGGGATGCAGACTCGAATCCTGTTGGAGAATGACATGATTACTGTCATATTCAGGGTTATAAATGAAATTAAATCAAAATACCGTTTAATTAAATAAACAGATTTACTCAAATATGAGTTTCCATCTAAAATAGCGTTTAAGCAAAACTATTAAAATGTGTCGGATTTAATTAATTTCATTTGTGTATGTATACACACATACATATATGTGCGAGGTTGGCTGAAATTTTAACGGCCGGAGGAAGAAGAGGTTCGTTACGTAATTCTTTATGGTTACTTGATTAAATTTAGTAGTGGATCGACATTCTACCACCTACTGGGAGTAAACCTAGTTTGGTTTTATCGCCAAGTGTGTGAGTTTCCCTGTGAAAATCAATTTTACTATTTATTAGGTTGGTGCAAAAATAATGTCGTTTTCTCACATATGTTACTATGTGAGAAAACGACATTATTTTTGCACCAACCTAATATTAGTAATTATAATCGGACCCCCCCCCTTTATAGGTCTTTGCTTTAAAGTTACGTCGACAAATTGGTGAGAGTTTAAACAAATTACTTTTGGACTATTATCCTCATCATTGTTGTTGGATAACTTTGGGACAATAGTCTGAATGTAAATATTGTAAATAATAATAATATTGCATCCCAGAAGTTCAGGTAGTGGGAGTTTGTCTTTTGTAAATGTGTTAGATTGTGCGTTTTGATGTATTTTTTTCTATTTGAAAAGAAATCCATGCGGTTTAAAATTTCTCATTTTATTTAAATCGAATCACTCATGCTCTTTCTAAAATTCATCGAATTACGTTCAACTATACGGATTATTTTTTTAATTAAAAAATGCATAATGTGTAACTGTGTATAATTTAAACAGAACGCATACGAAAAATAAATGTTGACTTCCTCGGAAAATTGTGAAAAAAATATAAAAAGTAGATTCAAAATATTGGATCTTATCATTTGAAACTCGTTATTTCATCATAGGTTCGCCCTCTTTTTCATTTCCGGTGTCCTTTAACGTCAATATCCGCTGCAAATTAGAAAAAAAAAAAAAACGATTTCGTTCCGTTTTTTTTTCACGGTGATTGATATTTAATTTTGAAAATGTCACTTCCGTCCTCGCGAGATTAAACTTCGTGACAACATTTTCAAATCCATTCTTTGTTTCTTCCTTTTAATTTTCTTCCTCTTTGAGCTTTTCCCTTCAATGTTAGCGATTTAGCATTTTCTACAGTAAAACAAATTTGACAGATTATTCATTCCAATCGTAAAAAAAGAAAATATCTAAACAGGCCGTTTATTGCACCCGCTCCGAAATAAAGAAAAAATAATAACCCCCCCCCCCGCCAAAAAACAAAACAAAAAAAAAACACATATTTTGTTATTGATTGATCTGGAGTTGTTCTCTTTCTTGTTGTGACAACCAGAATGTTTGAAAAGATTTGGTGAATAAATCCGTTATAACTTGCTGATCTAGACTATCATTTCCTCTGATTGATTATCGTCAGTAAAATTAAATCCTATTGCTTGTGTGTTAAAATTATTCTTCACTCAAACCAATCAGTGTCATAACTTCTAAATCGCAAGAAAAAAAAACGAACTGATATATAATTCCCCACCCCAAATCACTATTATTCGATAAGAAAGCCAACTGGCTAAAGAAAGAAAGAACCTTTGATGTAAAAAATCTGCGAGCATATAGATATAAATATACTGCTTAAATTTAGCGCAATAATCGATAAAATAATCGAATGTTAATCGCTATCTACATTACTCCGTTTTTACTCTTTTTGTTCCGTTCTTTTGAAATGTTTCTGTTTCTAATTATTCTTAATGACTTCTCTGCTTTGTATGTGGTGAAATTTATTTAAAAAAATAAAAAAATGGTGAAAATATTTCTTTTGACTCGATTCCATTGATTCGTCTTTACAGCTTATCAACTTTTTTCATATCATTTAAATCCAGTAATTAAATTAAGCAAAACTATTAAAATATGTCGGATTTAATTCATTTCATTTGTGTATGTACACACACACACACATATATATATACGTGTGCGAGGTTGGCTGAAATTTTAAAAAAATGGATATCTCATATTTCTAAGAAATCTAAATATCATAATTCAGACAAAAAAAAAACAAAAGTAATCATAAAAAACTTTTTAAAATATAGGATTTGACACAGACATTAAAACCAACCTTAAAAGAAGTAGATCTCCCAGATGTCACACTCAACGTAAGAAAATGTACACATGATCCATGTAGAAAATCCAGCGATTTAACCACTGTACATAAATACATCACCTACCAGCAGTAATATATCAGATCCCACAGTCAGTCAACAAAAAGTTATCTTAAAATTCTTCTAATGAAACCATCATCAACGAAGCAAAAAAAAAAAAAAAATAGTTTAGCAAACCGTACAATAAGAACTTAAAAATAAATTGAGGAAAATATTCTTTAAACTCATCTAAAAACATTTCTCCATAAAGCCCTCTCCACAAGATATTCAACTCAAACACAGTAAAAATCAGGTACAGTTCCAGCGAGAACATTCCATAAATAATAAAAATACACAACAGAAAAATAATCAACAAATCATCGGTACAAGATAAAAAAAAACGCCTGTAAATGAACACCAAAGCATGGATTTCCTTTAAAAGGCAATTGCTTACGAAACGATATAATATCCCCAGCCACCGTTAAAAAAAAAAAAAAAAACTGCAGATAAAGAAAAACTCTGAATAGGATAAGAAAATAAAGCTGGAAGCAGAGAAATTACCCACGCAAAGCATTCCTTACCACTATTAAACACGCCACCAGCCCAACCGTTTCAAAATATGCCGCATATTAAAAGAAAAAACCGAAATACATAAAAAAATATTATGAAAAGTAAGAGAAATAGCATAAACCTAGAAAAATAAACCCCAAAACTGTAAGCCTGCAAGAGGAAATATCTATAATTAGCTTCACAGACCATCAGCAGTGAACGATCAGAACTTCCCTCACAATGCAGACACGAAAACAAATTTTATTTCTTTACTTAAAACTGAAAAAGAATACCTTGTGAAACAACACGAAGAAAAATACAAATATATACACTCTATAAAATGCAGATAATGTAACACACTTAAGACAAATATTTAAACTAAAAAAAATAAGATAACCACCCCCAAAGAAAATACGTAAATTAAAAGTTAAGTACATCAATAATAAATGAATTAACAAACTATGAATGCCAGCGTAACCAAAAATAATTAAATTTAATAATAATAATAATAATAATAATCAACAACTAATAATTAATAACTAAAAACTATAATAAATAATGTGTTAAAAGTTAACAAACATGATGCATTGGCTACCAATATCGGCATTCGGATACATGATTATTTCTATTAGGTTGATGCAAAAATAATGACGTAATAATGTCGTTTTTTGACGTTAAAAAATACGTCAAAAACGATATTATTACGTCATTATTTTTGCACCAACCTAATAATAGGTTTTAAAATATTAGGTTGGTGCAAAAATAATTTCGTTTTCTCACATAGTAACATATGTTAAAAAACGAAATTATTTTTGCACCAACCTAATACATTAAACTGGAAGTACCTAATACAGTGTAACCCGTATATAAGAGAAACCCGGATATAAGAGAGATTTTATCTGGTCCCAAATTAGAGCCTGTATTAATGTATATAAAATAGACCAAACCCAGATATAAGATACTTCTTCCCCGGTCCCGACAACTCTCTTATATCCGGGTTACACTGTATTGCTTCCCATAATACCATGTTGATGTGCATATATAATTATCTGAGACACTACGCAACACAAATGACTTAAAGATTTTTTTCAATCGTGAAACATACAGTCGCTAATCGATGTTGATCCCAGTGTCCACTTTTATATTTACGCACGCTCTATCCCTGATATTGTGCCTTTTACCCATAGATATATAAATATAAACTATATATATATATATATATATATATATATATATATATATATTCCGCACTTGTCTGTGATGGCTATTCTATGTTCCGATTTATCATGGCATGAAAAAATAACTCACCCACCTCCATCCTCTAAGCTTACTTTTGTATTTAACGTAGATCTGACTTTTAATTGGTTAATTAAGAAGACATACCCACACGTCTAATTTTAATTCTGACCTTATGTTCCGTTCACTTTTAACTTTCGAAAAAGAGGTAACAATTCGTTTTTAAATTTCCTTAAAAATCATTTAATCACTAATTACTCATGATCGCCTAAAGAAGTACAATCAAAGTATTGAGACATGAAAGATTTTGTGTAAAGATTTCAATATGTTTTTATTATATAATCTTTTATAATAAAAGCAATAAATACTATTCTTTTTAATGCGTCCTCTGGCATATAAAAAAGGGGGAAAACTTTTACGTCTTAATAATGCCTAAATAAGAGAGAACCATGGAAATCCTGAAGGAAGAGTCTACTTGCTTAGAGTTGCTGTATCGGTCGTTTTTATAAAATTATACATACATTTAAATATATATTTCTAATCATAAAAACGTTATTTTAGTGGCTACCCTGTTTTTATTTTTTATTTTTCTTAAGCAGTGAAATTAATTACAACCAGACTAGATTGAAAAGTTTTACTAAGAAAATATTGCGTTTTCCCCAGGAATCGAACCTATGTCCCTTTTTTTTTATCATCAAGGAAATCCTGCTGTTACTACTTCAGAAACGGGGACTCGTCTGACAGAATAAAATTCGAATAAACTAAATAAAAGTATGTTTTTTTTTTGGGGGGGGAGAGATTGCTAGCTGCAGTTTCGTATGCGAAACATAAACAACAGTAAGTTTTATAAGGATTTTTATCCAATATTATATTATTATATTTACGCACGCTCTATCCGTGACATATATATATATATATATATATATATATATATATATATATATATGGGCACTTTCGCATTTTGAACATTCGCATCTCACCATGGTCGATATGTCAAGAAGGAGACTTCTAATATTGTCGAACTAGAGGGTTCGGTCGCAGCTGCGGCACCTTTTGGATAGTATCTGAAAGTCATACCACGGGTTGACTTATGCGTGAAATTGAATATACGGAACCCTTGTGGGGGGGGGGACGTCGATAGCTGTGCTAACATGAAATCACAAGTCATTGGGGCCGAGGTCTTTAGCGTGCTGGCCTTGTTCAAATTGTTGACCACGCTAGATAACACGCTCTTTCCAAGAAACTTTAACCATTGTGGTTTTAGAAGATCTGCTAGGAATATGGGAATTTTGAACAGCCAGGGTGCAAATATATATACATACATACATACATACATATATATATATATATATATATATATATATATATATATATATATATTATTATTATTATTTGTGCAGCAATCCCTTTTTTATACATCTTTCATTAAAACGACTGACAGCGATTATTATCATTTATTTTATTTAATTTTTTTGTGTTCTTATAATATTTTTTCTTTTCTGGATATTAATTATGTAGAAACCGTCCAAGGTTCTGTATATCTGAGAGCTTTCGGCTATTCCTTTAGGGTGATTTTATTTTTACTTTTATCTGAATACAACGATTGTTTTATGTATGTATCAAGATTGGACTGGAATTCGAACTTGGCTCTCCAACTTTCCAATCTGATTCGTTATTCATGACTCCACCTGCACATCATTCTTTAATAAAATCCATTTTCTGCTTAAAATATTTTAATTTACATTTATCATAGTCAAAATATTAGGAAAAGATGTAGACGGTCGGAAAAAGCGTCCCGAGGCAAATGTACAAGTGTAAATGAACCTGGATTTGCTGTAGAGACGACCGCGTCCAAACGCCTAAGCATGCCTTATGAAGGATATATATGTTGGATACCGCTTTATATATATTTAATATAAACTGTTTTTTTTTATAAAAATTAGTCTTAGTGTTATTTGGCGACATATTCTCAACACTAGACCTTTAGAGTCTCTCTATATTTCTGAGATGAGGTATTATGTACAGTATTTACATTATGTGGTCATTGTCCTCATCTTTGTCGCCATATTTATCACCCTTCAGTATCTGTCTATATTTCTGAGATGACGTATTATGTACAGTATTTACATTATGCGGACCATTGTCCTCATCTTTGTCGCCATATTTGTCACAACGTTTCGGCCGTTGTACGCTCCGGCCTTCTTCAGGTGGTTGGAATTTCGAACTGAACCCTTTATTTCGATCCCTGGGGTAGACTGTCCTCAAGGACACATGGAACAGTGGATAAAGGCGTTGGTTAGATTCAGTGACAAACCCAAAGAGTGTGAGTTCAATACCCGGTTAAGGCAGTGGAGAACTTTCAGAGGGAAAAATTAGCAGGAGATAACTGATAACTGACATCCATCAAACATGGCACGTGGAACTAGAACAGTCTACCCCAGGGATCGAAATAAAGGGTTCAGTTCGAAATTCCAACCACCTGAAGAAGGCCGGAGCGTACAACGGCCGAAACGTTGTGACAAATATGGCGACAAAGATGAGGACAATGGTCCGCATAATGTAAATACTGTACTAGACCTGTACTATTGCCATGATGCAATTTGTGTGTCGAGCTGGCTCCAAACCTCTCTTCAGGTCAATGTGTCGAAATTTCATTATCTCTTCAAATCACCAAGAGAATATGGTTTTCTCATAATAAATAATACCAAGCAATGCGAATGTTACGAATTGAAAACATGATTAACGCTTATATGTTGAAACATATTGCATTTAAAATTGTACATTCCGCTTCGCTAAAATTACGGGTTTTCCTATGTATTTTCTTTGCAAGTTATTTTGATATATTTCCGAAGTGGGGTGACATTCTTCTTTATTTTCCACTGATCCTTATTTCGTTGTGTCTCTTCGGTTAAATTTGGTCAGATTATGTAAATGTGAACGCGTTCGGAATGCATTGATCAAGAAAGATATTTTCGGCTTACAGTCAATCGCCCAACACTGGGCACCTTCTTTGAGCTGCCAATCCAGAAGAACCTCAAAATATCGAAGTCTTCTGTTCGGATAAGTAGCGAGATTGTTTCCATCATCGGTTTGCTAGGCCTGTCGTGTAGCTTACAGTGATTAGTATTCTCCAACGGTCACCAATCTGTGTATTGATCAGTCACCACCCAATATATATTTCCAGTCTTTAATAAAGATATATGAATTTCGAACGTCAACTGAAGATAATCAAACAGCCCCAAGACTTGGGTACCCTTCTACACTTGCTGCCTTCATATTTCGCTTACAGAGTAATTCATAAAAAAATAAAAGATGTAAAACGTAATAAATAATTTCGAAAGATTATCAATTAGAAGAAGAAACAAATCCATCGACCGAACGAATTTTGATAAATGGAGATATGGGATTCCAATCAAGAATAGCTTGAAGAATAATTGAAGGACTTCGGTTTAGGTGTTTGGAAAATAAAACTGATCATACACTAGATTTTAGAAGTACACAAAAAAAAAACATGGCATTTATTATTTGTATATGTTGGAAAAATATGTTTTTCTTGTTGATTCTAAAACGACGAAGACAATTTATCTATAGAGCATAAATCCGATTTCGTTTTTAACATAAGTGAATACTGTCTGCAATTTTAGGATGAGGAGTTTGCTGTTGTCCTCGCCTTTGTTGTTGTTATAAACAAGGTTTCGAGCTTTGCACCTACCTGTTACCGGTCCACTGCTAAATATTTATAGATATAGCGCCTTGGAGTAAAATTATGCAAGTTTTGACGTGAAAAAGTTTTCTGGTTTACTTTCGAGAAATTTTACCGCATGAAAGTGTTTACCAGCGATCGAAAATATATGATGCGTAAGGGAAAATAAACAAAATTATTGTTGGTATTATTCTTAATAAACGTTTATTCAGTTATATACCGTACGTGATACACGCTTAGGTGATCATGTATGTTTTAGATAGATGACTGACGAAGCAAACTTTTTTTCCCTCAATAGGTTGCCATTTCTTTCTGCGGTAGACCAGTTGATATCCAAGACTATAGAAACAGGTCCGTCCTATTATTTATCCATAGGAAAATGATTGATGCCTCTCCCAAGAGTATTAGCACGTATGGAATTTGAACTCGGCTCTCCGATTCCTCAATCCGAGCCATTACTCCACCGTGGCTACTGCTATATAAAACACTAATGTATGTTAGTGTTATTTATACTATTTACATTCGGACGACTGTCCTAATCTTTTTTTTTCGATAATTCAAGTATTCGGCAACGTAATTTAAGTTAATAAATTCGATTAAAATGAATATATTAGGTTGGTGCAAAAATAATGACGTAATGATGTCGTTTTTTGACGTTAAAAATACGTCAAAAAACGACATTATTACGTCGTTATTTTTGCAGCAGCCTAATATAAAACAAGTAAGAAAAATAAAATAAAAATATTTATATTACCGTAAAGAGGTAATGTGGAAAAAGGGACCGGTAAGCCATTTTACTATTCAGCCTTGAATGTCAATTTGAACCACAATTGTAACATGGAGGGTAGAGTTAACCACAGCAGCGCTAAATTCTATAACGTGTAGGCTATAGTAGGAAGATTTATTCATCCATTTGCATTTCCTTCCATTATTGTAATCGTGATACAGTGTTTCCATAAAGTCTCTTTACAATTTAAAAAAGTTTATTACAAAAGCAAATGATCAGACAAATACGTGGACATTGTTACAAAATGAGGAGTGGATATTGAACTTTTTTTTTAACTAATTTAAAACAACCTCTATATAGGCACCACTAATTGCACGAAGCACATCAAGACGGTATTCAATTTCTTGCCATGTTCGCTGTAGCATAACCTAATCAATGGTGTTAATGACATCAGTGATTATTTGCTTTAGGTCAATGATGCTCCGTATCTTTTTTGTTCGATACAATATATCTTTAACATAATCCTATCGAAATATTTTACACGCGAGTGATATCTGGAGAACGAGGTTGCCAGGGAATTGTCTGGAAATGTTAGGGGTTCACAGTACCTCTTTCATCAACAGGATAACTGAAGGAAACAAATGTTTTCTGGAAATTGATTTCGAAATGACTCGAGTGTTATCGACTAATATCTTTCTTAATAGCTATTGTAGATTATGGGTTGATAAATATTTTTCTGCATGTTATCATAACGTTCACCAGTTGCATATCGATCCGGTAAAGCTACAGGGAATTCCCAACTGAAAACCTTTATTTAATCTTGGAGGATAGACAGTTTTCGGGTATAGACTGTTTTCGGGGATAGACTGTTTTCGTTCCGCTGCCCATTTCTCAGCATATCTTGTTTAGTTCTTATTTTTCGTATTGCTGAACCCGTTTGCATTAAATTCAAGTATACACAGCCTGGCCCAGGGATTGAACTCGCAATTACTATGTCGCCTAATTGACGAAGCAACGCTTTAATCCACTAGGCTATTGTTCAGTGATACAATTGCGAAATTAATGCAACATGAGGTAGAGTGGTATGGCTGAGATACAAAGGTATAACTGAGATACAACGATATGGCTGATGTAAAATAGTATGACTGAGGTACAATGGTATGCCTAAGATACATCGGTATACCTAAGATACAACGGTATGGCTGAGATAGAATGGTACGGCTGAGATACAACGGTATGGATGAGGTACAAAGGTATGGCTGAAGCGAAATAGTATCGCTGGGGTACAACGGTATCACCGAAATACAAAGTTATGGCTGGGTTACAACAGTATGTATGAGGTACAATGGTATGTCTGAGATACAGAGGTATGGCTGAGATACAACAGTATGGCGGAGGTACAAAGGTGTGTCCGAGATACAAAGTTATGGCTGGGTTACAACGGTATGTATGAGGTACAATGGTATGTCTGAGGTACAAACGTATGGCTGAGCTACAACGTTATGGCTTATATATAACGGAATGGCGGAGGTACAAAAGTATCTCCGACATACAAAGTTATGGCTGGGTTACAACGGCATGTATGAGGTACAATGGTATATCTGAAATACAAAGGTATAGCTGAGCTACAACGTTATGGCTGAGATAAAACGGTATGGCGGAGGTACAAAGGTGTGTCCGAGATACAAAGTTATGACTGGGTTACAACGGTATGTATGAGGTACAATAGTATGTCTGAGATACAAAGGTATGGCTGAGGTACAACGTTATGACAGAGGCACAAATATTTGGTCGAAAGTATAGCTGGGTTACAACGGTATGGCTGAGATATTATTGTGTATCTCATGTACAATAGTATAGCTAAGGTAAAACGATATGCCTAATATACGAAGGTATGTCTAAGATACAACGGCATGGCTGATGCACAAAGGGATGGCTGAAGTAAAATAGTATCACTTAGGTACAAATGTATGGATGAGGTACAATGGTAAATCTGAGATACAAAGGTATGGCTGAGGTACAACTTTATAGCTGTGATACAGAGATAACAATTTTATGCTTCAAACATTCTACCCTGTAGATATAATAACGTGTTCAATTCTGAATTCTCTGTAGGTTATAGGATCAATATACGTCTGATTAAGGCCGGTGGGAATGATCACCGACGAGGACAATAGTCCACCTATAAATAGTGTAAATAAGGATATATATTTTTATATAAAAATACGCCCATGTGATTGGAGAAAATTGTCAAGCTTTAATGACTAAGATGAGATGTTTATTATTTTTGTATGAACGGATAAAATTATCAGATGTAAACGTATCAAATAAATTCATTTACATTCAGTTTTATTGAATTTGTTGAAAGCATGTTTGATATCGGACTCAAAAAACCGCCTCTTATTGATCGCAAGACTTTTTCTTATTTATGAGAGGCTCTTTTAGATTTATTAATATGATTTGTTGTATCGATGAGTAAATGACGTTTTATAGACGAAAATCAAAAAGATTGTTCTTTCATAGGAACAAAAGAATAGATTGAATAAGATGCGAAAATAGTTGCGCTGATTGTGTCTGGCACTTGTCTATTCAGGTATAGAATACATCAGAGGACAGAGTGAAATAAAAGAAAACACAGAAAATAAACGAAAAAAGAAAGAAAAAAAATACAATAAAAAAAAAATAATGAAAGAAACAAATGAGAAAAAAAAACAAAGAAATAAATGAGAAAGTTAAACTAGTAAACAATTAAAAAGTAAACAAAAAAAAAAAGAAAATCTAAAAAACAAATACACGAATGGAAGAAAAAAAATAAATAGTAAGGACGAAAACAAGAAAAGACGTTAAGAAAAGAAAGAAAATAATGAAAGAAACAAATTAACAAACAAAAAAAAAAAGAAAGAAAAAAAAAGTAAAAAAAATAAGCATAAAAATGAAAGAAGTAAGATGAAGATAGAAAGAAAAATGAAAAAAAAAAAAAACGACGGAAAAAGAAAGAGAGAAAGCACAGAAAGAAACGAAGAATATAATCACGTAAACAAATGTAACAAAAAAAAAAAAAAAAAAATAGAAACCGAAAGAAAGTAAGCAACAAACATCCAAGCAAAGAAGCAAAAAACAACAGATAAAAGAAGTTAAGGAAAACAAGAAACAAAAAAAGAAATACAAGAATTATAAAAATGAAAGGCAAGAAGCTAACAAACGCAACAAACGAATAAATATAAAAAAAAACAAAACCAAAGAATGATAGAAAGAAAAGAAAGAACAATCAAATAAAAACAGAATGCTCCATATTAATTGTCAAATTTTGCGCAAATGACGTGCGATAAGGACATAATACACGTGAAATCGACAAACTAAAACTGTATCTGAAATATGATATGACCAGTTAACAGATATTAAAATGAGTTTACAAACATAAAAAAAAATTTCCAACTACATAATATAATTATATACACTAATATATATCAACGGGGGAAAGGCTTGCCTATGGGTTCACCGTTAATACCAGAGATGTCGATCATATAGATGAAATACATGGTGGAAATAGCTATAGTAACAGCAACAGTAAAGCCAATAGTATGGCTGCGATACGTAGATATAATGGAATATACATACACCTGTGTTCCCTCTCTCTGGAATACGATTGCCTGGCGTCCGTCATAAATACAGACGGACGTGTAGGTACGACAGAGTGTAAGTCTATGACGACGCCTATTGGACTACGCCATTGGCTATTCTATTGGTCTACACCTATTACCTCCGACTACGACGAGTACCAGTCGATAACTGCTACCGTGTACTACTTGGTTAAAGTAACTAAAACCACTTAGCTACTTCGATCAAATATATCCCTTTTCGGGACATATCAGTAGATGACACCATTAGACTTTGGCCGAACCAGAAAGCTGTACAAATATTGTGGTCCATGCGAACACAATAAGGCTTTCGATCCAGTTCCTAATGAAAGAAGAAAATAATAATAAACAAGCTTTCCTGGATGTACTAACCACTTGAAAAGAGAATGGGTTCAAGACATCCGTATATCAAAAGTCAGCCTTCATCGGCCAATAAATCAACTTCAATTTCGACCATCAATAAAGTATGAAGAAAGGGATGACCACATGCCTACAACATCGAGAAAAATTATTTGGTCACTCAGATATATACCAAAAAGAAATGATCAGCATCAAGTGTCACTTTCAGATAATAATTATTCTGCAAACATAACTTCAGCATC
The DNA here is from genome assembly GCA_963932145.1 of Acanthosepion lycidas. Lineage (NCBI taxonomy): Eukaryota > Metazoa > Mollusca > Cephalopoda > Sepiida > Sepiidae > Acanthosepion > Acanthosepion lycidas. The sequence continues at coordinate 62,748,165 of OZ010593.1, forward strand.
TGCAGGAGGAAACAGATGAGACAAGATCCGGTTCAAAAATTGCACGGGCTGTAAAGGGATGCATAATTTTGTGGTTTATACGGCATCAGTACAATATTCAGAAACAGCATTTCACTACAGTGAAACCTTTACTGTGCAAAGCCTAACTGACCAATAACTGTCTGTATACAAATTTGTGTATTTGGGGTAAAGAATATAAAGTTGAATCAAACAGTTACTTACAAAGAAGTCTTAAAGATCGAAAAGCCGCAGTGAGGAGTGAAATAAGTAAATCAAGCATGGCTGACCATGTATGGAGCGAAAAGTGTAGTCATCAGCTCCCGTGGAATGAACGGAAAATACTAGACAAGTAAGAACATTGAAAGAATCAGTACATACACAAGGCTATGAGAATTACCTCACTGAGACTCGCATAGAAATAAATAGGATTTCGGAGCAGATAATAAATAAATAAAAAGTCTAACAGACCAATAACTGTCTGTACACAATTTTGTGCATTTGGGGTAAAGAATATAAAGTTGAATCAAACAGTTACTTAAAATAAGGCTTGAAGATCGAAAAGCCGTAGTGAGGAGTGAAATAAGTAAATCAAGCATGGCTGACCATGTATGGAGCGAAAAGTGTAGTCATCAGTACCTGTGGAATGAACAGAAAATACTGGACAAGTAAGAACACTGAAAAAATCAGTACATACACTAGGCTATGAGAATTTCCTCTATGAGCCTCGCATAGAAATAAATAGGATTTCGGAGCAGATAATAAATAAATAAATAAATAAATAAAAAGCCTAACTAACGAATAACTGTCTGTACACAATTTTGTCCATTTGGGGTAAAGAATATAAAGTTGAATCAAACAGTTACTTAAAATAAGGCGTAAAGATCGAAAAGCCGTAGTGAGGATTGAAATAAGTAAATCAAGTTTGGCTGACCATGTATGGAGCGAAAAGTATAGTGATCAGCTCCTGTGGAATGAACAGAAAATATTGGACAAGTAAGAATATTAAAAGAATCAGTACATACACTAGTCTATGGGAATCTCCTTAGTGGGCCTCGCATAGAAATAAATATGATTTCGGAGCAGATAATAAATAAATACATAAAAAGCGTAACTGACCAATAACTGTCTGTACACAATTTTGTGAATTTGCGGTAAAGAATATAAATTTGAATCAAACAGTTACTTACATATAAGGCTTGAAGATCTAAAAGCCGTAGTGAGGAGTGAAATAAGGAAATCAAGCATGGCTGACCATGTATGGAGCGATAAGTGTAGTCATCAGTTCCTGTGGAATGAACCGAAAATACTAGACAAGTAAAACACTGAAAGAATCAGTACATACACTAGGCTGTAAGAATTGTACTTACTGAGCCTCGCAAAAATAAATAGGATTTGGGAGCAGATAATAAATAAATAAATAAAAAGCGATAACTGTCTGTACACAATTTTGTGCATTTGGGGTAAAGAATATAAAGTTGAATCAAACACTTACTTATAAATAAGGCTTGAAGATCTAAAAGCCGTAGTGAGGAGGGAAATAAGGAAATCAAGCATGGCTGACCATGTATGGAGCGAAAAGTGTTGTCATCAGCTCCTGTGGAATGAACAGAAAATATTGGACAAGTAAGAACACTAAAAGAATCGGTACATTCACTAGACTATTGGAAACTTTTTAGTGGGCCTCGCATAGAAATAAATAGAATTTGGGAGCAGATAATAAATAAATAAACAATGAAAAATAATATCAAATATTCACCAGCAGTAGAGAACAATAATCTACTTGATTAAAACGTTGGTACCTAAATTTGGTAACTTAGTAAATTTGAGTTTAATCACTGGACTTGTCGGTGCGCACACGGACTCAGTGGAAAAAGAAAGAACGAAAACATCCCTAGAAATGGGCAGTTAAACGATAACAGTATATCCCCGAAGATCAAACAATTGTTGTTAGTTCGGAATTCCCTGTGGGTTACCCGTATCAATATACATCTGATGAAGGCGCAAAGGAACAACGGCCGAAGCGTTGTGTTAAAAACAACAAAGATGAAGATATTAGTCCGAATGCAAATAGCGTAAATAACACTAACATAGATTAGTGTTTTGCATTGCGTTAGCATAGATTAAGATTAACACCAACAATAATCCTCATTATTTTACCTCACACACCTTATTTTCTTTTTCGATCTCTGGTAAACACTTCTATGGGGTTTTCTTTCTGGAATGAAAATCAGATTTGTCTAAAAGATTTTTAAATCATAATTTTGATAAAAAGGTATTGAAAATCTGCTTGAGAATTGAAAAGCAGTGATTGCAAATAATGGTGAATATATAATCGAATAAAATGGAATTGTGTTTTATTTTTTGAAGGATAAAATTATAAACAACTAGCAGCATGGCCCGGCGTTGCCCGTATTTGGTTCAAAAATCGTACGACTCATACAGCAACCGCTATCACTTGACTTCAAATATTTTTGCCCATCCTTGCCTTTAAAGGAGTGCCCTTTGCTTAGCTGATGTTGCTACATGCCTTACTGTTTTTTTAAGCTCTATACTAAACATTAAATCTGTTACGAAAAAGAAATAAACAAAATGAACACAAAACGTTCAGCTTTAAAAAAGGACTCGTAACTGGAAAAACCGAATGAAAAAAGAATGTTAACAACAAATACTTTTTCACACCCAACCCAGTTCTGCGGAATCAGAATCACCGTTGAGTTTAAGCAAGCGAATGAGCCAATTGGAGTAAATTGCCATGCAGATTTAAATTTTTCCCACTTGTGACGAATGCAGCTATCGATTTTTTTTTGCATGCTAGTTAACATTCGTGTCAGTCAGCTGTTGGCTCTCACGCTGGCCAATAGAATCTTCCTGCCTATTCGTGGCAGCCAGCTATAGGCTCTTACACTGGCCAGCAGAAAATGGTCGCAAACTACATGAAAACTGTCGTAGAAACATGAAAAAGTCGATTATTTCCACTATCGATGGGAAATGCAAAGTCGGTATTGGCCTTCCCATTAACTTGGAGCATGTGCATGTAAATTTTGGTGCAAATCCGTCGAAGATTGCGGCCGTGCATTCGTTACACGCACACACACACACACACACACACATTCTACCTTTTATAGATAGAGATAGAATGGAATTGTATTTTATTTTTTGAAGGATAACATTTTAAACAATAACGTGTATTATTTTTGACTCAGCCTAATAAAGTTTTGACTCAGCCTAATAAAACTGGTGTTAATTGTTGTACGACAAGTTAAAGCGCTTGGAACGACGATACATACAATTGTTAAAGAGGCTGAAATTCGAAAGACAACAAAAATACGAAAATTTTTAGGCAGAAGTGTAGTTGACGTCAGCAGGTTTGGAGAGAAAAATATCAGTGAATTGTCGAGACTTGAGTGTAGTTGGCTCTAAGCGAAAGTTACCAAAGAACCTAAGTAAGTAGATAAGAATAACTTGGTTGTCAAATTCATTCTTTCATGTCATCGTACCACTGAAAATTAGCTTCCATCTTGGTTCACAATTTTTTGCTTCACTTTCGTCGTCCGCTCACATCAAAATTCAAATGCTGGCAACCACAATTTTCTTTCCCAAACTTTATTTGCTTTTAGTTTTTCTGCTTAGCGCTGATGATATGTTTTGTCTGAATGGAACTTTGTGCCACCCGGGGGATGTATATCAAAGTAGAAAGTTTTCAGTTCACTCTTACTTCCAAAAGTTCTTCAATAGCCTGAAGGTCACAGAGGAAGATAATTTGTCGTGTCAGCGAAAAAACGAAGTGCGAAATAATGAAAAAAAAAACAAAAAAACTTTCTAATTTTGTTTCAGCTTTTTGAATTTGCTGTCATTTAACAGGTCAATTGTTAGGTCATTTCTTTTAGGTTGGCTACGTTGTAGCGGTTTCACAAGTTTATGACTAAATAGGAAAGGAAGCAGTTTCTACGACCCAGTAATTCTAGGTTCGACTTCTAGTAATGGCACGAAACATGACGAAGTGGAGTGCGACACCGGTTTTTCCGCAATGCGTCTTCCGTTTTTAGGCTTTTCGAATCCGGGGTGTCAAAATTGTGTTGAAAGTATCTCAGAAAAACGATGTTGACAGACTTATTATTAACATAGACCTGACGTAATAAAGCAAAAAGAATGAAGATGTTTTTAGTCGAAACCTCATCCGATTGGTCCGCTTTATTGCATGCTATAGTCACCAGTGTGTTTTTCTGACTTTTGAGGTAACGAAACTGGAAAGGCACTTGAAAACAAATGGAAACGAATTTTATAGTTTGTTTGGTAAAACACGTGTCTCCTGATATACATGCAACAACTATGATGGAGTCTGTATGTGAGTCCACGTGAATAATTGAAAAGAAACAACGAGGACCAATACCGAGACAAAAAATAATATGTATTAAGAAGGGTATACAAAAGACAATGATGTCTGTAACAAAATAATGTAAATACCTTTTTGGTTCAAAGGATGTGAAGTGCGTGAATGTGCTTACATACGTGTATTGTGTGTTGTGTGTGTGTGTGTGTGTGTGTGGTTTGTTCATGCGTTTCCAAGAAGTAAACGCTGTAGGTTTGTTTCTGTCCTCGTGAGCTGAAAAGAAGAGATGTCGGAAATGTGGTTGAGGTACGTGTCGACGGAAATGTGCTTGATCTGTGATCAAGGTGCTCTATTATTTTCTCTTGCAGCTCAGAGTCTTAGCACGTCCTGGAAGACACGTCGGTAGTGTAAATTTTTCAGCGTTTGCTATTAAAATGGGTTTTCCCAACTGAAACGCATGAGGTATCTAACGCCCGCATCAAGGTCAATCTCATTGCAAATTGTACATGTTATAATAAAAAAATAAATTATGCCAAACTGGTTATTAGTGGTTGGGATTATAAGGTTTATCATCAGAGTGTGTCTATATTTCTGAGATGAGGTATTATGTACAGTATTTACATTAGTCGGACTATTGTCCTCATCTTTATCGCCATATTTGTCACAACGTTTTGGCCGTTGAACGCTCCGGCCTTCTTCAGGTGGTTGGAATTTCGAACTGAACCCTTATTTCGATCACTGGGGTAGACTCTTCTAGTTCCACGTGCCACGTTTGATGGATGTCAGTTATCTCCTGCTAATTTTCCCTCTGAAAATAAAGGTGTTGGTTAGATCCAGTGACAGACCCAAAGAGTGTGAGTGCAATACCCGGTTAAGGCAGTGGAGAACTTTCAGAAGGTAGTGAAAGAAAGCGAGAAGAAAGGAATAAAACATCAATAGCAAAAAGACAGAATGCATTGTTGTTAGCAAAAGGAACAGCTCAACATGCAAATTACACCTTGGATATGCCAATTATAAAAATTTAAATATCTGGGAAGCATTTTAACACAGGAAGAAAACGCTGAAAACCGAAGGAGCCCTGGGATAAAGAAAGATCTCTTCCAAAAGTCGAGTAAACTATTAAGAAATAGGAAGTTTTCCTTAGAAAAGACTACTAATCTCTTACGTAATATCAGGCACTCTATATGGCAGTGAATGCTGAACAATCTCACAGATGAAGAAGAATCTTAAAAGTTTGTTTTGTTTTTTTGTTTTCATAGAAAAATATATTTCTCATCTGAGACGAGATTTTGATTACAAGTGATTCTTTGGCGGGATATTTCGACACAAGTTACCGTGTTATCCCTTGTAGAAAAACTGCATTTCACAAAACTGTTCTTAATATTAATTTGTTTGAGCAGTTATATTCAATCTATGGGAAGGGAATAAAAGCGGATGAAACTTTAATTCAATTTTAATAAACATCAACATAACTACTGTCATTAGGAGCTGACGCCGCCGAACATCAAATTATTTTTTCCATTTCCCGTCGATAATATTCTGAAGAAAAGATGGCAAAACAACATGACAGTTTACTAACCGCTCCCCGCGATCAGATGTGCCACAGGGGCGAATTTAATATGGGGTATCCGAGCCAGTAGGCTTAGCTAAAATTTCGCCGAGTAGCAGTTTCCCTAGACGAGACTCTGCCCTTCGACATAGCCTCGTCTGGAAATCCTCTCTGCCCGGAGTCAAAGAGTTTGACCAGCACAGCTGGAACATATTCAAGCTAGTCGATATTTACCAGCTTCTCCACGACGTAGGATGTGGCACAAGGCTGAGTTTAATGTTGGGTAATCCAAACCCGTAGGCCCGGCCAAAAAATTCCCCGTAGACCCCCTATAAAACGGGATCGGGTAGCTATTTCCCGAGACGAGACTCTGTCTTTCGATATAGCCTCATCTGGGGGTCTACTCTGACCAGAGGCAGAGAATGTGGGACAATCCAGGCCCGTAGGCTCGGTCAAAAATTCATCCTAAAACCCGCATAAACGGGATCGGGTGTGTCTACCTCCTCAGGCGAGACTCTGACCTTCGGCATAGCCTTGTCCGGCAGAGAGTTCGACAGCACAGATGAGACAGATTCCAGCTAGCGTATTCCCACAAGATCAGATGAAAGGCAGGGAGTTCGACCAGCACAGCTGTAATAGATTCCAGCTAGTCAATATTTACTTGCATTCCTCAGGAGGGTAGATGTAGCACAAGGCTGAATTTAACGTGAGACAATCCGAGCCTGTAGACTCCGCCAAACATTCCCCGTAGAAACCGTATTAACGGGTTCGGGGCAGTCTACCGAAGGGCATAGACTCGTCCGGGTTCCTCTGTGCCAGAAGGCAGAGACTTCAACAGTGCAGCTGAAAAGATTTCAGCTAGATTATCTAGCAACTGCCCCACGGAGTCACATGTGGCACAAGGCCGAATTTAATGTGGGGTTCCCGAGCGCGTAGGCTTAGCCAAAAAATCCCCGTCGACCCCGCATAAACGTGCTCGGGTCTGTCTACTTCCCCGAACGAGACTGAAGGCAGAGAGTTCGACCAGCACAGCCGAAAAAAGTTTCAGCTAGACTCCGTAGGGGGCTGCGGTCAATTTTTTCCTTGCCCGCGTGTGCGCTTTCTGGATCCCACCTTAAAAAATGACATTGTGTCACAACTCATCTTGTCCGGGAGACAGAGTAAATGCCTAGTGTAGGTCAGGTTAAGTCCTACCTGTAAAATTGATAAAAAATGTGAAGGACAACATTGATAGTAAAATTTATCCACGTACCGAAATTCTTTGTTTTAAATTCCTGTGTGTGAGTGAGATAGAAACATATAGAGAGAGGGAAGACGGAGACAGAAACACACACACACACACACACACACACACACACACACACACACATATATATATATATATATATATATATATATATATATATATAGTGAGAGAGAGAGAGAGAGAAAGAGAGAGAGACAGGAGGGAGACATAATTGATATATAAAAAGGAGGAGATAGAAACAAATATATAGATAGGAAGGAGATAGAAACAGAGAGGAAAGAGATAGAAAGAAATATATAGAGAGAAGGAATATAAAAACAGATATACAGAGAGGGGGAGATAGAAAGAGATCTATAGAGAGGATAGAGATTGAAACAGAGTTATATAAAAAGAAGGGAGAGAAAGAGATATATAGAGAGGAGGGAGATAAAACAGAAATATAGAGATGAGGGAGATAGAAACAGAGAAATATAGAGAGGAGGGAGAGAAAGGGATATATAGAGAGGAAGCAGATAGAAACAGATATATAGAGAGGAGGGAGATAGAAACAAATATATATAGAGAGGAGAGAAATTGAAATAGATATATATATATAGAATGGGGGAGGTAGAAAAAATATAAAGAGGAGAGAGATAGAAACAGTGATATATACAGAGTAGGGAGGGAAAGAGATATAGAGAGAGGAAGCAGAGAAAAAACAGATATATAGAGTGGAGAGAAATAGAAACAGACATATATATATATATATATATATATATATATATATAGGGAGAGAGAGAGAGATGATGGAGACAGAAACATATATGAAGAAAGGAGGGAGATACAAACAGATATAGAGAGATGGAAGGGAGGGAAAACAAATATATAGTGAGCGGGGAAATGAAATGAAAACATATACAGAGATGGGAAGACAGAAACATATTTAGTGAAAGGGTGGAGAAAGAAACAGAAAGAAAGGATTGAGATAGAGACATATATAGACAGAGGGGGAGATAACTTCGGATATATATATATATATATATATATATATATATATATATATATATAGAGAGAGAGAGAGAGAAAGAGAGAGAGGGGGAGGAGCGAAAAAGATATATACAGACGGAGAAGACAGACACAGATATAAAGAGAGGAGGGAGATATAAACATATATCTAGAGAAGAGGACAGTGAGAATGGAGATGGAGAGTTGAATGTATTAATTGCGCCCTTGTGAAAATTAATTGAAACAACTGCTTTAGTTTCCTTTCTTTCACCATACGGTCAGTTTTAGACCCCCTGGGGTGACAGGGTATAATCTATTTCTATTTTTTGTCAGATTAGGTCATTTCCCGTGGTGTACAGTAATATGAATCTATTTTCGGGGTGTATGATGAAATTTGTTTCGCCTTGATAAATATTGCGTCATCCGTGATAGCATCAGAATTCCAAGCACTATTGTCTCGACTGTCGATTGGTTGTCCTACGGCCATTGTCTGCGATGGACGTTACTCCAAGGAAGCATACGAAAATTGTAAAGCTGCACGAACACACTGAGTCTTACCAGTGAGCAAATCAATGTACGATAGATTGGCCTCGAATCTTTCTTGATTTAAATCAAATTGAGAATCTGTGGCCAACGTACAAGGAAAGACTTCGTGGAATGAACATACGAAGTACAAACTCTCAATATCAATGAAGGTTGCTCCAATTTAGTGGATTGTAAGTCAAATCGCATCAAAGAGTTTTAAAAAATAAAACGGACGTATAACGTACTTACATGAATACTGGGTCATGTTTCATTGGAAATATACGAAAAAGTAAATAACGGAATTATTCGTTTTTATTTCATTTATTTGCACAAGATACAAAGACTGTGAAATATTACTCGAATAAAATCATGCCTCTGCAAAAGTTAATTTTCATACGCTGTCAGTGAGTGTTACGATGGACTCATCATTTTACAGCTGAAATGTTGTGATCTAACCGTAAGTTCTATGCTAACAGTTTCTTCTATCGCACATCTCTCGTCCAGATTTTAGCTTGCCAGTCAAGATTTATTATCAAAAATTTAAATTCAATGCCAATCGTTATCTTTTGTATTATTAATTCTTGTCCTTTTATTGTTCTTTCACCATAACAGCCTTAACCGTGTTTCTTTTCTCATTCTCTCTCACTGTGTCCTTTTGGCTTTATTGCCTTGTTTAAGCTGTAATAATTAAAAAAAAAAAAACATTGCTATTTTGATAATTCCTTGCTGGGTTGTTCTGTGGCTCACTTACTGCCTGCTGGCTCTTCTTAGAAAATCAAGGGCGTGTTAAGTCTGATATCACGACTTGAGAAAACAGGGGTTTCGCTTTGTCTTTTCTATATTTTAAGTTTAGTGCTGTCCATCTCTTAGAAATGATCGCCCAATAAACAGGTCTAGTAGAACTTGACATATCATCCATAGCTGGGTAAAGGTGAAGTAATAGATTATTGTCTTTTGCCATAGCATTAGAATGAAATGAACGCGCAAGTCTCGGTCGGGATTTGAAATGAATCATTGGTTGCATCTTTTGAGTTGATACCAGTTACGGCTATCACCCGCTCTCGGTAATAAATCATTTATAACTAAGTAAAAAAACAAAAACAAAACTCAAATAATTAGATTCCTTTCGGTTGATAAATTAGATTCGCCACTTTCAATTGGTCGAGTCAATTTAAACGTGTATATGTGGGATTTCTCAAAGTTTACATTACACCGATTGAGATCGGGTGATTGACGCACATTAGCTTCATCGAGAAAAGGTCACAGTAATGATAGACACTGCGAGGACTTGGTCTCTTAACGGAAATTGTCCGACAAATGATCTTGTTAATCAAAAATGCTGCCTATGACAAGGGCACCAAGAAAGATTTTATAAATTAATCATGTGAGAGTTAGGTTCAGTGAACAACAGCTTGAACTTCGAACAATGGAACTAAGTGGAAATCAAGTATTGCAGCAACATATATATATATATATATATATATATATATATATATATATATATATATATATATATATATATATATGCGTGTGTGTGTGTGAATAACATTAATAAGTATAAAAAAAAACAATACATACGTGCGATTACGTTCATATACTGATTTGCAAATAAATGTCTATTCAATTTTTGGTGTAATAATAATAGTGCTATCAAATAGATATATATTACCTAGATCAGTTGTATTACTCGGAGATACATGTGTGTACAATCGTCAGAAATTAATAGTATAATTATTAGTAATATGCAATATTAGGTAAGAATTGTACATATATGAACTATTTAGTTTTTTCATAGAGACAATGAGGTATTATGGTGGATGTATTAAGAAAGCTTAGTAAGACTGTGGTGTTAGGAATATTGCTTATATGTTTGGGTCAGTGTTTGTGGCTAGCTAAGTTTAAAGTTAAGAGAGATGAAGACCGTCCTTTTCCCTATCCTCTTTTTTAGGCCTTGTGCCACATTTTCTGTATTTTACAGAAATACATATCGTAATATCAGGTAATATGTATAGTTACTTATATATATATATTTTGGCATAGAATTTTTCTACACTAAATCTCATTTATATCCAAAATTATAATTATCAATAGAATACCTTAGGGTGAGTAAACTTTTTTATTAGGTGGTCTGGAAGGGGTCTTTATATTAGTAAGATTAAAAATTAGTTTGACCCCCAAAACAATTGGCGAAAAATTTTTAAGTAAAAATATCAGGGGAGTCACTTTTATCGAACAGTACTGTAGATTGAAAAATTCACCGCTAACATGACCCAGCTTTCAACCTTACATTCTCATAAGGTGGTTTCATCGGTGTACTTCTTCACCGATATATATATATATATATATATATATATATATATATATATATATATATAAAATATAAAATTCGAAAGTTTGTGGTCACAGCTGGGAGTTTTTTAATTTGACCGAAAACCTCTTTGTTTTCTACTTTAAATAAGAAAAGATTATTATACATGGTTGAAAATAAAAGTGAGACATTATTTTTTTTATTAGAAATGTTATTACGACTAGAAAAAGCATTTCATAATTAAATTTTTCTCTCGTCGAAATATACTCCTTTAGCCTTAATTACTGCAACACAAATCTGTTTAAATTCAATTGATTTAGAACCAATTCTACCTTGAAAGTGACCAGTTCTTGCAGTTTTCAAGCACAGATCTAAAACTGACTGTTTCCAATTCATTCACTTGTAATAAAAAGTTTTAAATACAAAAATGAATAGAGTAAAAAATTGAATTAACTAACAGAGTTAGATTTGAAAGGGAAAAATGACTTGGAAATAAAATCAACTGAGAGCTAAAGTGATAAATTAGAAAAGATCCAACTGAATTCATAAGACGTTTGGCACGTGACAGAGGTGTTTCAGCTATGATAGTCCAAAGAGCAGTGAAAAAAGGTTTAAAAACGAAATTGTCCGAGAAACATGTGAGGCACGTTTTTTTCTCCAGCAGAGAAAGTTAGAAGGTTAGGGAGGGTGAAGATCAACTTCACTAAGTTGGAAAATGATCCTGGAATATATATATATATATATATATATATATATATATATATATATATATATATATATTTGGAATTTATATCAATTTTTCATGAGCTTCCGATCCTTAGCTATGATGGATTAATGATGAACAGGTAGGTTTGATTCATGATCGATCTCATCACAATTCTTCTATTAAGCTTTGAGAGTAATTATACATTCTTATTGCTCAAATTTGATTCCAATAGTGTCATAAAATCCTCGGATAATTCCAGTAAGATATCTTTAATCATTTTAGGATAGAACAATTAAATGTTAATCTAACAAATGGACAATGTTGGTATTACACGATTTTTGCAATTTATTTTTATTCATCCGTGTATAAATATTTATGCTTACACATAAATAAATAGAAAAAATTGTATATATACACAAAAATAAATAAAAATGTGAAGCGGAAAGAAAACTGTCCTAACCCGTAGATAAAATAAAGATTTCAGTTTGGAATTCCCTGTAGGTTACCCGGATTCATATACCCCTGATTAAGGTCTAAATACACTACAGACGAAACGTTGTGATAATAACAGCAATTGTAGTTGTCCGAATGTAATTAGTGCAATAAATAAAAATACACATGTATAAAATAAATTTTAAAGAAGTACTACTAACAAAAACACTTTTACATAAAATAAAACAGACACACATGTAAGGTGTATCTATGAGAAATTGCGACAATTACTGGAATCAGTCTGGTTGAAAATTTAATTTTTAAATATATTTATTTTTATGACTTCGATTCAGTTATTTTATTTTAGAGGAAATATGAATAATCGTAGCCTAATAACTGTTACTTGCACACCTCCGTCATACAGTCAACTTGCATTGGTGATAGCTGTCTTAGTACGAAGTCAGAAGTCATCGTGGCCGAGGGCTTGTACGTGCTGGCCTAGTTGAAATTGTTGATCACGCTAGATTACACGCTCTTTCCCAGAAACTGTAACTAAAGTCTGTGCAGTATAAACCACAGGTTGGATTTGTGGGGGCTGAATAAACACAAATTCACACGAACAAGCGTCTGCAATAGGGATTGGCTAGTCTTCCTATTAGACGGGTATATTTGAATACGAGTGGCAAGCTATAATATATTAATATAAACAATCTCTGACCCTAAGAATTTTTCTAGTGTTCCGTTCTCTATAAAAACTGCAAAATGTAATGTATATTACACACTTAACACATGCATATATATATATATATATATATATATATATATATATATATATATATATATATATATATTAACTTTTTGCCGTTGAGAATGATTGCCTCAGCGTTCTGGTTAGCGTAACACGCAACTGTCGAATCAAAATGAACAATGCAGGAGGAAGACATTATCATTTATGTAGAGGAGAAAGAGGGTTGACCGGCGAAGCGAAACTTGAGAGACGACCACTTTGATCACTCGGGACTCGGACGACTGATAATTAAGAACAGCCTGCAGGAATCTCCCTGTGAGAAAGGACTTTATAACTGAGAAGACTATATCAGTGAATCCATAGCTAAAGAGCTTCAGCAGTAACCCCCTTTTGCTGTTAACTAATAATTTAGCAGGCTATTATTTTTTTAGGAGAAGCTTATCTCTGTCCAGACTTTCTCAGATCAGTTGAAAGACAAAAGAAGGAAGTCGACTTTAATTGGCTGAACAAGCGCGGGAAGGATACATATATATATATATATATATATATATATATATATATAAGTTATTCTTGGAGCTGTTTCTGGACCATCGAGCAATGTAGACGTTTTTCCTTTCGTGTCTGGAACTGCTCCCCAGTGGAAGAGAGTTACCCCACTGCTTAGATGGAACATATCGACAGTAACGTTAATAAAATAGTTAAGTTAAATATCCCTATGTTGAATCTCTTTTATCTCTGGACTCAAAACAACTAAGGATCACTGCCTGAGAGAGAAAATAGTCTATGCCGCAATACCGCACCTTGTCAAAGGCCTCTAATGTAACCGCACTTGAAATGTATTTGTTGTCAACTCACCACTAATTCTGCAGTTAACATATCAGCAGTGGACTCGGTAGGTTAAAATCTGTACTGTTTGTCGCTGAAGTGGAGATTTCTGTTGAAATGCTGGTTTAGATGTGTTCTTCATTGAAAAAATAGAATAACAAAAATTAGAAGAAAAGCGTGGGAACATTGTGTAATATTTGAAGCTAAAACTTTTTCAGCAATATTATGTATTTGTGTTTGTGTCATATGAAGATAATTATTATTGGTTTCTGTACAGGATTTTTTTAAGTTGTCAAGAAACTCGGGTAAGTCAAAGCATTTAGGGGTGTAAGACTATGCCACTTATTCTGCACGCGAAATATTATCAACTTAGACGAAAAGATACTAATCTAATTCTATAATAGTAAATTCATTATCCATAAGATGTGGGCGAGAATCACTACGAAATAAGACATCTGCTGCAATAATGTTCAAGCACAATTTTCTTCAAGAATCTACAGAGATTTAAATGTAATGACAACCGCCATCTTCTCTTGCCTTGACTCCTGAATATCCTGGGTATGACAATAAACTACGTGCGACAGCAAGGCATCTAATCCGGACGATTTAAGGATCGTGGAACCACCTCTTAATTGCTAATGTTCCCAGATCCAACCTGAAATGGGGTGGTAGCACCTGTTAGGGTCCACGCTATGGGCAAACAGTCACCATCCTTCCAGAAAAGGGGTCAAAACACTAGGAAAGTTTAAAAATATGTTTTAATAATAGCAATACTTTTTGGAGAAATTAATACCAGCAATACATTTTGAAAAAGAAAATATTACCAGACATTCATATTAAAAAAGAAAATATTACCACCAAAATATATTTTAATACAAGCATTACTTTTTGGAAAAATTATTACAAGCAATACAGTTTTGAAGGAAAACTCATTACCAGCAGTAAGTTTCTGAGAAAGAAAATATTATCAGCAATAAATATTTATTAAAAAATTATTACCAGCAAAATAGATTTTAATACCAGCAGTACTTTTTTGAAAAAAAATTATTAACAGCAATACGTTTTTGAAGAAAAAACTATAACCAGCAGTACATTTTTGAAAAAAAATACGAACAATTCATTTTTGGAAAAAATATATTATTAGCAATAAAAATCTTGTCATTAAATAACCCATTGAGGAGTTGATGTGCCTTAAAACAAAACAAACAAATTGACTACTGTTATTTTTATTATATTTCCTGCTCAGTGACGTTTTCTTCATTCTTTTGCCTTTCTGTTATAGCGTACCTACGGACACTAAAGTGTATGACACCATTCGCGTAAATACAGTAGTAAATACTGTATGTTGGTCTGCAGTTGGAGACTTGTCTCCGGTTGTGCTGGTCAAACTCTCTGCCTCCGGGCTTGGATATCCCACATCAAATTCTGCCTTTTGCCACATCTGACCGCGTGAGGGAGTTGGTAGATATCCTGTAGTTAGAGATTCGTCCCCAGCTGTGCTAATCAAATTATCTGCCTCCCGGCAGAAGGGATCTCCAGACGAGGCTATATCGAAGGGCAAAGTCTCGTCTCGAAAAACAGCCACGCGATCCCGTTTTATAGAGGGTCTACGGCGAATTTTTGGTCGAGCTCGTATACCCCACATAAATTCGGTCTTGCGCCACGTCTGACCGCATGGGGCAGTTGGTAGATATCATGCAGTTGCAGATTCGTCTCTAGCTGTGCTGGTCAAATTCTACCTCCAGGCAGAGAGGATCCCGAGACGAGGCTACGTCGAAGGGCAGAGTCTCGTCAGCTACCTGACCCCGTTTTATACGGTGTTTACGGGGAAGTTTTGGACGAGTCTACGGGCTCGGATACCCTACATTAAATTCAGCCTTGTGACACATCTGACCGCGTGGAGCGATTGGTAGATATTCTGCAGTTAGAGATTCATAGAGATTCATTTAGCAGTTGATTACTTCTACGCGCTGCTAACGAATCTTATATGTGTTGTTCGTGTCCTAGGTATTATCGTTCATTACCAACCTTCGTTTGATTATTCTGTTCAGTAACCTTCCCTAGGTTACAGCACCTTCATTCCCAGTAAATCTCTTTCATTTTACTGGCTTTATAGTTTTGTCTGGGGTGAAAAAATGTGAATATAGTACAACCTCCATTTAACATCGTCAAGGCGTTTTTTTTAATAACACGCTATCATTATCTCATGAGATAAACGAAATAGATAGATTGATAGATAGATAATGAACTAAGGTAGATAGGTAGATAAATAGATAGTGTGTGTTTGAATCAGTGTTTGAAATATTGAATTTTTAAAAAATATCAAGGTGTACATATTGATATTTAAAAGAATAAGATGATAATATATTCAAGGATGGGGTTAATTATTTTAAACGATTATGATTCTATATTCTGTTTCTTTTAGGTCTGCTTAAGAGAATATGTGGTACAATAAGCGTTGCATAATAATAAGTTATGAATATTTTAAATAAGGACACATGCTTTCGGCACTAACATGAATGTAAATATATGTTGAAAATATTACGAACAGCTGTTGATTAATATTAATCCTGAAAACAATTGTTTTCCATCATAAAGCTAATGTAGTCTATACATAGGCAATATTTTTGCAAATAGTCTTGTCGACTCTATATAAGAATGCTTGCTAAAGAAAAGGAGTGAGGTGTTTGGCTAACCATTCGACCATGACTACATTGACTGACTCTGTAGTAGAATAAACCTACATAATAGTAAAGTGGAAAGTCAGCATCTTGGTTATGTCATTGTTCTCTCTAGTTGAAAGTGCTATCCATTTTAGTTGTTGCTGCTGTTGAAAGTCCTCAAGTGACATGATGTTTGTTATTTAGTACAGTTTCTGTCATTCTGTATCGTCACTACATAAGTTTCGAAATATGGTCCTCGCTAAGAAATTGATAAGTGAGATTTTGATCAAACAGGCTCATTAACCATAGGTACACACTAAGATTTTTTTTTTAATTTTTTGACTTTATTAAAAAGTATACGGATTTGCGGATAATGACACGGTTAGTGACCCATAAAGAGATAATCGATGAATTAAATTTTGGATTTCGACCGAATATGTAAGGTCCACTTTCGGGCAAATAGATTTTGGAGATGTATGAATTCATCTCTTCCCCTAGCTCAGGGTTAAATAACAGAGCTGAGTGATCTGTCTTGTCTTGATGATGTAACCATGCTAGAAGGAAAATCCTTAATACAAAAAAGCGTGAAGAGAGATGGACTCCATTACATACCCCCATACACATTATCTATCTATTTATCTACCTATCTATCTTTTTTCATTATCTATCTATCTATCTATTAGGTTGGTGCAAAAATAATGACGTAATAATGTCGTTTTTTGACGTTAAAAATACGTCAAAAAACGACATTATTACGTCATTAGCTTTGCACCAACCTCATATCTATCTCATGAGATAATGATAGCGTGCTATTTTATAAAAAAAAACGCCTTGATGATGGTAAATAGAGGTTGTACGCTACCCAAATAACATAGTTCTACTCTATCTGCTGTACTGACAACATCTCAAGGAATATAGGACATCAAATTTGGGATTGGCTTGGTTGCAGAATTTGCCGGGAGGTTTTCCGTGTTTTAAGATAAACGCCATCAGTGCTCCCCTCTGGATTTTAAGTCTGGATTTATTTCCATAGCGTTTTCAGATGGGCACCTCGACTTGATGAAATGGTTAGCTTGCTTGTATCTTTAGAACAGTTACGACTGAGTTAGATTCTCGCTGGTTGTCCAATACTCTTGACCTTGTTCCACATCTAAGTTACGCTTAGACAGTCACTCCCCTTTTCCCGTTTTTAGATATGGGCGTAAGTCATTGGAAATTTAAAATCACGAGTTTCCTTTCCTCAAATGAACTTCCATACCACGTTAGATTATCCCCATAGCCAAAGCAGTTGGTTATGAGGCGATAGTGGTTCGAAATCTCCCCTTCTTATCTATATAGCTATTTATTTATGCATATTTTTCGGTTTGTTTGATACATTTTTTTTAATGATTTATCAAACTGTGGAGGTATTTAAAGCTTAAGACGTCATTATAGTGGAGAAATGTATTTGAAATAGACGCCCCATTTTCTTTTTTAAAAGGTTTGTATTATGTCTATCAGCTTATGCATTCAAGAAACCTTAATAAATAAATAGTGCTATACAGCAGCAAACCGAAGAGGACAATTTCTTTATCGAGATTTTTCGAATAAGAAAGCCGGATAATCTAATACACCCTGTTTTGCATAAAAATAAACATGGGACATCTATTTAAAATACGGTGTCCTTTATAATAACGTTTAAAATAATAAAAAATGTCGGATTAAAAATGTCGGATTAAAAATGTCGGATTAAAAATAAATCTATTAACACTTTAGAAATATATATACGTGTGTGAATATATGTGTGTGTATGAGTGTGTAAACGTTTATGAAGTACTAGCAGCATGGCCCGGCGTTACAATCGCTATCACTTGACTTAAAATATTTTTGCCCTTCCTTGCAGTGTCTTTCGGGTCGTTGTCATGTTGGAACGTCTATTTGCGCCCCAAAGACAACTTTTGTGCACTTTGTTTTATATTATCTTTAAGAATAACCAAATACAGCTCTTTACTCATGATACCCTGTACGTTCACGGGTTACCCTCTAGAAGCGGTAAAACATCCCCAGAGAAGAATACTCCCACCACCCTTTTTTTTTTTTTTTTTAAGGAGGTTAATTTTTGGTTTTTTGAGATTCATTCACTTTCCTCTATTCCATACATAATGGGAGTTCATGTGACCAAACAATTTAGGTTTGGATTCATCGCGCGATGAAACAGAGTTCCAATATTTACTCCTATATACTAGATAGATTCTAGCATACGCCAATGTGCGTTTTAGGTTTTTAACCTTAAGCAATAACTTCATTGTGCGACAAATTCTAAGTTTTTCTCGATGAAAGCATCTAGTGACTGCTTTCAGCGATACATCAGACCCTGGCCTATTTATATCATTGACAATGTCATTAAATGAGGATTCTTCTAAAAATTTTCCTTTTTATTCTCTCAGGAATTAACCGTTTTCTGCCAGTCGTTAATTTATTCTCAACACGATGAGTCTTGTTGTCCTTCTTGATAATGCAACGAAATTGTCGATCTAGGAACATTTAAATGCTGTAAAAGGGTTTTATAGCCATCATCTTATTTCTATACATTAGCTGTCTTCATTCAGAACTTCTTGTCGAGTTTGGCCTTCTCCGCCATGGCTGCAGAAGGAATAGGTTATAGCGGTATGTGTCGCTCACATATTGTCTTTTTCCTTACCTTTTAGAATGTTATAGAATAAGGTCAATAATATTTCATTGTCAATGGGCGTTTGTATTAAATGTCAAATTAAGAAACAAAAAAAAAATATTACAATTGTAATAGAGCAATATTATTTCATAATTTCCATATTCGAATAACTTTTGACTGCACCAATTTTTAGAAAAATTTGTAACCATGAATCTCAATAGTCGAAACTTCAAAAATGTCACGAATTATTCAAAACTAAATACGGAATCAACTATTATTAAAAATTCAGTAAGCACTTGCAAATATTCGCAATTCCTTAGAAAATATACAGTGGACGGGAATAATTATTTCCCCAACTGTATATCTCTAGCGAAATAGGAAATTTTACTCATTGGCACTATATGTTTATCAGTTTGTGTATATATATATATATACGTTCTTTTTATAGATACAAATATTTAGGCAAATGCTTTGTTTATAATAAACATTCACCGGCCTGAATATCCGAGAAATTTTCGCAGAAGCATCGAACTTGTATCCTATACGGAAACGTCATATAATCTGAGGTGCTTTTACCGATTGAGCGACTTGTCTATTTCATAATATATATATATATATATATATATATATATATATATATATAACGTCATCCACAGACAGACTGTTTCGCTGCTCATCAGTGTGGCTAGACATCCGGTTGCCTCTAGCTCGGATCGAAACCCGATTGAATTGGTGTCAGTCGGAGATTCTACCACTAAACCGTCGGCAGGGAAGTAGGTGGATTTTTAGCGTATTTATTTTTAGAATATATGTAGAATATATATGTGTGTGTGTGTGTGTGTGCATGTGTGTGTGTATGTTTTGTGCATATTTGTCTCCATGTTTCTGTATGTGCGCGATTTTGTGCATGTGTATGTTGTCTGTGGGGGGTTTCTGTGTGTGTTTTTGCGTGTGTGTAAATATATGTGTTTGCATACTGTGTGTGTGTGTGTGTGTGTTTGTGTGTCCGTGCGTTTAAGTATTCCTGTACATCTACCTCCCCCCCCAACACTATATGTGAGAGTCTCCGCATTTATCCGGCGATCGAGGCGCTGACATATGCCGTGACTTGTTGTGTCAAAGTTTTCCCTTTTATGCCTGTCACGAATTAAAGCCAAATGGACGTCCATTGTTGCAGAAGGCTCTTGTCCGTTTCGTCCATAATTCATTGCTGTAATTACAGGCTGGGTGGGCAGACACACGAGCGGCAAGTGCCAAGTGCAATGCATTCCACCGCTGACTGGTCATTAATCAATCGTTTGAAGTCACATGACTCTGTTTCACTTCCCTACAGGGGGTTCGGCGGGTAGAGTCAATATATGAGCTATTACGCTCACTCATATCGCCAGTACATTAAATATTAAATTTTCTCAACTACATTTTTTACTGAATGTTCAAGAAATCCGTGAAGTGTTAATGAAATTTGTTTAGGTTTTTATTATTTGTACGTTTAATGATTTTTTCAGCTTATTTTCGTTAGAGATAGGACTACATGTAGAGGACGCCCGCTAAGAACAGAAATCAAGAAGTAGTTCCGTGAATAGTGATAATAACCATTTTCTTACATAAAAACATTCAGCTTTCATTGACCGAGTAGCCAGTTAGTTCAAATTTATAATTTTTTTCTAATGAAATAACTTTTTAGGAAAATATGTTTCTCAGGCCAATTAACTCTTATAGCACTTTCCATTATAGATGGGGGCTTTCTTTCAAATCTTTTTTTGTTCGAAGTAGCTTACAATATCAGCATCTTCATTATCTTGTTAGTCTCTTTTCGAGTTCCATGGGCTATGCAATTTAATCTTCTAATGACGTGTCTTTGTATTTGGTACAGCTCTGTGTGATTCTGTAGCGTCATTTCACAAGCTTCGAAGAACGATGGTCGCTGTTATGACATTAGTCAACGAGATATTGATCAAAAAGAGAGGCCCGTTAACCATTACTACATACAAAGCTGACCTGCTTAACTGTACTAACGTAAGAGTTTTCGGTTTATATAACAAAAAAGACATTTTAATTTTTGATTTTATTAATCAACGTACGCATGTGCGTGTAGGGAAAAGGTTCTTCTTCTTTTTATGTATTGTCCCTTCAGGATGTAGGCGAAGATAGCTTTCCACAATTTCTAGTTCTCTGTAGATGTTAATAAATTGTCTTTTGGTTATCCATCATACACTGTGATTTGCCATCCATTTACTCAAGCTCGCTGGGTAGTTTATCTGTTGTTTCCTCTGTCCGTTTTGCCTTCAATCTATCCTGTGCGTATCAGATTTTCCAAGGACCCCTTTTTCTCATTACATGCCCATGAAATAACAACACCTTATTCTGATATTAAATATTTCCATTGTCTATAGAACTTCGTCGTTGTTAATATATGGGACCAGTATATCCTCATCATGTTTGTATCGAACAACCTTTCTACATTCAATGCTCTATAAACTGACTGATATTACGTAAAAATTCAGTATTCTTAGTCGTTTCTAGGGCCTCAATTCTCTTGTTCATCTGTGAATAGAATGTCCACCATTCAGTGCCAGATAGGAGAACTGATATTACTTAACAGTTCAATAGTCTTTTTTTTGTTTCGGTGGCTTCAAGTCTCTCTTTCGTCTGTGGGAATATCCACCATTCATTGTCATATAGGAGGACTGATATTTCATAACAGTTCAGTACTTTTTTCTTTGTTTCTGTTGCTTCAAGTCTCTTCTTCGTCTGTGAGGAGATTGTCCAGCATTCACTACCATATAGGATAACTGATCTTTTCAGGTTTCTGTTGCTCCAATTCAATTCATCTGTGAAGAGAATGTCCGTATCCACTGCCATCCAGAAGGATTTATATTACATAATAGTGAAGTTCTCTTTTCTTTGTTTCAGTTGCTTCAAGTCCCTTCTTCATCTGTGAGGAGATTGTCCAGCATTCACTGCCGTATACGAGGGCTGATACTACGTGACAATTCAGTACTCTTTTCTTTGTTTCTAGCGAAAAGTTTAGAGATCAAAATCTAACAAGTACAGAAATTCAAATATTTAAGAAGTGATATAATTTCCGTTTCTTAATACTTTGTTTGCCTTCTAGTTGGCAGCAGAGGAGGATGATTCATCAAAGTATCCTCCAGGATTTTGATCCCTTTTGTTTAGAAAGCTCTCAAGTTGCGACTGTTTTGGTAGCCAATTTAATTTTTCAGATAGAATTATGTGAGGTAAACCAACTTAAATATTGCTGCTGTCAGATATTTCTGCTTATTTTGAACAGCATCAATTTTTGCTCCCAAGCTGATGTTGATGGTCTGACAATCCGTTTGTCATTTTCAGCTCCATCTCTCCCTTCTATGAAAGGAATCATCGATCTGCAAATTGCTGATATATTCAGGAAACTACTTCCACTCACTTACAATAGTCTCCCCAGTCTTCTAACCCAGTTTTATAGTGAATTTGATTGTATCACTTGCATCAATTCTGATAGGATCCATGCCGCTCGGGTATTGCTTCAGAATCAAAGGGAATAGGGCGAAGAAATGATTTGTTTATACTAACACCTCCAAAACGACACTGTGCTTATAATCATCTAAGAATACCATATTTGACGTCCTGGGTATGACGATAAACTACATCCGGCAGCAAAGCCTCTGAGCAGGAGGTTTTGAGAAGTGTGAACCCACCTCTTAATTGCTGGTGTTCCCAGATCAACCCTGATTCGGGGTGGTAGCACCAGTTCGGGTACCAGCTATGGGCAAACAATTAACTCCCAAACTTGGGCCGTCTTGGATATGGCGATAAATTACATCCGCGTCCTAGGTATGACGATAAACTACATCCACGCCCTGAGTAAGACGATAAACTACATCCATCTATGGGTAAATAGTTAACCCCCAAACTTTGGTCAAAACACTTTGAAAGTGTAAATATAGGTTTTAATACCAGAAATAATCAGTAAAAAATTATTACCAGCAATACATTTTTGGAAGAAAAAATATTAGGAGCAATATTTTTGAAAATAATATTACCAGCGATATATTTAAAAAAATATATTACCAGCAATAAAAATCTTAAATAACTTATTGAGGCATTAAAATAACCCATTGAGATTGATATGCCGTAAAAAAAAAAAAAAAGAAAAAATCGTTTTTTCTACAAACTGTGTATATGGAAACCATACTCTCGACAATAACCATCTCTACAAAAGTATATCTATCAAACTGAATCTACAAACTATTTCCTTCCAAAAAATATATATATATATATAGTCTATTCATACGAATCTATTGTAAAACTCTTGTCGGCATTAGATAAACTATTGTGATTGATATGCCGTAAAATTAACCAAACGAAAGCAAAGAACCATTGTTGTCTATCTTCAACATTACTGATACTACCCTCTAGTATAGAAATTCATTAGGACTTGTTGACTTACAATTTTCCGCTGACATGATCTGAAAAGATTATACTGAATCTATTGCTGAGAAAGTTCGTTCACTATGTTGTGCTAGAAAGTTTTTTCGCCGGAAACTATCTTACACATTTATAAGTCTACCGTTCATGAATGCATAGAATATTGCTGCTACACCCAGTCTGGTGCTTCTGCTATGTATTCACAAATTCTTTATAAAATCCAGAGAAGAATCTGCAATGCTATTTCTCCTAGCCTGGCATCTCTGTTTCAACCACGTTCTCACCGCCTTAATGCAACAGTGACTTTTCGATAAATATTTTCCTGTTAATATTTTTAATGACCTTTCCATTTTGATATTTTGAATTTACGCGCAGTACTAGATTGGCAGCTATGTCTCATCAATCTAGAGTTGAAAAAAGTTAGAAGCAACCGTACGTTCTACGCAAACAGGTTCTTCTCTGTCACTTGCTGCTTGTGGAACTGTCTTCCAGCGTGTCACATTCTTTGATCTTTAAAAATTAAATGCAATGTTAATCGTTATCTTCTGTTTGTTATTCCAGTTTTTTTTATTGTTCCACCTCTGCAATAATGTTTTATTTCCTGATATTCTCTCACTCACATTGACCACTTGCATCATAGTAGTGGCTTTATTTCTCTGCTTAGGGGTGAAATTATTAAAAAACAAACAGCGAATCTACTTATATATGTACCTCTCCTTCTTTACTCTTAGTTTTAACAATATAAACCCCATACTGGCTATAATATATATATATATATATATATATATATATATATATATATATATATATATATACAGAGACATATATATATATATATATATATATATATATATATAGTAATAATCTTATAAATATGAGAAATTATACTCGTCCGGAAAACCTTAGGTACTTTGATATGTAAATAAACAGACCAATACCTGAGGGGAAAAAAGGTACAAAAAAAAAAAGAACAGAGAAGATGTACGTCAGCCGAAGACAATCGTCTAGCATCCAAGTTCAGATTCCAAAGAAAAAAAACCGATACGAGTAAGTAAAATAACTAAGTAAAGTGCTCAATACTCTGAATAGAGCAAACCTAATTAGACCTAAAGAGCCACATAAACCTACCAAGGTCTCACCTACGCGTATAATCAGGGAATACTCAGTATTCCCAGACGATCCGCGTAGGTGAAAACTTGGTAGGTTTTTCTGGCTCTTTAGGTTTAATTACACACACACACACACACACACATATATATATATATATATATATATATATATATATATATATATATATATATATATATATATATATATATATATATATGTCGTGTCGGAAATAATAAAGAATAGGTATACATGAGTGGAGCGGCGATGTCGACCGGGTATTCCTCATTCTCCTTCGCTTTTGTAGCCTTCCATTTGGATTGGCGGAAGAGGCAGAGATATGTTATAAAAATCCCTCCACCTCATACTCAACAAGTTTTTATTCTTGTTCGTATCTGTCATTACTGTGGTTACCTGACCCTAGCGTAGAGGGTAGCAAAGGAAGGACGTTTTCTTTTGCAATCGGGTCATTCACCAACAATCTCCACGCTGGTCTTTTCAGTTGAATTCATTTTCGGCATATATATATATATATATATATATATATATATAGCCACTCGTATTCGATGATACCTGTATACTAGGGTGACTAGCCAATCCCTATTGCAAACGCTTGCTAAGACGCATTTGTGTTAATTCAACCCCTACAGACACTCCCACGTGTTTTATACTGCAACTATCCTCAGCAGACCGCAGACCTTAGTTACAGTTTGTAACTTGAAGTAAGTAATTTAGCTGAATGCATGTGTTTTCCCTATTTTTTCCGTTTATTTTACACAAAAAATTTATCATTTTTTAAAATTACAATCTCCGTATAAAATATGGCTGCTCCACCTTTGCGATAATCCGATACAAATAAAAAAGTTAATTTTGTAACGGTTAATGCCTATCCAGCACCTGAAGATTGCGTGGTGCATGAAACCACGGGTTTGCTACCTGTGAGGAGCGGAATATATAGGTCTGTTTATTAATATATCATTTATAGCTTTGCTATATTACACCGAGAACTATTTTATTAAAATCAACACAGGATGTAATATATATATATATATATATATATATATATATATATATATATATATATATATATATTAGAGACCTGTTGAAATAAACTATTACAATGTAGCCTTAAAGTAGTCTGTTCTTTAAATTATTAGCTCTGAATTTACATTGAGCTCTCAGGATTTTATTCTCCTTGGGACTATATATATATATATATATATATATATATATATATATATATATATAAAAGTGAATATTGAAGTCATTGATGCGACAGGCTGTTTGCTGTTTCATACTCAACGCAATAGTGCATGAAACTCCGAGTCTGTAAAAATGTTGTTATAAATATAATGTATTTGTAAAGACAATATAAACAGTACAGACAGTTTCAATATATATATATTGTGTGTATTTAGGCAGCATCTTTTCATTCATAAACGTTTCATTAAATAATATAGACAAGTGTTGTCTATTTATTTTATGTAATTTTTTTTCATAACATCTGATAAAATTACATAAAATAAATAGACAACACTTGTCTATATTATTTAATGAAACGTATGTATATATTAGGTTGGTGCAAAAATAATGACGTAATAATGTCGGTTTTTTGACGTTAAAAATAAATCAAAAAACGACCTTATTACGTCATTATTTTTGCACCAACCTAATATATATATATATATATATATATATATATATATATATATATATATATATATATATATATATATAATGTATTATTTATTTACTTAATCTCCACTTATTTACCCCTAATTAACAAATATACTGAAGGGATTTACTGGAATAACTGTAAAATTGCTGCATATAATATTTCACGTAGTACGTATAAATTATCGAACATTGCCTCTCACGCATAAGACGTGCTAATAGTTTTAGGAATTCAGCCTGTTTTTTCACGTTATTAGTGAAGTTGTTGACGCTGCAAGAAACATTAATTTGTAATTACAAATTATAATTACAGGACATGCGCAAAGATTACAGAGAAAATAAATTAGGGGACAGCTAAATAATCCCCTTGAGCACCGTCCTTCGGCTGTTTAATGTCGGATACACTACGTGACACAATTGGAATGTACTGGGGCTTTTACAAGAGTGAATATAATTAAGCACGTCACCGAATTTCCCATCGGTTAGAGGCTTTTGCCGGTTACCGCAGGGAATTTACTGAAATCTGAAAGATGTCGCATATAAGGGAAATAGAGATGATGGAGTGATTTTCTACGGCTTATCAACCCTTTACGGGCTATTTAAAGCCAAAAATATATTTTTAGATTGTAAGAATATTTTGGAGATAACAATAAATAATCCAATTGTTCCAAAACGGTGTAGTGCGCTTCATAGGTTCGACGGTAGAGGATAACAGGTGAGGCGGAATGACGGAAAGGCAATTAAATATTTAGAAACAGTTTCAGAAACTTCATATGCAAAAAATAACTAGGATTTTAAAATTTTAAATATAATTATTGAATACTTGTAATTGCGTGATTCCGAAGCTGAAGAAATATAGACTTCAGCGAAAGTCATCTCAAAGGGTGGGTATAAAGAAATAGTGTCGCTGCCGACATCGGAGTTTGAACACAGATCGCCCGTGAGCAAACACGGGCGATCCCATTTTGAATTAAGTAGATCACGGGACCATAAAGGAAATGTATATATGTGAATTAGCGTCACGTGTAATTGAGCTCTCTTTCTACATTATCTTTCTATCTCTATAATATTCAGTATACTATTTCTCTATACTGATCACTATACGGATTACTATTCTGATTATTATTCGGGGGTTACTTTTCAAGCCAGGATTATCTAGCCAGTACTATTAGTGCGAGTGTTATTCAAAGGCGTCTGACACCAGTATTGTTCAACAGTCTTACTATAATTGTATCTGCGATTACAAAGTCTCTACTACAATGAACATTACAAAAGTGAGAACGAGTAAATGTGGCAACGAATGTTCGTTAAAAATTAAACAGGCGGACCTTGTTGATTCTTTTTAATCAGGCTTGTTTAGATGAATACTTGTTGTCTAAATATACCTTATATATATATATATATATATGTGTGTGTGTGTGTGTGTTTTGAATAATAAAAAATATTAAAAATTAAAATCTTCACACACGCTAGGTTGTATATTAATAGTCATTCGTTTTTATCATTATTTCAGTTAGATTCCTCGACTCGTTTCGGCCAATATGGCTATCATCAGGAGAAAAAAATTCTGCTTGTTAGTAGCAGTAAATTAAATAAATGAATGTGTTGATGGGAAAAATGAACTTTTGCGTACAGTTTTCATTTGATTTGTTTTTTTCTTATTTTTTTCACATGCATTTTGGTCAGACCTTGTGTTGGTCAAACAGTCTCTTTTAAGTTGTTATTTAAGATAAGAGCTAGATGGATTCATACTGCTCTGCATTACCTTGGTCATTTTGGCAGTTTTATTGGTTTCTGGAGATGGGATGTGTCTCTGTTAAGTGTGTTATTTGGTTCCTAGGGAGTGAGTGAGTGTGATGTGTATAACTGTGTATATTAGTATATGTGTGTTATCATTAGGGAGTGAGTATGATCTGTGGAAGTATGTATATTAGTATGGGTGCGTGTATAAGTATGAAGCCTCAATACCTCCGCAATCATGTCTGTCTTGTGTGGGTGAGAAATGTGGGTAGGGCCTGATTTGTGTGGTTATATATTAATTCTATCTATGTTGTTAAATTTGTGATTAATCCCGTCATGATGGAGCGTTTTTAAACGTTGTATCCACTTATTTTCATGGAACTCTAAAATCTTTCTAATCTTATCTGCTCTGAATTTTTCCATTTTCTCAATTATAGTGAATTTGGCATGGGTTTTTAAATCGTGTTTTTCTAGGCGGAAATGTTGTTTTACAGGTAATAATCTTTCATGTAGTGTCGACTTAATTCGATTGCGATAATTATTAATTCTGTAGTGAAAGAGCCATTCAGATTTTCCTACATATTTTTTCTGGCATAATGTGCATTCTAAGAAGTAAATTATGTTATGACTTCTACAGTTAAAGTCGTGGTAGATTTTGAAAGTAGATTTAGTGACTGAACTAAGGAATGAATTCGTGTGTTTAATCTGGTTGCAGCATAAGCTCCTTTTGTTGTTTGGGAAAATCTTGTTTTTGTTTTATTATGGATTATCTTTTCCCCTGAAATGTGGTTACTACCTATGAATTCTTTTAGATTCTTAGGTCTACGATGTGCTAGAAGGTCGGGTTCCTCAAACATTTTTTAGGTCTGGTTTGAGATGTAGTATTTCCCAGCGAGTTTTGATTATTTGGAATAGTAGAGACAGAGTGGGAAAGTGGCTACTAGAGGGATGCGGTTGGATTTATTTTTAATCTTGTACATTTGGGTGTCTTCTCTAGGCGTGGAAATTGCTTTATTTATTTGTTCCTTGACTAGGTGTTGTTTATAGCCACGTGATGTGAATTGATACTCCAGATTTTGTCTGTTTATTTAATTCTTCATTGTTGGAACATATCCTTCTGAGTCTAAGTGCTTGTGTATAGGGAAGGTTCCCTTTGAGGTGTTTACGGTGGAAAGACTTAAAGTGTAGATAATTGTGGGTGTCGCTTATTTTAGTGTATAGTTTCGCTTGTAGTTTCCTGTTTTCATCTATGTAAGTGTGTGTGTTTAAAAATGTTACCGATCTTGTGCACTTTTCATAGTCAAACTTAATTGAGTCGTGTACTGCGTTTAGGGTCATGAGAAATTGGCTGAGTTTGTTGTCACGACTCGTGTATACAAAGGATATATCATCGATATATCTTGCATAGAATACGCAGTTGATACCGATGAGGGGATATATATCGGTCTATTTCCCATGAATATTGTAGCATATGATGGAGCTGCAATAGTACCCATGGCGCAGCCTCTTACTTTCAGGTAGTGTGCTCTATTGAAGTTGAAATTATTCAATGTAAGAATATGCTCCATGAGCTTTATGATAACTTCTGTGTGGGGCAGTCT
>OZ010593.1:62785180-62867680 GCA_963932145.1 Acanthosepion lycidas
TATTTCTTTACGCTTACACTGTTTTTTTTCAATGAAATTCTGTTAGCGACACGCGTTTGAGCTACAAAAGCATACATGCCTAAGGCTAACACTACAATAACATGAGAATGCAATATAAGTTCAAAAAATATTGGACATTGGTAACATGTAAATAATACATTCGTCTTATTACCATATATATCTATTCACTGTTTTTTCTGCATTTTAAGTACACACACACGTACACAAACACACAAATATATATATGCATTGAGATTTTTAGATAAATAGAATAATAGATAATGAACAAATTTAGATATGTATATGTATATAGATAGATAGACAGATAGATCATGAACATATGTATATACATATACATATATATATATATATATATATATATAGAGAGAGAGAGAGAGAGAGAGAAAGAGAGATAGATAGATAGATAGATAGATAGATAGATAGATAAAACATATGAACAGATAGTTAATGCAGGTGACACGTGGTTTTATGATCACTGAAGACATTAAATTGCTAGTCACCATGCAATGTTAGCTGCTCTCCACCTTTTCAGTTCTATCCATCTATCTATCTATCTATCTATCTATTTTTTTTGTGTGCGTTTGTGTGTGTGCGTGTTTGCATATATATATATATATATATATATATATATATATATATATATATATATGTATACATATATATATATATATATATATATATATATATATATATATATATATATATATATATATGTATGTATGTATATGTGTGTGTTGAGAAAGAGTGATAAATAGAATATCGGAGACATGACAGATTCCATCGACAGTACTTAAAACAACAGGAGAACACAAAACAAACAGGATATTTGATTTGAATGCATATGAAACAATTTATGAAAAAAAGCAGAAAGACTTCACTCACCAAAAACAAGAAAATACAGATCCTCTTCGATGTCTCTAAATTTTTCCTATACACGCGATCGTTTACCATACCAGAAGTCACAGGGTGTAATTGGCCCATATCTGTTTACAACTCCAAAAGTGACTGCAAATGCTTACTTACTAATGATGCAACAGTTAGCCGCCATTGATAACAATACCCCTATAAATCAGATGAGCAGGGTATTTCCAATAGAATGGTGCACCACCTTATTTTGCGCGGACTGTTCGCGCTCCTCTACATCAAAGTTTTCCAAATTGTTGGATAGGTTGCGATGGATCGTTGGCATGGCCACCACAATTATCTGACACCCTGTGACTTCTGGTTATAGAGAATGATAAAGGATTGCGTTATAAGAAAAACCTAAGATACACAGAAGATGTCAAGGACAGAATAAAAGGTGCAATATCAAAAATTCCCCGTGAAGTGCTGATGGACAGAGACTGTTTAGTAAACTCTGAATAAATGATTACTTAAACTAATATTAACATAATTTTGACTGAACCTATATATATATATATATATATATATATAGCTAGAGGCAACCGGATGTCTAGTCACACTGATGAGCTGTGAAATAGCGAAACTGTCTGTCTGTGGATGACGTTATATTGGCACCTGATATACAAATTAATTCCAGTTGAGCTCTCTAGGGAGTAGATATATAAACAGTGACTATTATAGGTAATATAGCGAGACTCTTCGCATAGCGAATTGAGTCACTGTCAGTCACTGGGCGTGTTTCTAAAAAAAAAATACGCTAAAAATCCACCTACGTGCGCCGACGGTTTAGTGGTAGAATTTCCGACTGACACCAATTCAGTCGGGTTTCGAGCCTAGCTAGAGGCAACCGGATGACTAGCCACACTGATGAGCTGCGAAACAGTCTGTCTGTGGATGACGTTATATATATATATATATATATATATATATATATATATATATATATATATATATATATATATATATATATATATATATATATATATTATGTATGTTGTTAATACTGTTTATTATAGACAGATCATTTACTTAAATATTTGCGTCTATATAAAATAACGTATAACAATAAAATATATTAAAAATAATTGTTGGACTTTATCTACTTCGTCGTGTGTGACGTCATTTGTCTACGTTGAGATACGCTTTGTGCAGATATGATCGAGGGAAATCATGGAAGATTGTAGTTTAAAAACAGTTAAATCTGCTCTTCTCTAGCTAAACTAGTATAGCACTTCAGGCTATATGACTGTTTCGTGTAGGATACAGGTTCGATTCCTCTCGGAAAACATATTTTCTATGAAAATTTTTCGGACGTTCAGGCCGGCAAATATTAATAATTTTTATTATAAACAGAGCATTTACTTAAATATTTATGTCCATATTGTGAACGTATAACATTAAAATATATTACACACACACACAAATATATATATATGGAGGGAGTGAGTGAGAGAGAGATAACGCGATTGTCAGAAGTCATATTATCGAGGATTAACGTATCTACCAACTACTCGAATAACATTCGGCACAGGACTTCCACAATTACTGTAACTTATCAGTGGATCAAAATACCCTGAAGTTGAGAATGTACACATGAGATCGAGCTGATGGTACAAAATAAAAACCCCAACAGAAATCAATTCTTCATTGAATTTCCTTCAAGGCAGTGGCCTTCTCAAGCCACACACTTTATCCAGTGTCATTTCCATTGATAAAAATATTTTTTAAATTCCATTTTTTTTTGTTTGTATAACGAGCAGTTGTCTCGTTGCATTCTCTGGAATTTCGTCAACGTCTTGCAATCTTGCTCTTTTCAAGGGATATTTGATCTCTTGAAAAGGAAAACATCGCAAGGGGCGAGATTTGGGGAATATGGTAGTTGTCGGACCAAGTGAATCTTGTGCCCTGAAGAAGACTGACGGAAACTCTGTCGTGTTGTGAGACGACCACACACTACACACTTTCCTTCAAAACGCTGCTTTAAACAACGGTAGTGAGCGAGAAGCTTATAAAGTAGTGGGCATGCACGATAATGTTCAAGGTCAATCGATGCCATGCAGCGTACTTTAGCTCTGCTATTATAGCAACAGTCACGATGCTTTTTTAATTAAATCTCTTACTCTTTCGTAAGCTATGAATGACTACAAACTCCAGCGTAGGTACCATTTACTTTCAGCATGTCAGATTAGTATCCACATCATCCACCGTGGTCCGTTTGGTAGCCTTTAAGCAGCGAGTAAGTGCTCATCATCTACTAAGTTAAGGAGTTCCTCGTTCACAAGCTCTCGTCAAGCAACAGTGGAATTGTTTTTGTGCTTTGTGTTGGGCAATTTTCAACAGAAACAAAGAAGTACTAATATCAATATAGATGGTGTTTCATTAAGACGGCTTATATATGGGTGTTTCATTAAGCCGGATCAAAGTCAGGAGTAAATAAATCAGTGTCATTGGTGAAAATTTATTTATTTCTCTATTCAATCATATTACTTAAGTCATGGCAATTATGTATAATATCACCCAAATGTCCGCCAAATCTGAAAGAAAAAAAAATCATTAGACGCTTAAACTTAATTCACATTTAAAATCAGTCCAAGTAATTGGAACAGCCTTTATAATATTGAACAAATACGTTGTGTTGAATGATGCGTAACAAAACTGAACATCTGAATTGAACAGGTCTGGTGTTTTCAGTGAATGCAGAAGAACTTCCCGTGGCATCTCAATCATCATTTCCTTATCTAATTAAGCATTACAGCAACTAGCGCTTTTCATGCGACCACATCAACGATGAAATTCTTTGCCCCAAAAGAAAGTGAGTTAAACTGCTGCTGATTTTTAAAAATTATTTTTATGAAAATTCCCGTTTCTCCTGAGAAAAGAAACTCTCCTTTTAAGATGATATTTGCAGAATCAGGTATCAATGGCACGTGATAAAATCTAAGACGTGTTGCTTAGCAGGTTGGATATAAACGAGAGTCGACTTATTTGATGTGCTGTAGAAGAACAAACCGGAAACGTAAAAATAACAATTCAACACAATTACTTTCAGAGAAAATGTACGTTTAGCGAAAAAAAAAAATGTAGGAAGACTTAAACCTACTAAAAAAGGACATAAAAGAAAAAAATCATATTCATTTTATCAGATTCCGCGAAGTGGGTTGTACCAAGTACTTTTCTGTACCCGCTCTTATAAAATAGAGATTATGTGAAAATCATGATACAACTGCATTATAAGCAAATGTATCACACCTTCCAAAAAATGATAGAAATATAGAACACGTCGCTCGGTGTAAATTCATGAAATTTGGCTAGAACATTTTATTAGACATATTGGATTTGCCCGGATGATGTTTGCAGGTAATATAAAAGTAATTACCCTGGTAGCCGATATGTCAGATGAAAGAAATGCTGTGAATGGTAAATGTCCATTGCGTTTGATTAGATTTTTTACTAATTTATAAATTCTCTTTGTTTCTCTCTTTCTTATATTTTCTCCATATGTCCCCCTTATATCCACCTTACTCTGTATTAGCTCTTGTTTTTTTTTTCTATTTGTCTTTTTCTTTTTTTATTTCTTTCCTTTTCTACTCTGTTTTACTTTTTTATTTGTATTTTTCTTATCTTTCGTTCTTTTCTCTGTCTCCAAATACAGGGTGACCCCAAAAAACGGGAACTTTTTAACGATCCAATAAAACCAAGAGTGATGGAAGAAAAATATTTTAAGGTTTCAATTACTATGAATTAAATATTTTTCTTCCATCACTCTTGGTTTTATTGGATTGTTAAAAAGTTACCGTTTTTTTGGGCCACCCTATATATGTCACTTTTCTTTTTTTCTTTCGTTCATGTGCATCGAGTGAATTATTTTTATTTTTATTGTTTGCTTATTGGTCAAATAGCGGACATTGAATTTCATTCTGTCTTTTTTATATCCACCTTCCTTTGTAATATCTCTTGATTTTTCTTTCTTTCTTTCTTTCTTTCTATCTTTCTTTTTTGTTTACTTCGTTTTCTACTCAATTTTCCTTTGTTTTTGTATATTTCTATCTTTCGTTCTTTTCTCTCTCCAAATATATGCCAGGTTTCTTTTCTTTCCTTCCTTCTTTCCTTCTAAGAGTATCTATTAATTTTAAAAATGTTTTTATTGTTTTCTTATTGGTTAAATACCAGGAAGTGAATTATATTCTAAAGAACAAATGTAATTTTGAACCCAAAACCGAAAAAGACTGCTCGATTTAGATACCATAATTTAGATAAAGGCTACATTAACATTTGATCATTGGGATTTTAGAATTGACATGATTAATTAAGGTGATTACACACCAGTGATGTTCATTTTAGTGTCCAAAGTAGTCTGACGAAAGGAATATCTGATTAACGCGGTGGATTCGAGAAATCTAGTTAATAGGGAATCTCAAGAATTTGAAATTAGTTCGATGAAATGTTTATGTCACGTCGGGCAAAATCATGGAATTACTAACTTTCGATGGGGTTTACCATTCATTTTCCTTGCACGTGTTTGATGTACAAGGAAAATGAAAAGTACAGGGTGATTCGTAAGACTTATTACCCAGATAATCTCTTCCAAAATCTAGAAGTTTGTGTCAGCTATCTAGAATAGAAAATTATATTATATAGCGGCGACAAGATTTTCGGATTACTTTGTATTAGGTTGGTGCAAAAATAATGTCGTTTTCTATCATAGTAACATATGTGAGAAAACAACAGAAATTGCTCCAACCTAATACATGTGAAAAAAAAATACAATAAAAAAAAACATCGAAGACGCCCATATATATTAACACTTACACACACGCACACACACACACATAAAATAACTGACCACTCATAGTCGAGGATACCCGTCTAGAAGGGCGGCTAGCCAATGCCTATTGCAAACGCTCGCTCATGAATATGTGCGTTGGCTAAACACCCACAGATCCCACCCATGGTTTATAGTGCAACTATGCTCAGCAGACCTTAGTTACAGTTTCTGGGAGAGAGCGTGTTATCTAGCGTGATCAACATTTTGAACAAGGCCAGCACGCTCAAGCCCTCGGCTACGATGACTTATGGCTTCGGGCTAGCACAGCTATCGATGGCACTCAAGAGTTCCGTCTACCCAGTTTCACCCACAAGGCTTGGTTCATCCCGTGGTGTTGTTTACAGGCACTTTACAAAGGTCCATCACGCTGGGATTGACCTCGACCCATTCCGGTAACATCAAGGTCTCCTTCCTGACAAATCAACCAGGGTGAGATTCGAGCTCCGGTCTCATAGACAGAAAGCGAACGTTCTAACACACACACACACACTCACACACACACACACACACACACACACACACACACACACATATATATATATATATTGTGTGTATTTAGGCAGCATTTTTTCATTCATACATGTTTCATTAAATAATATAGACAAGTGTTGTCTATTTATTTTATGTAAATTTATGTATTTTTTTTCCATAACGTCTGATAAGCTTAATAACATCATCATTAAACGAAGAAAGAACATCACAATGTTGATACATATTTTTAATCCAATCTAAGCTCTCGGCTTACATAAGCCATTATCAAAGATGACAATTACTGTAAAATAAATTAAGCAATACACGGACAAGAATGTGATGATAGTCTGTTTTTGTTTACATGGATGATTTCCAAGCAACGATAAACACGTACATATAAGACGCTGGAAGCGAAAATCGCAGCGCAGCTCATGACGTCACACAATATAATCTATAATTGGTAACAGAAGCCATTGGTTTATACTAACGGCTTCCCATACTTAATACTTCTCGAATTTACTCTCGTGTGGTAATGTGTAGTCATTATAGTAAACAGTATTAAACAACATTTACCGGTCTGAATGTCTGAGAAATTTTCAAAGAAAATATTCGTCCTCCAACAGGAACCTGTATCCTATACGGAACCGTCATTTAGCTTGACGTGCCTTTACCGATTTGGCAAGGTCGAATTTACTGTATTTAAACTTCAATCTTCCATGAATATTTCACGTACATTCATATGTGCTCATGGCGTACCGAATGTAAACAAATGACGTCACACATTATGAAATGGACAAAGTTCGACAATTATTTTAAGACATTTTTATGTTTATAGATTCTTTTTATAGATACACATATTTAAGTAAATGCTCTGTTTATAATAAAAAGTATTAAACAACATTTGCCGGCCTGAATGTCCGAGAAATTTTCAAAGAAAATATTTGTCCTCCGACATGATTCGAACCTGTATCCTATACGGAACCGTCATTTACCTAGTCATGCCTTCACCGATTTGGCCACGAAGGAACGTTCGGTTAGCAAATGCAGTAAATTCGGCCTTCTCTTATTTGACGTCTTTTCCATACAAAGAATGTTAAACATAAAAATGTCTTCAAATAATTGTCGGACTTTGTCCATTTCATAATGTGTGACGTCATTTGTTTACATTTGATACGCCATGAGCATTTATGAATGTACGTGAGAGATTCATGGAAGATTGAAGTTTAAATACAGTAAATTCGACCTTGCCAACGCTCCTTCGTGGCTAAATCGGTAAATGCACACCAAGCAAAATGACGGTTCCGTATAGGATACAGGTTCGAATCCTGTCGGAGGATGAATATTTTCTGTGAAAATTTCTCGGACATTCAGGCCGGTAAATGTTGTTTAATACTGTTTATCATAATGAACAGATATGACCACGCGAGAGTAAATTCGAGAAGTATTAAGTATGGGAATCCGTTAGTATAAACCGAACGCTATTTATTATAAACAGAGCATTTACTTAAATATTTGTATCTATAAAAAGAATGTTAAACATAAAAATGTCTTAAAATAATTGTTGGACTTTGTCCATTTCATAATATATATATATATATATATATATATATATATATATATATATATATATATATTGCTGTACATAAGTTGGTTCTATAATTTACCAATTAAAAACAAACAGTTACCTTTCCTCCGAAGAGATGATTGTATTCGAATTTCTTTAAAAGAGCTTAAAAAGATGTGCGTCACTTAAGAAAGCAACTTGATACCCTTTGAAACGGACACGCTAAAAGCCTCTAATTACAATTATATTCTTCATATGACAAATTCGTCTTCGAAAAGAAAGTACCTAAGTTGTTTGTATGTTCTCTATTTTACAATTTATGAAAATGTTATTCGCCATTATTGTCTGAAGACGTTTCCTGCATTTGTTCTTCTTTTTCCCGCCAAGATCGTTTGTTTCTGACGATGTTTGAAAAAATATTATTTATTATCTTTTGCCTTTTTCTCTTTTTTCCAGTCTTTCTCGTTTCTGTTTAATTTGTGGATATTGCCTCAATTTATGCTATCTCACTTTGTCGTTGTTCGTTTCTCTTTTATGTCTTCGTCTCTAATCTGTTTCGTTGTCGCGAATTTGAATCAATCTACAAGAAAGAAAAAGGTTTTTAAATATAAAAATATAAACTATTTTTATATTCGTATGTTTACAACTAAATGTTTCTCAGCGTGCAAATTTCTTTTTTGTAACTGTTTGTTAATATGAAAAAAAAATGTTTTCATCGCGTGTATGTGTGAAAAAATTCCAAGGGATGAAGTGAGGAGGAAAGTGCCACGTAGCCTGGTGAGCGTAAATATAACGTAGCTTGATGTGGATGAGTGTAAGTATCACGTAGCTTGGTGAGGGAGGTAAATGATCACAGAATCCCTTTGAAGCAGCACTTCGTAACCTACTGTCGTATTTTTCCGTACATTCTCAATCCCCTTGTTTTTTCTGGTGGTTTGCTTATATACTCTTCAAAGGATCACGAAGCATGTTTTTTTTATTGTCAGAGGGAATTCGACCCGTTGGTTGAAAAATATTTATTTTCAAAGGATTAATTTATTAAACGGAAGGATGCGTGAATCCTCGGACTCAGAAAGCATTTTTGTGTCTTAAGATGATTGAACGTCTTGGCGTTTATTTTCGTCTTCGCTCCACGTCTTTTTTTTTCTTTTCTATGCATATTTTTTATGTTTTATCTTTTACCTTTTCACTTTTCATAATTTTTTTTCGCCATTTTGAACATCATCTTGCTTTCACCATTTATTCTTATGCCTCCACATGTCATTGGATTTTTTCTTTTTTTGTCTTCCCCATTTTTATTCATCTTCTCCCTCCTATGATTTCTCATTACGTCTTTGTCAAATTTTCTTATAATCATTTCACCCCTAGCAAGGCAATGTAGTGACTAAAGCAACAGAGAATTCTTATCATTAAATAAAAAAAAATACAACTTCCATACATCGAATTCACTGAATGTATCGATCTAATAGAGAAACTGTCAATATACAAGACCTTATATGTCTGCCGAGGATTTCCAACATCAAAATATTTCAGTCATTTAAACCACCAGAATACGACAAGGAAGAAATGATAACCCTTAGTCTATTTAATCTTTTCTTAGACTATTACCTGCACATTGACAAACACAGATGTTAAGAGATGAACACTGACCATTTACTCATTCTATACCACATCCCAAACTATGAATAGAAGACAACGATACTGCTTTCCTTCTTGAGACCAATGCACTGAAGATCGGGGGTTGGGGAGCTATACTGATGACATATGTATTCGTAGTTTGGATAAGAATGATCTTGAAACCCAGCATGCTTTGCCAAATGTTCCAAAAAATAGGACTCAAAATAAACTTTTCCAAAAGATTAACCTCATCTGGGATTGGTTTCTCTAATTGAACCGTAGATGTATCCTAGTTAATAGTCTCCGATTATCAAGATACATTTACGGTTATATCAAAAAGCAAAAATCTAACTTTCCACTTCGTTCTATTATATCCCAAATTCTCACTCATATCTACCAAGTAACTAAAACGCTTAACCAATTAATTACACCATACATACCTAACAAATACAGCATTAAATCAATCACTGAACTTATGAAAATATTAAAAAACGAAAAAACTAAGAATGAAACCATAGCATCACTTGACGTTGAAAATCTGTTTATTAACATACCTGATAGAGAAATCATTGATATATATATATATATATATATATATATATATATATATATATATAGGTAACTTCACGAAATCGCTAAAAAAAAGAGCATAGTCTGATGAAAAAGACGCCAAACTTTATGAAAACAAAATTTTATCGTCTAAATGCTTATGTTTTTATGAAGAGGATAGACCAAATTTTTTTTTAATTATTTTTAAAAAATGTTTCCATCTTTTTAGAATATTCTAAATTTTGATTTAAAAACTTTGTTTATCTTTGTTGCAACAAGGGGTAGTAAATAACATAGATAATTTTTAGCGCGTTTTTTTGTATTTACACACATTAATTTGGAAAATCTTGCAAAAATAAAAATAATTGTCAGATGTTAATGAAAATTTCAGAAACTATTCATAGATGATCGAAATATGTTGTTTTTTATAAAAGTCATGGCAGAAATATTTTTTTTTCATTTTTATTAACACCCCATAACTAATTTTATGAAAAACTCTAGAAATTCGATCGCGCCGCCACTTACAGATTACAATAGTTAATAGCACAAGGCTTTGAAGAATGCAAATCATGTATTTTTTTTTTAATTGTGGCCAACGTACCTAAAAATCAGCTCTGAATTGTAACATACAAAACTCAATAAAACAAATATATTATTTAATTTATTTTATTTGTTTTCATTTGTTTTTATGAATATGGACAATATTTTCTGAAAGCAAAAAATTTTTTCAATGAAAATTGAATTTTTAATACAATTATTTGTTATTTCTTTTAATTATAATAGATTTTTACATTAAGTATTTAAAAATATTATAAAATTAGTTAAAAGCAGCGCCGAGCTTTCAATTGTGTCCAGATGAGATCGCCATTGTCTAGCGCTTTGAAAATTGTATCGTTTGAACCAATCGGATTAGCCAACGTAATTAAAAAATGTAACTTTTGTGCTTATAATAGAGCGGTAATTATAAAGTACGGAAGATCAACCAGGATACAATTTAGTTGCATTATTTGAGTTCAGCATTGTTCTCCGCTCTTAAGGCCTTTACTTTTGCGAGAAGTTAATTTGATTTTTCAATTTCAACTGAGAAGGGTACCTATAAGTATCGGTATCATCTTATGAAATTTAGCTACTGCTAAACTTTAATTTATATGATCTTCTTATTTTGATTTTAATTTCAGTTATGTCATTTTTCCATAAATCAAATATCAAAATTAATAACAAAATAAATGGAAATACAAATAACAGTAAAATGTAATAAATGTACATAAAATTATAGTATTTTATGTACACTTCTGATAAAAATTCATAAGGTACGTATAAATTAATTAGATACCTCTTTCTTATGAAATTTAATCTCACTCTTAACAGTCTTATTTTTTAATTTCTTTATATTTTCCATAAAGCATCGTAAACGTAAAGATGAAAGCTAAGTACAAAAAAAAAAAAAAAATGAAAAATTAGAGCGCTGAAAGATTTTCTTAAAAGTAACGAGGTAAATAATTTGTTCATTTAAATCTAAATAATTTCACTTCCTTCCATCCGTAGAAAGAATTATCCTCCCGTAAGTTATCTAAACGTCATAAATCATAGCTGTCAACAGCTGTCAACAGCTGTCAACGAGGCGAAAGGTTATGACCTGCTTTGTTTTATTTTCAAATTACATTTTTTCGGCGCAGAAGCTAAGTTAAGCTTGGTTCAAAATATTTTAAATAAACATTATAATATCTGATTTTATTAAAATCAGTTTTGAAAAAATGATAATTGATTTTTAAAAGAATATCAAAGTCAGATTTTCATCTTTTTATCAAATGATTGAAAATGATTGAAAATGATTGATTATCTGTCCTTTTTTTTTTGACAAAATAAAAAACACAATTTTTAACGAAAATTTCGGACGTGCTAGGAAACTACCAACAGCAACTAGAACTAAAATGTAAATCACATGTATCTCGAAGAGAAAATAATGACATAAGCAAGATGTTGACGTTCCACACTACTTCAAATAAAACGTTCGGAAGGAAACTCCACATAAATACTGGAAAGACCTGATCTACGTGAAGAAACTATTTTCTTGAATTTTTTTTTTTTTATAAAAATACAAAAGAAGGCCGTACTGGCTGCTCGGTCAGTGAACGTCAAATGTTTCCTGATAAAGAAACGTGTAATATTACCATTAGCATTAAAGTTCTTTTTTCTTCTTCGTCTTCATAACTTTTCTTTTTCTGACTCACCCAAAATTTCTTTCTTTTTAATCAAATGATTTTTCTCCTTTCTTCCATTGATTTATTCTTTACCTTCAACATTTTTGTTTTTCATTGTTGTCCGACTGATCTCTATTATTATTCTTGATAACAGGGGCGGTGGAGTAATGGATATCGGCTCGGTTTGAGGAATCAGAGAGCCGAGTTCGAATTCCAGTCAAATCCATTACATTAACTTACGTGCTAATACTCTTGGGAAAGGTATGAATCCAATTCTCCTCCACCAGCTATGGGTAAATAGCAGGAGAGACCGCATTCTATAGACTTGGATGGCAACTGGTGTACCGCAGAACGAAATGGCAACATAATGCGGGAAAAATCTGCCACGTCAGACATGTATGGAAAGACACATGATCATCTAATGTGACTGTCAGTTATATATAACTGACTAATGAAATCCAAAGAAGAATCTGCAATGTTATCGGTCCTGACCTGGCATCTCGGTTCCAGCCACTTTACCACAATGTCAATTGTTCCGATCAGCTTTTTTCTTTGGTACCTCCCATTTTACGATTTTAAGCGCAGTACTAGATTGGCAGCTAGGTCTCATCTTGCAATTCAAATGGCTAGATGCAACTATAAGTTCTAGGCTAACAGTTACTCCCCTCACACTCTACGCTTGTGGAACTGTGTAGCAACTTCTTGCTTCCAAGTAACTTTGATTTAAATAATTTAAATGCAATGTCAATGGTTATCTTCTGTCATGTTAATTTTGGTTCTTTTATTGATCCTTTTCCATAATAATGTTTTTCAATTTTCCAATATTTTCCAAACTCAGTAAGCACTTGCATCCTAATGATTCTGTTGGCTTTCTTTGAGGAAAATGATTTTTTTTTTAAAAGCATTGGCTTATAGGTGGGCCTGAACAATGGCCTCTAGTCTCAAGGTGAAGAACGTAGCAAAGCGCTACTTTAAATTGCTGATTCTTCTTCTTTATGTTTCGATTACTGTTTCTCCTCAAGTCTTGCAAGTTTTCTCCACCATCATTTTCTAAATCGCTTTCTCAACATCCACTTGAGTCCTCTTCCACGTTTCAATTTTTTATTCTTTTCTTTTACTAACGTATTTATATTCTTGAAGAATTGAATCGTATCGAACACAGCATATCTCCAGCTGCGCCAGACACTTTAAGTGAAAACATTTTTGTTAATTTTTTTTTGTTGTTGTTGAAAAGAATCTGCTTTGAAAGCCCAACAAATACTTGAACATGTGATTTGCTTGCAATAAACATTTCGACATCAATTTTCTCTTCTTCACCAACGGTAGATATTATATCCTCATGGTTTTTCTGCTCAGAACAGATCAAAGAATTTGGTGAGCAAGGTGAGTAAGGCGATAATGGAAAGAAAGACAATATTTTATTTGGTGATTCGGCTGTTTTCAGTTGACAAATGTTAGGACAGAAGAAATCTGGATGAAAGAAAAAAGATTGAATATCTACAACTATCCAGGGAACAGCCAAATAAACCATCAGATGATGAAGGTAATGAACACAATATCAAAATTTTCAGGACAATTTTGTAAGGGCATCAGGCGTTTTTTGGAAGAAATA
The DNA here is from genome assembly GCA_963932145.1 of Acanthosepion lycidas. Lineage (NCBI taxonomy): Eukaryota > Metazoa > Mollusca > Cephalopoda > Sepiida > Sepiidae > Acanthosepion > Acanthosepion lycidas. Next base: position 62,798,944 of record OZ010593.1, read on the forward strand.
AAAAAAACCCCACAACTATGCAGAATACTGCGGATTTGATCGTTGCTATCGCTATGTCCCTAGGCTGTAAAATAAACGATTGCATTGCCCATTGATATCTAATAGGTGATGAAGTATCTTTCTATTTTGTGAATTGTTTTTGACACTTCATAACTTATTAAAACTATCCCGTTAGTTAATACCACACTTTTTGACGCTTTAAATGATTTTACAACACCCAGTTATCGGTAATTATAATTATAATATTAATCATTCGCTTAAAAGGACATTTTGCCATTCATTGATCGAGCAGACTATACAGGATTATTAAACAAAGAATGAACTGATTTTCTTTACGCAATATTTTAATGAGAAAAAAGAATAGAAAACTCCAGACAAGTCCCAAGTATTCTACTCACAATCAACTTTTAATATTGTCTTACAAATGATTAATGTGGCCACCACCTGCAGCACGGGCAACATCAATGCGGTAAGACAATTGCTCTCAGACTCTTATCAACATATCACGATCCACTGAGTTGATTGCTGTTGTTATTCGATTTTTAAGGTCATCGAGGTTAGTGGATAGCGTTGGGACATAAACGCGATCTTTTACGTATCCCTACAACAAAAAAATCACACACGGTGAAGTCTGAAATTTCGCAAGCCAAGCACAACAGCAAGGTCTCAGGAAATGCTTGAACAGGACGTAGATTCTAAGTTCTCGAGTTCGCGAAAACAAATGTGGTTATCACGGTGCAACGTGATTTTAGAAGGTAATTCGACATTAATCCCCTCTCTCCTAAGAACATTCGACAGTGGTTTAAACAGTTTCAGGAAGGTGGGTGTCTGTGTAAAGGAAAAGGTCCAGGGTGACCAGGAGTTTCAGGGGAGTCAAAGGAAGTCCACAAATCTATCTATCCGTGAGCTTGATTTAAATTCAATTCACTACCTGGCGTGTGCTAAGAAAATGTCGACATTTGAAACCATACAGACTACGTACCGAACAACAGAAACCATATCACGTAGGGATTTTCAACCTCAACAACAACTAAAATGGATAGTACATGAAACTTGAAGTTAAAATAATGACTCAATACTTTTAAAAGGAAGCAAGAAAGGAAACCGTAATTTTAAATGTTTGCACGATAAATCAACAGGAAACGGTTTAAATGCAATGTGCATACACAAATATACTAATAAAATAAGACATTCAGTATAAAAATTATTTATTTAGGAATATTGTTGAATATTTGCTTTGAATTAGATAAATCTCTGAATTTCGATAAATTCGTAAGTTCAGTATGTAACAACTTTTGCATTCATTTAGAAAAAGGACATGTATTTTGCGTTACATAGTGATAAATATTTAAAATTTTTCTCTATAATTTTTTAATGTTTCTATATCCTGTTTATCTAATAATGCTCAATTACATCAATTTCCACCTCTTTCTCACTTCTCGTAATTATATTCTGGTTAATATCTCCATACGGGTTTGTCGGTTTTAAAATTAACGGATATCATTTCAAGGCGGTCTATTAAGATGTTTTGGGATGGCCAAAGACACATTCCAAAAGCTAAGCAAAGGGATTTCGTTGGTAATAAAGAGTATTGAACTGCCACGTGATATCTGTCCTCCTATACGGCAGCGAATGTTGGACGTCCCCTCAAAGATGAATAAGTGACTTGAGGTATAGGAGGTATGTCCGACAGAAGCATGCTAAAGAAAACATATTAGGTTGGTGCAAAAATAATGACGTAATAATGTCGTTTTTGACGTAACGTCAAAAAACGACATTATTACGTCATTATTTTTGCACCAACCTAATAGAAAGAGAGGCTCAGAAAATTTGCTACTCACAGGGCGTACGGAGGAAAAGATGGACAAGGCGAAGCAATGCGTGACAAACTTAGTGGATGGTAGAACAGAGTCTGGGAGAAGAAGCAAAGAGATAAAACTTATTGAGAATTACAAGGGATAGGAGGAAGTGGGGAGCCATGATTGCCTACGTCCTGAAGCGACACGGCACATAAAAGAAGATTGTCCCTATTTTTATTGTTGATATCACATTTCGGACTTTGTGCCATCTGGCTTTCAACAAATGCTTGTCGTTCCGTCTAACCATCAGAGAATTTGGAACTGAACACTTCATATTCTTTTGTCTTCTATCTGAGAGCTGTTAGCTTCAACGTCTTGAAAGGACCCCTATCAGGATGATGTCTCTCCCCAATTTACTGTCCTTTGTAAATTTTGTCTTTTTCTCATCACTTCTAAAATGTTTCCCCATCTATTTACTCAAGCATGTTATTCTACTTGCCTTCAATCTATCCCGTGAGTATCAAATTTTCCAAACCTTTTTCCTCATTACGCAGCCTATAAATTTCAAATTCTTTCTGATATTAAGTGCAAGTGTCCTTTTTTGTTTCCATTTTCTCTAAAACTTTAATGTCGTGGCTCACACGTTCGTTTCCATGGTATTCTCAGTATCCACATTTCTATTGCTTCAAGTTTCTCTTCATCGTTGGGGATTGTCCAGCATTGGCTTCCATATAGAAGAAACGATATTCCATAACTGTCATGTACACTTTTCTTTATTTCTACGTAATTCTTTTTCTGTTTCTTAATACTTTGCTTAGCTTTTGGAAAGCGTCTTTCTTTATCTTGGTGTGCCCTCGGATTTCACTGTCAAACATACAGGGGTAGATTGTTGTCATTCCACTCTCCATGACTAGTTCTTGTTTAGCACTGCCTAGCTATTGCTCGCTACTGTTTCCACTGAGTCCAGATACTATACTCTGATCCCAGGTAGAAAAGTTGAGCGGTCGTCTATACAAAGTAAAATGCAATTTATAATAACGATGATGAAGCTGTAAGAAATAAAGTCAAAACAAGAAGAACGTTTTAGAGAAAAAAAATTGTTCAAGAATAATCCTGATTCACCCACACAGATGTAGATACACACACGCGAGCACACGCATATACACGGGGAGATACAGATGTATGTTTGTGTCTATACAGATTTTCCCGATTCAAAATTGCTTTAGTGAATAGATTTCAAAAGTTGTGAATTTTTTCATTAAAATTTCAATTTCCGTAAAAGAATCAATGAATAACAAGCGAATGTTTTATTCAGTTCCAATAATTATTTGAATTTTCGAAGAATTCTAAAATTCCTGTATTACCAAAAATGTTTCAGATAATTGGACACGCAACTTTCAAGTACTAAAAACTTTTGCTATATAATGAAAAAATATTTCTTTTGTCGAGGAGTGTCGAATCATTTAGAAATTCCGTAAACACAAAAAAATTTGTTAATCCTCTTAGATTTATTTATGCCATTATTTGAACAGGGATTGCTAATTTCATTCAAATTCGCATCGTGATAGTAATTTTTATTTCAATTAACATAACAATTGCAGTAATTTATAGACTATTTAAAATATTCGAAAACGTAACTGAAGATACTGTAGAATGCATTAAGTTACAGTAATTCTTTGTATTCTTTGTGTAATTCGAGACAATATATATATTAAATATATTGTCAGCGACATACAAGCGTGTTGCTGTATAACAGCTTATCACTGTGAATTGACGTCTGTTTGCTTCAAGACGGAATCGAAACTCGACCGATTTGGCATCAGTCAGAGATCTTACCCCTAAGCTATTGGCGCAGACAAAAAGGTAACATTAACGTATTATATGTGTATAAACGCCAGTGGCCAGGCGAGATTAATTCATAATTGAAGAACGTCACTTTGATAGCAGCAGCAGTCACTGTTTTGAAGTTACCATTTCTTCAGAATGCTTGATCGAAACGAGAGCATGCATATATATATATATATATATATATATATATATATATATATATATATATATATATATATATATATATATTTAAAAGAAAATCAGACCACTTTAAGGTACCATTATAAGTATTTGCGCATGTAAATAAACGTATGTATATATGGGATTTGCATGAATATGTATGTGATATATATAAGAAGAAAGCAAAATCTTTAATATTACCCTCAAATTTTATTCCATAATTAAACCTAAACTTTAAGTAAGATTACCCATATAAAAATAATGACAATTTGCATTCATAAATTAGATTAAAAGTAAAACTAATAAAATTGTTACCGTAACTATTTTTACAATATTAAAAAAGTACGATTGGTCGGGTAAACAAACTGTTATAATTTAAAATATTTTTTTAATATTTTCTCTATAAATGTGTTAATAAATATAGTATTTAACTTATATTAAATCCCTAAACTATTTGTTTAAAAAAAAAATAAATATTTGAATTGATAGCAAACATACAATTTTTTTAGACCTCTAAATTTCTATCAAGCATTAAAATCTATTTTTTACATAAATTGCTAAAACCCAATTACAGCCTCTTTCTCTTTAATTCTCTCTCCCTCTTCTTTCTTTTTCGTTTTTCCTTTTTCTTTTCTCCCTTCTCCCCTCCCATTTCAGTATATCACTTCCGTTAAATTAACCGTCAAGGTCTGGTCACTCCTCCTTCCCCAATATAAAGTATACTTGAGAGAGATATGAAATTAATCCCTCCCTATACTCTACCATGTCTCTTTTACATTCTCTATTAAATTACAAAAACTTACACTACCCATCAATTTTAATTTCATTTTTCGTTTCATTTCATTTTTGGAAATGCTATCTGATGATCCGGCGTCCTTTAAAACGGCTCTGGTGAAATAAATTATTATAATGGTACCTTAAAGTGGTCTGTTTTTCTTTTAAATATTAGCTCTAGATTTACATTGAGCTCTCAGGATTTCATCCTCCTTGGGATTACCCATACGGATTACCAAGTTCTTCATTTTGCTATATATATATATATATATATATATATATATATATATATATATATATATATTCAGATTTGGAAATTTTGCTGTATACACACACACACACACACACACACACACACACACATATATATATATATATATATATATCGTGAATCAGCATGCGATGATTGTTCATCCCACAAAATGTTTAATATCTAAAAATGCACTAAACTAATTGAGTTTCTTTTTTCGAGGTTTTCAAATAAGACGTTTTTGACACCATTTGTCATAAGAATTACTGAAAAACCTTATTATTCAGCTAAAACCAGCGAAGATTAAAATCATTTTGTGTCAGACATATTAAGCTTCCCAATTAAGCAATAGGGAGAGGATAATAATGCTTCAGACCCTGAGTAATGGTACCAACATTCATACTCTGGCTTCCATCAAAGTTCATTCATGAACTATTAATTGAATAGTGTATGAGTTTTTAAAAGTGGGAACAGAAGAGAGGAAACTGGATCAGAGGTCAAAACACGAACAGGAGTAATCATTTCAAACTAGAGCTATATACATTATCATTGTTCAAAGTAGAGTTAAATAATGTTATAAAAAACTCGGTGAATTCCAGAAAGATATTTCTAAGATACAACCGTTCAAAGCTTATTCTAACAATTGGACAATTTTGCTGTTACACGATTTGGACAATTTTCTTGTTCCACCTATGTATATAGACACATACACATACACGCCACACACACACACACATATATATATATTGTATAAAAGGCTAAAAAAATAATATTCTATTCTTAAAATTTTTTACATTGAAATCGTAATCACGATACAATTACGATTCTAATGTAATATATTATAACAATAGTATATTAGTTTCAGCTTTTTATATTAGGTTGGTGAAAAAATAATGACGTAATAATGTCGTTTTTTGACGTTAAAAATACGTCGAAAAACGACATTACTACGTCGTTATTTTTGCACCAACCTAATATTATGTTCTTGCTCTGTCCTGGACATTGGGCTCTATCGGGATTGTATCCTCTTGCAATATATATATATATATATATATATATATATATATATATATATATATATATATATATATATATGTGTGTGTGTGTGTGTGTGTGTGTGTATTGACCACTAATATTATCTATCTGTCTCTCTGTCTGTCTGTCTGTCTCTGTCTCTCTCTCTCTCTCTCTCTATATATATATATATATATATATATATATATATATATATATATATGATTATTGTCACTTTTTTGCAGAAAAAAACGATCCCCTCACTTATTTGCTTATTTTATTATTTTCCTTCATTTTTTATACCTGAGCTAACGCTCTGCTATGGGCCCATAAGTGATTCTTAAGACCGGCTTTAGTTTTTCAACCTCTCTTACACACGTGAAAAACATAAAGTTTGTCTGTGTTACCTATTCTAGGAACTTGCCTGTTCCTTTGACAATCATATGATGTTTGATTCCTGCATCAGCCTTAAAACATTGTTACAGAATTCAAAACAGTAACTTTCAGGTCTTTTTTGTATGGTTGCATTCACAGGAGTTTGCACTTGACCTCTCTGGTGTGATCGTGCGCGATTCGCTAAACCAGCCGACGAGAGGGTGACTTTTCCGCAGATACTGTATGTCTGTTGGTGTCCTGATAGTTCTGGGACAAATTCTATTTTTACCTTCCTAATCTCGCGCTTTTTGTTCGAATGCTCAATTGTCGTCTGTTGAAAATTGTTGCAGCGTCCCCAAATCAATCTTCTCCAGCCAGATCTAGCTCCGGCAACAGTTTCCCAGTCTTCAACATTAACGCCAAGAATCTTTAGATTACTTTTAACTATATCCTTGAAACGTTTATGAGGCAATTGAGGGGGTCGATTAACTTGTTTCCAGCTTACCGTAAAAACCGTATTTAAGCAATCTGGCGCTCTCCTTAATTGTCAGATGATCTGTCCAGCGCATTATTTTTAAGGAAAATAGTTTCTTTATGCTGGCTATGTTTCCGCGCTAAAGGACTTTGATTCTTGTGTACAATGACTGCTGAAGGATGTATAAGATTCGACTCAGGCATTGATGGTGAAAACACTCTAAGACCCTTATGTGCCTTCGAGAGGCGGTCCACATTTCAGAGGAATATAAAATGGTGTTTGGGATCACAGTTTCATAGATACCTATCTTAGTGCTTAAAGAAATGTTACGAACTGACCATACTCATTTTTCAATGCAGTAATTCACTTCCACATACAGTAAATCATCCCTAAAGAGTGCACACCCTTAGTATAAAAAAGTGTCAACTACCTCTAGCCTGGTTCCTTTAACAAAAATGGCCTTTGTATAAATCAGTCCAGGTGGAGACATATAGATGACGTTTGTCTTTTTCACATTGATGGTTAACCCCAAAGCAGTACAAAACCCGATAAATGGTATTTATTACCTGCATATTATTTTCCCTGTGAGCAATATCGTCAGACTACCGGAGTTCTTGAATAACCAGTTGGAAAACCTTACCGTTGAATAATCCCAGACCCCAAACCTCCCCATTTGTCATAAAACAACGATAAGCGCCAACATTACAGTTTTGAAAAGGGTCAACTAAAGTTATAGCAAAATAGACGATAAAGAGTGTCTGAACTGGAATATAGACTTGCTATTAGCAATTGAAAAATACTCTGGTAGACTACAGTTATAGTTAAGTCTTCCCTTCATATTGAGGGCACATGGCACATGGATAAAGGCGTTAGTTAGATCCCGTGAGAGGACCCAAAGAGTGTGAGTTCAATACCCGGTTAAGGCAGTGGAGAACTTTTTAGATGGGAATTAACAGGCGATAACTGATAACTGCTATCCATTAACCATGGCATATGGACCTAGAACTGTCTATCCCAGTGAGCGAAATAAAGGGTTCAGTTCGACATTCCAACTACCTGAAGAAAGTCGGAGCATACAACGGCCGAAACGTTGTAATAAATATGGCGACAAAGATGAGGACAATAGACCAAATAATGTAAATAATATACTTAATACCTCATCTCAGAAATATAGACAGATACTGAAACTCTGGTCGATATCCCAATTTGCCTGAAATGATCCACAGGTAATCTCTATTAACGGTATCAAATGCCTTAGTTAATTCAATTACTTGATATGTGGCTCACAGAATGTTCAATGCATTACTCTTGCAAATGACGAGCTGAAAGTATCAAGTCCATAGTTCCCCGTCTAGACCTAAATCCGTTCTGACTTTCTGATATTATTAAATGATATATCCATTTTACAAGGCGGTTATGCGAAATGTAAGCAAAAACATTTCCAGCTACCTCAAGTATACTTATTCCACAGTAGTTACTACGATCTGATTTTGATCCCTTAGCATTGGAGAGAGAAATGAATACTGCATCAACCCAGTCTTAATTTACGGACGCACCTTGCGATATGTTAATTATGAAGTGAAGTATTTCTCGGCGAAGTGCGTAGATAAGGCTGATCAGACACTAAAGACTCCGCCGAATCTGCGACGCCAAAAAAAGCTCTAGGCCGCTCATTGTGACTATACATTTCCAGACAAGTCAAGTCTGTACACATCGCCAACTTATCCAACGGTCTTTTAAAGAGAGATCTGTATATATAGATGGCAATGATACATGCTAGCTCCATCCCTTTAATCTGATGCTCAATCAAGCCGAAGAAAGATGAATGAATGAATAAAAGAATCGCATATATTATTTTCACGAAGTTTGAGCTCTTCGGAATGACCGGTTGCACCAACCAGCAGCAGGAGTAAATACACAACCTTATATATACATATATTCTACTTCTTATTTCGCCCTTAACACTGCAATGAGTCGTCGGGGCGGCAACGTGCTGGGCTGTCCATCATTTTCCTCCATCAATCGTAGTCGTGTGCCAGAGCATAAGCCTCTGTTAATTTGCGTGTCCATTCTGTGGTTCGTGGTCGTTGTAGTTCGTCTTAGGAAACTTTCGTCTTGGACCTGCGTCTGGGGGGCTCTTCGCCGAGTTGTACCGTGTTACAACCATCCCACTGACGTGAGTTTAGCCCGCTAGTTAAGACAGTTTACGGAGTCATGACAACTTGGAGCCATCACGCGAGAGATTTAGGAAATGGTTGATGATCCTCAACTTGAAGGCAAAGGTACTATCTCTATACAGAGACTCATATGCTAATATATATATATATATATATATATATATATATATATATATATATATATATAGGTAACTAGACTCGTTTCGAAAAACCCTCGAATTTTTGATTTGCAAATAATCAAATCAATCTCGAGGGAAAAAAAGGTTTTAAAAAACGAAAGAGCTACAAACATGAACTACTGTCGAACAAATCGGACAGATGCAGGTCTGAAGCCCAAAGAAAAAAACCCGATACGAGTAGACAACTAACTAACAGAAGTGCTCAATACAATCGTAGAGCAGACCTAGATAAACCTAGTGAGCCAGACAAACCTACCTAGGTTTTCACCTAAACAGATCGTCAGGGAAAGTATATATATATATATACGGATAAACGGATCGTCAGGGAAAGTATATATATACATATATATATATATATATATATATATATATATATATATATATATATATATATATATATAGTTTATGAAAAACTAGGTAATCCGTATGGGTAAACCTAAGGAGGATAAAATCCAGAGAGCTCAATGTAAATCCAGAGCAAATAATTTAAATAAAAAGAGACCACTTCAAGGTTCCATGCAATAAATTATTTCACCACAGCCCTTTTAAAAGGACTGCGGGTCATCAGACTTTACTTCCAATGTTTGGAACCTTAAAGTGGTCTCTTTTTATTTAATATATATATATATATATATATATATATATATATATATATATATATATATATATATATATATATATATTAATAAATAAATAATTATAATGTTATAAAATTATAAAATTATCATCAATTTTTTTATTATTATTCTTGTTAAAAATTTACTATTCGGAATAAATAAAAACAGAAAAAAGTTATGAAGATTATTTTCCCAAGTACTTTCAATGTTATTCAAGATCATGTTCAGGTGTGAATTGCTAAAACAAAGAATTAATCTAAGTTATGAATATGTGAGCATGATCGCTGTAGATTTCGAAACATTTTACCGTAATCTGTATGTAGCAACTTAATTTATGTAAATTCTTATTAAATTGTAATTATGTGTTTAAAATAATATTTTAATGGCAATTTTTAACAATTATAATTTAGATATTTTTAAATCTTTATGTTATAAAAATCTTAGAACTTTGTTGCTATTCTTGTAATTGACTTCATTTATTTTTGTTCGTAATTTCCCGATATAAATGGCTGCCAGAATTTGAAGTTTTCTTTATTATTTTCGCGTTGTAGTATAGTTGTATTGTGGATTAATATTTCTCTAAATCGTGAAGAGTTATCGCGGATGATTAAGTTCGTTGTATTAAATTTAGGGTAGTATATGATTAGTTTTATTTTTGTACTGGAATAAATGGAGGATAATTTAGTACTTGTGAGTTTTTTTTTATGATTTTGTCATCTTGTTTGTAGCTAGAATGTCTTTGATTGCAGTATAGTAGATTGATATGTTTAGTGTTATTTGAGGCAGTATGATGTTCTTTTTGATTTATGCTAATATTTCTAATAGGCCGTTTAATCTGTTCATCAACAATGTAATTACGAAAGTCATTATTAAAGAGAGTTTTTTAAAAATGTTTTTTTAATTCAATGTAGAAAATCTTTGCACGGTTTATTAAATTTCATATATTGTAATAATTAGGACATTCAGTTTTATAGTTGAAAGTATCTGTGTTTATACTAGTTATGTTTTTTAGATGGGGGGAGTAAATGTATTATTATTAGTGTCTATCAATATTTTAAGAGAAGGAATTTTATTGTTATTGGTAAGTTCGTATATGATGTTAAGGACGGTGTTTTTCGAAGAATTAATATAACCACCATTGAACCCAATTAAAAACAAAACAAAAAACTAAGTATATATTACACTAAATTCAATACTAGCAAATACGAGGTCGAGTTGGTTAAAGGTGAATCAGATCTAATGATGTTTTACCCTAGAAGACACAGGTTCGAAAATGCCAGAGAACTATTTTTTTTAACAAGATGTCTCAAATATTCAGGCCGGTAGGTGTAAATAAATAAATATGCTGTTTAATAAATGAATAAAAAACTCAATTCAGTTTTATAGTTGAAAGTATCTGTGTTTATACTAGTTATGTTTTTTAGATGGGGGGGAGTAAATGTATTATTATTAGTGTCTATGAATATTTTAAGAGAAGGAATTTTATTGTTATTGGTAAGTTCGTATATGATGTTAAGGACGGTGTTTTTCGAAGAATTAATATCTACTCATATTATGAGTATCCATTTAAAAATAATGTTTAAAGAAAAAATTAAAAAAAACTGTCGAATTTCAATCCATTTCCTAAAAGAAAATGTCTTTCTTTATATTGGGACACATCAAAAGCAGACATTTATATTTCATGAATTAGGAGGAAAATGAGTGTTTCAAAAGCACTATTGTAGACGTGTTTGATCAGGAGGCCCTACGTGACCGAGTGGTCAAGGCATATAAGATCTAATGACGGTTTCCCCTAGAGAAAGACAAGTTCGAATCATGCCGGAGAACGCATATAATTCTAACAACATTTCTCGATCATTCAGTCTAGTAGATGTTAATAAATAAATATATCAGAGCATTTACAAAAATATGAGCATCCATTTTAAAATAACGTTTAAATAAAAATAAAATAACTAAATAAATCTGTCGGATTTAAATCTATTTCCTATATATATATATATATATATATATATATATATATATATATATATATATATATTATATATATATATATATATATATATTTACGTTAGGATACAACAGAGCAACTATGTATATTTCGAGAATCTGGAAGAAGATGAGTGTTTCAAAACAACTATTCGTTGTTCGTTTGATCAGGAGGCTCTACGTGACCGAGTGGTTAAGGCACATCAGGTAAAATGACGGTTTCCCCTAGGGTGACACAAGTTCGAATCCTGCCAGAGAACGCATATTTTCCTAAATTGTTTTATCGATAATTCAGGCCGGTAGATGTAAATAAATATACTGTTTAAAAAATAAATACTTAAACAACAGAGCATCTACTCAAATACGAATATCTATTTAAAAAAAAAATAACATTTAAATAAATAAAAATACGTATATACAGGGTGCGATGAATTAATTGTCGTCTAAATTACGCAACAATGAGAATATCACTGATATCTCATTTTAAAAGGTATATTTACAAAAATTACAAAAAAATATCTGGAAATATTAAAGAGTGCATATAATCAATAAAATCTCCATTGTCTTCAATCACGGCCTCCAGACGACTTTGGAATCTCCTGTAACTCTTCTGAACGGTCACCTTGTTTAAGTTGGTGAATGCTGCCATAATCCTTGTCTTCAGTTCATCTTTGGTTTTAAATGAGTTTCACACAGAATAATGGAAGGGTTTGCAGTCTCGGGAGTTAGGTGGCCAGATGTAAGCAATAATGTGCCGTAGAAATTATGTGACAGCCATGACTGTGTTCACTTTCTGGTGTCGTATGGTGGAGAGTCCTGTTGACAGACAAGGTCCTCAGCAGCTACCTTCTTGACCCAGAACAACACTACCTCCTCAAGACACTTGATATATATATATATATATATATATATATATATATATATATATATATATATATATATATATATATATTAAATAAAAAGAGACTACTTTAAGGTTCCATGTAATAAATTATTTCACCACAGCACTTTTAAAGGACTGCGGATCATCAGACTTTATGTAATGTGTAATGATCCGCAGTCTTTTAAAAGGGCTGTGGTGAAATATTTTATTACATGGAAACTTAAAGTGGTCTCTTTTTATTTAAATTATTTGCTCTGGATTTACATTGAGCTCTCTGGATTTTATGCTCCTTACGTTTACACATACGGATTATCTAGTTTTTTTATAAACTAATATATATATATATATATATATATATATATATATATATATATATATATATATATATATATATACAGACAGATATCACTAAAGCTCTACCTTCCATATTCATGGATAAAGCAAATTAATTTGGGGTTCTGTAAATCAGAAAATATTCAATTCATCTTCGTCGAAGGTAAATATATTAATTAAAATTAATAAACAGTTGGCTAATTTAGTGTATCGGGTATGACGATAAACCATTAGGTTGGTGGGAAAACAATGACGTGACAATGTCGTTTTTTGACGTTAAAAATACGTCAAAAAACGACATTATTACGTCATTATTTTTGCACCAACCTAATACATCTAGCAGGATAGTCTCTTATCGGAAGATTTGAGGTTTTGTAGAGCGTGGAATCACCCCTTAATTACTATTGTTCTCAGATCAACCCTACCCCAGCTGTGAGTAAATAGTGAACCCCTCAAAACAAATAAATAAATAAAATAAAAATAAAAATAAATAAATAAATAAATAAAAAATAAATAAATAAAGCACTAATAAAATACATTTTATGGCAAAACACCAGTAATACATTTTTACATTAAAAAATTTACCAACGATACGTTTAATAGCAAAATTACCAACAATAAAGTTTATCTGTAGTTGAAGGCGTTCAAAATATATTTCCTTGAAGAAATACAGTTGTGTTCAAAATATTTAGTTTTCAGCATTAAATAACATATAGAGATTGACAGGCCGTAAAACAAAAGCAACTAACCAACCAACGAATATGAATAAATCTTTCATGACATTAATCCATATAATAACGGAAATTTTTTTAAAGAAATCAAACGGCATTCCAAAATATAACTTAACAAAACTACAACATGAAAAACATACCCCCCCTCTTGTAATTACGTCCGCACAGACATGTATATGCACAAAAGCTGAGTATCATCTACCATGTATTCAATTGTGAAAGCAGAATAACTAATATTATATTCATATTACTTCAAAGCTAAAAGAATAAATAAATTTACACATTAAATGACCCATAAGATGTTGATATACAGTTAAACCAAGTAATACATCAATAAATCATTTCAGTTTATCACTTGTCCTAGATGCAAATATTGGACTCAAAAATTAAAAAGAAAAGCATTAATTACTTTAAATATCACCTTTTTAGTAAAAGTATAGCTAATCGATAATAAACAAAAAATATTTTGACGTATTTCACTTAGGTTTCTTTTAAGATGTTTTTTTTTTTTTTGAAACGTTTTCATAACAAATTTATTACCGATCCGCTAGTCTAATTTTAAAATGATGACAGGAAATTTAAATATTTTAAAAGTCTCTAAAAATAAAATATCTGTCCAGGAGATTTATTATAAAGAAATAAATAAAATGAAGGATAGATTTTCAGAATTCTAGGTAAATATTAATTTACGCTTAAAATATAAGGAAACTACATTTGAACATAGCAAGGTGTATTTCATCTGAAAACAAGTCATAGGTCAAATAGTAGCAATCTATACTAGCAACACCGAATTTAAAAAAATAAAAGAATGCCACAAAGTCAATTAAATACAAAGGGACAAAACTACTGAAATAAAAAAGAAAGCCTTGGTTTATTTTAAAAAAATATGTTTTTGAACATATTATAGCCGTTAATTTGGGAATATATTTTTATTCTAAGACCCTTAAAAAAAAATATAGGAATATGAATATATATTTAATGATCAAAGAATAAGTAACCTAATACTTTTATCTATTGGGTTTATATTTTTACCTATTTAATGTCACAGATATTGAACTGTATCCTGTTTAATCTTGCGTGCATTAAATAATCTAATACGTAGCAGAAAAATAGAAAAAATATTTTTCAAAATGGCATTAAAATTTATTATTATTGTATTCTACAAACACATCTTAATTCAGCAACAAGCAGAACATTTTAAAAATCGCATTCAAAAAATTGCAAGTACATTTAAAAAAAAAATATTCAATGTTGAATATGCCCTGTCAAATTCGAAAGAAAATAATATTTCATTAAACTATGAAAGCACAAATTCTGCATAAAAATATTTGACATTCATTGAATTGGTTTATTAAGGTTTCAGGAGAAATGTTCAAGATGTTCACGGCTGATAATGCATGATATTTTTTTTTTTAGTGAAATAATATCTTCAGAGATAATTCTTGTTAAAATTATTAAACAAATATTTTCATCAAATCTCGCTATGTAAGATGTTCGACATCTATCAAAAGGCATCCGTAACATGACACAAAATATTTTCAAAAAGATTTTTAAGGCAACAAAGTATTTGTTATGATTTTCATTAGTAAGAATAAAAATGTCAATTCAATCAAATAAAACCCTGATTTGTTGGTACTTTTCTTGGAAAACTAGTAACGTTTTGTCCTTTGGCTTTCATTCAGGAAAAATGTATGCACATCAGCAGTATCTAGTTTGTTCATAGTAAATTAGTACTGAAATTTACAAATTCATGAATTATTCATACATAAAACACATACAAAGGTTAATGATTTAAATGGCGAGAAATCCATCTTCGCGAACAATTCAAATAATATACAAAAAACCCGAACCTGTTTATGAATGAAAAGATCCTGTTTTATAAATTTCAGTTGCATTAGGTCTTTTTATTTTACAAGCTTTCGTCTGTTCCTACAGACATCCTCAGGTATGAAATAGATTTTGTTCTTGTTTTTACTCTCAGTAATAAGTGGACAACGAAAACAGGGTTGTAATCCGAAAAATGCTATGAAAAATGTGTTATTGTTTTGGAACGTGCAGTCGCAACGCTGAGTTTGAATTTAAATTTTAAGATTCTGCGTTTTTGTACAAATGTAGTGATAAGAGAATTCTTTTTTACTGGTAGATTTTCCGTCAAAGTGGCATGAACTATATTGTTCAATAATTGCAGTAATGTCGCACTTATTATCCGAAAGCTGCACTTGGATGAGTTATTTTAATTTCAGTAAAGGTACAATTAATTTACAAATTCATGAATTATTCATACATACTTTTCATCCATAAACAGGTTCGGGGTTTTTGTATATTATTTGAATTGTTCGCGAAGATGGATTTCTCGCCATTTAAATCATTAACCTTTGTATTTGTTTTATGTATGAATAATTCATGAATATATATATATATATATATATATATATATATATATATATATATATATATATATGCTGGGTGTCCATAAAGAAGGCGCGCACTTTAAAAAATTTATAACTTTATTTGTTTTTGCGATAGAAGAAAAAAATGTTATAAAGTTTAATGTACCTAGTTTTAAGTATAGCTAAAAAAAAAACTAATGAGATTTCAGTCATTACTGTAAATCAGTTGGCAAATGTTTTCCGTGAACTGCAAAATCGTATTACCCTTTGGATTGCTAATGATGGAGGATATCTGTAAACTTGAGTGAAATTTCAATAAAACCTTAAAAAAATATAGATTTACTTCTTTCTAATCCTTTTTACAAATTATTTCTATCGCAAATACAAATAAAGTTATAATTTTTTTAAAGTGCACACGAAATTATGGGCACCCTGTACACACACACGCACACACACACACACACACACACACACATATATATATATATATATATATATATATATATATATATATTATATGCGCGCTATTTAGTGGAAACTGTTCAATATCTGTGATAGAGCTGACGTATTCGTGTGTGTTGGAGAGGAATTATTTTCTGTGTTTGCTTAGGACGACACTCTCACATACATAAACACACATACATACAGGCGTATGCATTTTAGTCTGTATAAACACACCCATATAAATAATCTGACGTTAGGCGCAGATAAACATCCATGCGTTGTCATTTTATTTCGGTGTCGGGACCTTAGCGTTACATATGTAGAGATGATCTCTTAACAAGGAACGGATAAGGATGGTCTTGAGGTTTTCGAGATCGTCTGCGCCGTCAGATATGTTCACATATTCTCACATACCTACATATATATAGACACGTACCCGCATACATTGGTTAGGTTCACCGCCACTACAAGTTGAATTCTCTTTGTGGACATGATAATGTTTGTAATGTTAGCAAACACAGAAAATAATTCCCCCTGTGTCTGATGATCGCAATAGCGTGAAACCCAGAGTTACAAACTCATATCCATACAACTGAATGCATATATATATATATATATATATATATATATATATATATATATATATATATATATATATATATATATATATTGTTATGGGGTCCACCCCTTTTCATATAAGTGGACTCTACCAAGTGTACCTGGACTGCTGCCGTTAAATACCCAGAGTTACAGTCAGTGAGGGCAGTCAGTAGTCGGAGAGTGTGAGAATATACGAATGGAGATAGTGTGAGATAGAAGTCAGTTACCAGCACGTAGCCTCTAAGGAATTCCTATTTCGAGACTATATTATATCTATCTGCATTTGCTACTAACCACATTCCTGGACTTACTAACAGTATTACTCTTTGTATGATTGTTTAAGTACATTTTATTTCTTATATTTAATTATTGCGTTTGTCATTGCTTGGAGACCGAATTCATCTCGAAATCCACAACATAATATATATATATATATATATATATATATATATATATATATATATATATATATATATATATATAACTAAAATAAACCCTTTAAGATTTATTTTGGTTATTCCTGGTCTACTTAGGTATTGAGCACTCTATGATTTAGTCTTACTACTCGCTTGTTATTTTTTTTCCTTTGGACTAAAGATTTAAGGCATAGGACGATTTGCTTCGCCCTGTTCAGATGTTTTTGGTTTTTTCTTTTTTTTATTTCCAATTTTTTCGTCGGGTATCGATTTGCTTTGGCCTATCTACAAGTTGAGCTATCCGAGTTTTTTTTCAAACGAGTATTACAATTAGTATATATATATATATATATATATATATATATATATATATATATATATATATATATATATATATATATATATATATATATATATATATATATACATATATATATATATATAAATATATATATATATATATACATATATATATATATATATATGGGGGATGATATATATATATATATATATATATATATATATATATATATATATATATATATATATATATAAACTCTCCCGTTATACGCAAGAAAAATACTGGTCATAACATTGATTTTACAAATGCCGACATAGTTTTAAAAAAGAACATAATTCTTTATCTCGAAATTACTTCGAGGGCCAACTAATTACACTGGCGACCTTGATTGAATCTATCATTAATGAATCTAACTTGCAATTTTCTAAAACAAAGAGTATGTACGTAAAAAATACGAAAATGACCACGTAAAAAAGTCAACAAACATATCTATTAGACACACAGACACACAGACACACACACACACTTACGAATATAGATTATCATCTGAATCCCAAACATAGACAAACTAGAATTATTATACAAATAAAGCAATATTTACGGTTTCTATGTTAAGCTTAGAATTCGTTAATTTCATGAATATTTCCATGGAGGCTTCGTAACTCCTTCAATTCAGAACGCCATGTATTATACTCTGTTTTGTATAACTCGAATGCACATGAAACATAACTAATAAAGATTAAATGACACAAAAGTAAAGCTACTAGAAAGTCCTTCTTCTTTTTCTTCATATCTTATTCTCTGATGAAGTCTTTTATAAAAGTGAAACATGTCAGAGTGATAAACGCTTCATATTTGTTTTATATCTTACATTCTGTCGGATTCCAATCCGTATTTGATTTGTATTTGATCTAACCCATACATACATTGAAGTAATCGGACGTCTACCCACACTGAAGAGCTGTGATACAGCGTAACAGTCTGTCTGTGGATGACTACACACACACACACACATATATATATATATATATATATATATATGTATGTTTGTATGTATATATATATATATATATATATATATATATATATATATAATTACAAGCTCGTCTAGACCTATTATGGATATAACCAGAACGGAATATAGCAACAACAATAATAATTCTTAAGCAGGTAAATTAACTGCCAAAACTGATCCTCACAATACATTTGGGAAAATTGCATAAACTAAAAATAAACGTGTCTATGAACATAAAAGAATTTTGCACATTTATCAAATGCATTAGTTATACATAGAAATAATATTAACCACAACTTTGATCTAAAGAAAACTAAAATGATGAATGAGATTGTAACATATTTTGGCAGAAAATTCTTGAGAGTGCCACTATCAAAGTCTTATCAAATATAAATCACAGCCCCGAATTTATTCAAATGTCTCCATTCCTGAAATAATTTCTACTTACAATATAAATAAAAATTATAAAAATTTTTTATCTACTATGTAAAAATGTTTAAAAACTAAAAGAAAAAAATTTAAATTCACAAATTCATATTCTTTATATTAGGTTGGTGCAAAAATAATGACGTTATAATGTCGTTTTTTGACGTTAAAAATACGTCAAAAAACGACATTATTACGTCATCATTTTTGCACCAACATAATAATATATAACACATAAATTAATCCCAAGCTTAAATAATTTAGATATTAATTTGCATAAAAAGTTCAAGAACCATCTTTCATTTGTTAAACATTCAATTATATCACTTAGCTTAATCTTCCTAGAATTTTCTGTTAGCCTGATTTCTCATTACTTCTTTTCTTATCTTTATTTAATCATTTCACCCAAAGCAAGGCAATAAAAGCACTAAGACGAAAGGGGTTATTCTGTTTTAGATGATATGAGAAAAAAAAACAACATTATTAAGGGGAGAGAACAATGAAAAAATAATTAAGGAAAACAGAAAATAAAGATTAGCATTGCATTTTGATCATTGAAGATGAAAGATTACTGTAAAAAAAAAGATAAAAGAAAGAAATGTATTCATGAACGTTTATTAAATTTAAAATTGTTGTAAAGCTAAAAACATTTTCCTCTAGTCTATGACACCTTATAAATCATGCATTTGCATTGATAAAATCCTCCAGCAGACGAAACGCGGCGGCTATAAGTTTTGATACGATTTTCATTTTATCTTCATTCATATATATATATATATATATATATATATATATATATATATATATATATATATATTGCAAGGAAGACTGGGTTCTATAGCCTTGGATGGCAACTGGTCTAGGAGAAGGACAAATCTGAATTCAAAACCTGTGGAGGATTGTTTGGGGTTCCTTGCGGCATGCAAGTGCATCAGGTCTCTGTTTTCGGCCCTACAAAAGTGTGGTTTGGTTTTGCTATCACCAACAAATCAAATCATGTGTACTGGTGCCTGGGCTGTCGGTTCCTAGGAACTGAGCTGCTTGACCCTCATGCATCGAATACGACGGGAGAGTCCACCATATATATATTTTACTCGGTCAAAAATCTTTGGAAAAAAATCTTGTTTTTCTTAACATTTTAGATAAAAAATAGAGTTTGAAGAAAATGTGTATAGGTAAGGGAAATGATACATTGTCCGCAATTAAGAAACAAACCTCCATCATGTTATTTTTTTGTTTTTGACTCACTTTTTATACTGTGTTAATTATGTACTTAGTTAATCTAATATTTTCTTAAAAAATAAATTGTAGTAAAATAAAAACACAAAAGAAAAAAATTCATTAGTGATTTATTCTTCCATTTTTGCTTTTCAAAACTTTGATTTCTCAGTCCAACAGATACTTAATGAGATATTGGCAGTTGCCATATCCTTGCAAACTATTCCACTCCACAATAAGATTTTCAATCGAAAATTCTTTGTTTTGAATGATTTTTCTTCGAACGTTTCTATTTTATTACGCTCCATGAATTCTCGATTTGGTTTAGGTCAGAAAACTGCGGTCGCCATACTATAACATATATATATATATACTATATATGTCTTTTTTGGGAAAAGTCATTTTTCATCTCCTTCGATGTGTGGCAGGTAGCATTGTATTGCATAAAAATGAGATTTCATTGATCAATTTTGAGTTTTTCGGCAGATGGCAGCAAGCAGTATCCAATATTTTTGAGTATTGAGTGCTGTTCAGCGTTTTATCTACTGGTTAGAAAAATCCAGTCCAAATTGAATGAGAAGCAACACCAAACCATAAAAATGATAGGTTGCTTCACAGTATTAACTGTCATTTTCAAAGGGATTTCTTTGCTCCTATGTCTGATTTTGGTTCTTTTGTCTTTTGACAACATTTCATAGCAGTGGCTTAAAAACTTTTGAAAAGGCTTTGTAACATTCGTTCAAGGGCCATCTGCGTACAGTAGAAGTGTTTCTTTTTTCCATTTGTTTTTAATATATAAAAATATATGCTCATGAAATGAGATGGGAGGGGATGAATCCAGAAAACGAAACAAACGTATAACAAAACGTTCAAAGTAAGTATAATAGATGTTAGTAGGACCCAACTACCCTACAAAAATAATAAAAGTGGCCGCTGCATTCTGCCTTTAGACAGAATCAAGATGCACACTCAACAGAGGGGGAAGGATAAAAAAAGGTGGGGAAAAAGGCTCATATATACGCTCATTTTCATGAAACAAATGTCCCAGACTTTAATTTATGTTTAGCTCGGAATAAGTCGAATAATAACTTGTTGAATAAGATTTACATTGTTTGTATTTTCTAATCTACGCTGGATGCATTCTTGTTCCATTGAATTAAGTTTATGGATGAACTTTTTAAAAAAAAACATATCATGTTTTGTTTCTCGTAATGTCGCGCTGATATTCGTTATCAGGAACGATAATAAGATCAGTTAAAATCTGGAAAATCTCTAATTAATTTAATCCTGACATTTCTAGGAACGTAGATTCTCAGAGATTTTACTTTTATATAAAGATTGCTGAATTGTTCTTGTCATGTTAACGAATTTCCAATTCGGTATTTATTCTGATGACACAATTATTTAGTCATTTAGTCTTGTTTGAATCGTATGTCTGTTCGGTTGGTCAAAAGTGACCTACAATCTGTTTTTTAACGGGGAAAAGTATAATTTCTAAATTTTAACGCCCCAAAATGAAATTAGGTTGGTGCAAAAATAATGACGTTATAATGTCGTTTTTTGACGTTAAAAATACGTCAAAAAACGACATTATTACGTCATCATTTTTGCACCAACATAATAATATATAACACCTAAATTAATCCCAAGCTTAAATAATTTAGATATGCCTGAGAGAACTATGTATGCCTCCGATCAGCATGGCTGTTGCTAACCTATTTGCACTCATTGCACCTTCTCGGGTTAATTTTTTCGATGTCACGAGGTGCAAATACTATATTGATCAATTTTAGGTCTGCTGCAAGAAAGTTGTACGAGAAAATTTTTTCTCGACAGAATCTATCTTACATATGTATAAGTTTTCTATTCGTCCACGCTTTGAATATTGCTGGCACATATGGTCCGGGTCCCCTGCTGTATATGTAGAGATTCTTTATTAATCCAAAGAAGAATCAGCAATATTATTAGTCCTGAACTGGAGTCTTGGCTTCAATCACTTTTCTGCCGCCGTAATGTAGCCTCTTTGTGACTTCCCTATAAGTATTGGGTTGCTGCATAATTATCAGGCGTGTTTTTTTTTAAACAATATTGGGAAAAAAGAAACATAAAAATTCAACAATAACATTTTTAAATGATTATTCCTGAGCCTATGATTATCGACATATATTTTTATAACCTGAAAATAAAATAATATTTTTATTAAAAAAGTAACAAAACAGCAACTTTTATTAACAAATAACTCAAAAACGCCTGATAATTATGCACTAATCCAATACTTTCAGGTTAATTGTACCGAGGAACTTTTTCTTGTGGTTGTTAGACTTTGTGAATTTAAGCGCAGTACTAGATTGGCCGCACGGTCTCATATTACAGTTGAAATGGCTAGATGCAACCGTAAGTTCTATGCTAACAGTTTCTTCTATTGCACTTATCGCTTGTGGAACTCTTTCTTTTATCGTTTTTTTACAGTAATCTTTCATCTTCAATGATCTAAATGCAATCCTAATCTTTATTTTCTGTTTTCCTTAATTATTTTTTCATTGTTCTCTCCCCTTAATAGTGTTGTTTTTTTTTTTTTCTCATATCATCTAAAACAGAATAAACCCTTTCGTCTTAGTGCTTTTATTGCCTTGCTTTGGGTGAAATGATTAAATAAAGATAAGAAAAGAAGTAATGAGAAATCAGTGGAAGGAGATGAATAAAAGGATAAAGACGAAATGGAAGAAAAGGAAGGCATATGAAAAGGTGAGAAGAAAAGAACCACTTGCGTCTTAGTGGCTTTATTGCCTTGCTTTGGATGTAATGATTAAGAAAATATTAAGAATGGAATCTAAAAAATCTACGTACTCAATCGTATAGTCATCCATTAGTGCAGTACACTGCACCCATCTTTCCAGTTATTTTACACCAAAGTTAAGCCACGTAAATTCTTGACTTTTTCCAAAAAGCTAGACGATTCCTTCTGTCCTTTAACTGTGATGGGGATAAAAGTCAATTTTCCAAACAAACTTCCATGCTCCCCTTGGCACATACATATTTGTATTCGGATAGTAATCATTAAGAGAAAGAAAATCTGTCAGAGTCCAGGTGTTGGTGTAAAACAGGAAAGGAAAAAAAAAAGTAAGAAGAATAAATACCAGGACCTCGCTCATGATCGATGACAGTCTTGAAGTTTGGAGATTCAGTTTTTTTCCTTAGGAAATGATTTAAAGGAAATTAGAATAATTACTTTTTCGAGGAAGGAATAAGATTAATCAATATTACTTAATATAGAGGAAATTGCAAGAGATTTGAAGAGATTTATGATTCAATTTGCAAAAATGCATTTAATATACAACCGCACAAAGTAAAATGATTTAATATTAATAAATATTCAATGATAAATTTAAATCAAATTCAGGCAGAACAATGAAAAGAATTCTAGAACTGCTTTGAATATACGCTCTTTTAGCGCTAGAGGGCGTCGTCAGTGATGTTCTAGAAAAGGATCATTGGGCAGTTTCGGGTCTTTCAAACATCATACTGACCTCACCAAATCGACCCCTTCAGAGCTGATCAGACTCTGAAACGCCCTCTAAAAAATGCTTGTTAACACTGACTTTTATACATATATCCCGTAGTCACACATTTGATTGGAGATTGACCAACAGCCAATCACAACGGTGCAAATTCTTTTTAAGCTGTTCACGGGTAATTTCTTTTTTTTTTTTTTTTGAAAAACATGTTTTGTTTCTGAACAAAGACCATGTGATGGTTCCTGTAAAATCGTAAATAGTATTTTTAATTCTTTTATAGAACACCTGATCCCAAAAGAAAAAATATATATAATGGGTAATGATTGCTGCGAGAGATTTGAAGATGTCCTGTCAATTCACAGGCCTGCCTCCTCAGACAAATGAAAAATATCAATAGTCCCACGTGACTTGAAATGGCTATGAAGGTAAAGTGTTGATATAATTGTCCGAAAGACGTCCAGATGTGATCGTAAATAGACTGGTGATTTGAGTATGCAAAAGCTGCATATAGGTCGGCAGTACAGAATCCTTAAAGGTTACTGATATTTGTCTTAGGAATTTTAAGATTTTTACTTTAAATCGATCCACAGACACAACAGCCACAAGTCAGCATGCCAACAACAACAACAACAACAATAATAATAATAATAATAATATTGATAATAATAATAAAAATAATAATAATGATAAGTGCTGCAAAGGACCAGTGCTTGCTAACTAGAAATTATCAAACACAAACTGAAAAAAACACATAGCCCACAATGCAGATTCATAGATAAATATCCAGAAATTATTTGCCATTTTGGATCAGGTTGCGTGGTATTGGAAGCCACTGAATATAAAACGCGGCATGATAGAGTGGGCCCAATATTAGCACTGGAAAATCTGCAACTTCTACGGAAAGGAAACTGAAAGAAATTGGTATGAACACCACCCAGACCCGGTTACCGAGATAGGACCTGTAACAATTTTATGAGACTTCACAATACACACAGACAGAACAATGAAAACTAATCGTCCAGGTATCGTTATTATGAATCGCAAACAAAAAAAATTGCCTCATTATTGACATGGCAGTCTCAGCAGGCTGTAATGTATCTTTGAAGATCTACAAAAAGCTATCAAAATACAAGGATCTTGAAATCGAAATCTCAAAAATGTGGCACAAGAGAACATCAACAATTCCTGTTGTAGTTGGAGCCCTCGGTTAGACTCATTGAAGGGATTCCTGGTAGGCCAGACCTTAAATAAACACACGAAATAATTCTCACGAGGACAACCCTCACCTTAAGAAGGGTCTTATCTATGCTAAATATGCTCAGTGGAAAATGTCATGATGCCATTTCTAACCGTAGTTCTCTAGTCGGTGCCCGAAAAGTAATGAGTACACACCAGAATTCAAAGGAAATAAATAAATAAATAATAATAATAATAAGGATCAAAGACTAAAAAGAAAATATATATATATCGTAGATATAGCAATGCTACCAGATAAAGATGCAAGTGTTTCATTGACAAGATAACAAAGATATGAACTTTTGAAGGTTGTTCTTACGTTATATGGAGCACAGATCTTTTGTATTTTGTCCGATAATCCCTTCACATAGGTTAGGCAGACTGAATCTGATTTCAGAATGTTGTTATCCTCTTGTGCAATATCCCAGTTTGTCGGAACTAGTCTCATGTACCCGCGGTAGTTGTTACGTTGTAGGGTATTGCTTATACTGATATTTCTTGACTTTTTCCCCGATGTTGTAAGTAGCGGACGACCCCTTTCTTTACACTATATGGGTGGTGGGAATTGAAGTTGAGCTATTGTCCCGTGAAAGTTGGCAATGCCGTCTACACATGTCTTGAACCCATGCCCTGTTCGAGATATTAGTACAGCCAAAGAAAGCGAGTTTGTTGTTTTCTCTCTCCATTCATTGAGTTCATATGTTCCAGTAGTAGCTGGACCTCTTCCTGCTATGGCCAGAGTATGAACGTGTCATCTATGTATCACAGACACAATGTTGGCTAATGTAGATTCTAATGCCATTTCTTCAAAGTATTCCATATATATGTTTGTCATTGCTCGTGATAATGGTAAACCCATTGCTAAGCCCTCGTCCTGTCGATGTATGCCTGATCCCATTCCAAAGTATTTTGATATTGAAAGATAACGTGGCCATGCATGTTCTGACGCATTTCTGAAGGGTGAATATTCGCACTTTTTAGATTTCTAAAATGTACCCCGTCTCCAACAAAGGAAAAACTATAAACACCAAACAGTTACCCGTCATATCCCATAAAAGCTGATTATCATTGTTATGGTCCGGTTCCTTGTACCACTGTGATAGTCCAAGGTAGAACCAATAAAGAAGAACTCGAACACAGATATATTACAAACAGGAATATATACAGAGAAGGTAGAAAGTGTTAGTACGAACAATCAGGTTTAGTAGTAATTGTCTGAACGCGACTCTGTTTCGGTCTGCCTCTGACTGGACTGACTGACTCGCTCGCTCTGACTGACTGACACACTCCAGACTTCAGAATGAACTCCCTGCTTCTTCTTCAGGTGCAGTATTTATTACGTATGGAATAGTCCATTATGTTATTATGGGTAAAGTTCCCTAACACCCCACTGCCGAAAATTTTTTTCTTTGGATCTGTTTCCAAAGGTTCAATACATTTTGTTTTTCTAGACGATTTTCTTGGTTCTGGCATTATTTGCGGTCTTGTTATATCGAAGGTCTCTTCCTTATTTGGTTTACGTGTCTTCTGTGTGAGAATTTTTTTCCCTTGAACTATGTACATCATATTGCCAATTCTTTTCTCAATTATCCCTTGTTCCCAGCAAGAGGTATTATTTTTGTATACCTTAACAAAAACTTTTTCCCCTGGGAAGAAATTTTCTTTTTGGTGTGTAGGACTGTGATACTTGTTTTGTTTTACTTGGTAATAATTTATCGAACGCTGATCTGATTTTCCTAGCAAACATGATATCTGCTGGTGATAATGTTGATGGTGTCGCATTATTTGGCGTTATTCTATATACCTGTAGGAATTGCTGTAATGCTTTCTCCGTAGGCACAGCGTACGCTTTTCGTAATGTTCTTTTGAGAGTATCCACGGATCTCTCCGCTTGTCCATTTGATCTTGGATGGTAAGGCGGGGATTTTATATGTTTTACTTGATAGATCTCGCAAAACTCTTGGGAATCTGCTGGCGTAAATTGCGTTCCGTTATCTGTTACTAAACAGTCCACTACGCAAAACCGAGCGAATAGCTCGTGTAGGAAATTTATGGTCGTTTCTGTAGTAGGACTTTTGCCCCGAAACACCTCCGGCCATTTACTGTAGCTATCAACTATAATTAAATAGTAGAACCCGTCAATTGGTCCTGCATAATCTGCGTGTATTCTTGACCATGGACGATCAGTTCTAGGCCAAGGCTTATGTATGATTGGCGGTGCTTTAGCTGCTAAATTACAACCCTTGCACATTTCCAACATTTGAGAAATATCCTGGTCCATATTCTTCCAATATACATAGCTTCGCATGAGCGACTTCATTCAATTTTTACCCGGGTGTCCTCTGTGGAAATCCTTTAGTATCCGTTTTTGTAAAGTTTTGGGAATTACAACCCTTTCGTTGTAAAGTAGCACATTATCACATAGAGAAAAGCTGTCCGAAATTTTCTCATTTTTTTCTGCTATTTTTGCTTTTGCTTCATTAATAAATTCGTCATTTTTGGCTTCATTTTTTATGTCTTAAAATGTGACTGGGTCGTTTCTGACTGTACAACATAGTACTGTTCTTATATCTTTTTAATTTCTAAGGGCTGCGATTACCGTATCTTCCAATGGCTCTGTCTTTCTTGGTATAAGTCTCGACAGACCATCTGCGTGCCCGATTCTTTTCGTTGGTAAATATTCCAATCTGAAATTATAGTTTAGAAGAATCGTTCCCCATCTAAGTAGTCTAATTGCCGTGTACACCGGTAGACCTTTTTTTGAACCAAAAAATTTTATTAACGGTTTGTGATCTGTTTGCAGTATCTATGGAATCTTGTTACTTCGAAGATAATTGCTAGAACTTTCTTCTTAATTTTTGAATAGTTTTTCTCTCCTGGTAGTAGGGTTCGAGAAGCATGTGCGATAGGTTTTATTGCCCCATCTTTCATTTTATGTAACATACACGCTCCGACAACGTAGGCGCTCGCATCACTTGCTACAATAATCTCTAGTTTAGGATCATAGTGTGCCAAAAATAAATCCGATGTTAATGTCTTGATTATTTTTTCAAATGATTCCTGGCATTGATCTGTCTACTGCCAAATTTTTTCTTTCTTTAGCAGTTCGTTCAATGGACGCGAAGTTTATGCATTTGAGGTATGAATTCCTGGTAGTAATTCACTAATCTAAGAAAACTTTGTAGTTCTGTTATGTTCTTAGTAACTGGCATCTTTTTAATGCTGTAGACTTTTAAGGGTCTGGACGTCTACCTTCTTGGTCAAGATATTTAATTTCCTTCATATAAAAATCCCACTTATTTTCTTTCACTTTGAATCCGTAGCTTTCAATTTTTGTACATGTTGCCAGTGTTGTTCAACGCTTTCGCTATTAATCAATATGTCATCCAGATATGCTATTGTGTATTCTAGATCTGCCAGTATCGTATCCGTTGTCTGCTGGAAAATAGCCGGCGCTACTTTAATTCCAAATGGTAGTCTTTGGTATCTGTACAATCCCTTGTGTGTGTTTATGCATAGTAGTTTTGAACTTTCTTCATCGACGGAAATTTTCAGGTAGTCCTCACTTAGATCAATTTTTGAAAAATATTTTCCGCCATTTAATTTAGTGAATACTTCTTCAGGACTAGGTAGCGGATAGTGGTAGTCCTTTGTAGCTGCGTTCAAACCTGTAGAAAAATCAGCACAAAATCGAATTTCTCCTGATTTCTTTTTAACGTTGACCATCGGTGCGGCTCATTTGCAGTACTGTACTCTACTTTTTTCAATATGCCTGTATTTTCGAGTCTAGATAATTCTTGGTCAATCTTTTCTATTGACGCAAACGTACACTCCTTTTTTCTTGAAAATAGGTTGAACGTTATCCTTTATTTTGATATTAGCTGCCATTTTCTTGCATCTTCCGTGACCAGCCGAAAATACTTCGGGGAAACTCGTTTTTAGTTTTCCTTTTAATTTGTCTGCCTCGGTTGATAAGCTTTTTACATTCTGGCAGTAGGTGCTAATAGGTAGATCCCACAATTCGAATTTTTGCATCCAGTCTGTCCCAAATAGATTTTCGGTATTTCTTAAGACGTACATTTTTAGTTTTTTCGTCATTCCGTTAAATGTTACGTTTGTGATTATTTCACCCTCGAATTTTATCTTTCTCCCCGTAACTGATCTCGCCATTTTATCCGTTTTTAACATGACAGGTTTGTTCAGTTTTCTCCATGTTTGTAGATTTATGAGAGTTAAGTCTGAGCCAGAATCCAGCTGTAACCTAACTTTTCTGTTTTGCATTTCAACTTGTACATATTTTCTTATATTAGTCTCATCTGTTTGGTCGGTCTTCGTAATTCTTATTCTGCTTTCTTTTCTATACCAACAGTGAGAACTTTTGTAACCAATTTTTGTACATAATAGACAAGTTTTAGCACGACACGTGCAGTCGTTAACCCAACGATAGCACGGACTTGGTGGTAGTTTCTTTTTATGTTGATTATAATTAGAAAATTTTGTTTTACCTGTTCTTGAGGCTGGAAAATCAGTTTGGTTTGTGAGGAGGGAAAATTTGTTTGCTTCGTTTGTGAGGAGGGAAAATTGGTTGTCTTAAGATCTTCCATGTTAACATATTTTTTTGTGTAACCTGATATTCTGTGGCCTGTGCTCGCAAAAAAACTTTCCTTTGTTGTCAGTGAAATTTGATATTAAGAAAAGAAAATGTTTCGTTTTTCTTTTTTAGAATTTAATCGTCGTCCACTATAGATAGCAAAAAAAAAATATGTCCTCCGAGTAGGGAGTTTATTTTTCTTTAAGGGTTTTCCAGATTGCCACTTGTTATGTGTGACGTATAGCAAAAAAAATAAGGTATGTCCTCCGCGTACAGAGTTGGTTTCCTCGTTGCCACTGTTATGCTGTGACAAAAGAATATTTTTTTCTTTCACCGAATGAGTTCGAATCGCTCGTCGCCACTGTTATGCGCGACGGATAAAAAAAGGTATGTCCTCCGCGTAGAGAGTTAGTTTCCTCGTCGCCACAGTTATGGTCCGGTTCCTTGTACAACGGTGATAGTCCAAGGTAGAACCAATAAAGAAGAACTCGAACACGGATATATTACAAACAGGAATATATACAGAGAAGTAGAAAGTGTTAGTACGAACAATCAGGTTTAGTAGTAATTGTCTGAACGCTACTCTGTTTCGGTCAGACTCTAACTTGACTGACTCACTCGCTCTGACTGACTGACAGACTCCTGACAGACTTCAGTCCAGACTTCAGAATGAACACCCTGCTTC
This sequence comes from Acanthosepion lycidas, assembly GCA_963932145.1. NCBI lineage: Eukaryota > Metazoa > Mollusca > Cephalopoda > Sepiida > Sepiidae > Acanthosepion > Acanthosepion lycidas. The sequence continues at coordinate 62,829,381 of OZ010593.1, forward strand.
CTCTTGAGGCGCAGTATTTATTACGTAGGGAATAGTCCATTATGTTATTATGGGTAAGGTCCCATAACAATCATTTTATTAGGTTGGTGCAAAAATAATGACGTAATAATGTCGTTTTTTGACGTATTTTAACGTCAAAAAACGACATTATTACGTCATTATTTTTGCACCAACCTAATAATTGGTGCCCTCCAGAACAAGCAAGCCTTTAAATTTTTGACCAAGATTAGAACATTTAATTAGCCAGTCATAAAGCTACAAGTAACTTAAATCATTTTGTTTATTTTTTCCGCTAAACAGGAGTAAGATTTTCATCCCTGGTTTTCTGTTTAGGATCGGTTCTTTTTTTCAATGATTAAACTATTTTAATTTTTTGTGATCTGACTGATCAGTGATTGTGACCCTTCATTGTGAGGGTACCATATTGGCACTGTTCCGGTTGTTGCATCCAATTTGTGGTAAGAAGCCTGGTCTCTTTGCTAGCGCTTAGAGCGAATGCTCTTATATACGGTCGAATAATATCGTGGTATTTGTAGTACAATGTTGCGCATGAGTATGCATGACTTTTAGGCTGGGGACACTGAGGCCACATTATGCTTTAGTCTCATCCACGTTCTGGCCAGCTTGTATTGTCATTGATGACAGATCGTGATTATTATTTTGGCCATTTTCTTTTTTTCCTCAAAACAAATCTTATGGCAAGTATAATGAAAAGAAATACGAGAAAACGAGTAAAAATTGCGTAATCCCTCAACTTTTTTTTCTCCAAGATTCATGGTACCCGTTCCAAATTCTGCAGTGTTGAATCTCTCCTCTTGAAACCGTCACCAGCTGTTTTTGAACTTTAGGAAACCCGTTTAAAATCTTCCAATGCTACCAACGTATCCACTGTTCCAGGCTATCTTCCTCCTTTGTGTAAGGATTCTATGATAGATATGCATGGGCTTGAAATTTATATCCGGGAAATCTGCCAATGGTAAGGGAATTTTGCCTTAAATCACCGGATTAGTCTTTCATGAGCATCTGACGTTCGTTATTACACTTTGTTAGCTATCTTGTCTCCTTCTTCACAGGACTATCTTGCAGCGGAGAAAATTTCTTACAGTATAGAAATGGGTTTCTCTACACTTATTTGCGAACGTTTTTGTGTTTGGTGATAATAATGCTCATCTCGACCCGTGGCATTCTAATGTGAATGATATTGCTGGTATTCAGACTTTCAATTTATCTGTTGAAATTTTTCTCATTCTCTTACGCAAATAGTGTATTTCCTTACTCCTTCTGTTAATAAATCTGGTCCACATGCTTCTCTACGGAATTTATCTCTTACTTTGTCTACTGCCTCATGTCGAGCTTCGCAACTCTGGCCTCTTGGCAGTTCTGTAGTATCTGTTGATATTTTGTTTCATTCATCCATTAAATAAGAACTTCCTATTCACAAGACCTCCTTGCGTTACCAACATGCTGACTGGAATTCACTTCGCGACTTTCTTAAGTGGTTTTGTAAATTTTAGTGAACTGTTTTGAAATTATGTATATATAATTTCGAATAAAGTCTTGAAAATGATCAAAAACTGATAAACAACCACGAAAATAACTAAGTATAAAAGCAGATAAATCCAGAATAATCCATAAAATGGAAACCAATAATTACAATAAACTGGTTGACTAAGACGCCATTAAATTTTATAAAACCACTAATAACGAAACAGGAAGTGATATAAACAAAGAAGCTAAGAACATAGTCACTAGACTAAAATTATTCAATAGAATAAAAGAACTGGTAAACGGATATTACTATATTAATGCCATCAACATGATTTCTCAGAATATTGGTCAGCATTTGATATTTATCTTCTTCTACCATTCATGGTGCTATTTGATAAACGTTTTTTTTTGTAATTTGTGAAATCCGGATGATTCGTAAAACCAAAAAGAAATTTTTGTTAAAATATCTTTACTGCATGCGTATAAATCTTATAAGGGTGTTCCAATAAATTGGACTGATTTTAATGTGAATTAAGTTTGACCATCTAATGATATTTTTCTTTTTTTTCACATTATGCGGACATTTGGGCGACATTATTTGTAACACATAATTGGCTTGACTTAAATAACACGATCCAATAGAGAAATAAATTAATATTCACCAATTACACTGATTTATTTACTGCTGTCTTTGATCCATTTTAATGAAACACCTTTATATATAAAGTAAAAATAAAATTCTTTCTTGATAATAGCTAAAAGTATAGCCAAAAGCACTTAGGTATATAACACTTCTTTTATGTCAAAAGTGTGTGTATATAAATACAAATATATATATATATATATATATATATATATATATATATATATATATATATATATATATATATATATAAAGAAAGAAAGAACAGTAAGATATATAATCCGGTGTTCTCATAGATATTTTATTTTTACAAAATAGTAAATTTACAGATCTTAAATATTATAAATTAATTGATTTAAAATATGGTTTTTCCGCTACACAGTTCTAACCATGTTTCAAAAATGGAAGGTCCGGATTTAATTTTGTAATTAGATTAAAGACATTAGTTCCATTTCATCCTCAAGCGAATTTTGGAGTAACTTTTAAAATTACTGGGTTTTAAAGACAGTAAAAATCATAATTCACGTTTCCAAGGATACAGAGAAATTTATTTCAACCAGACGAGGGGTGTTTGCGAGTTTATTATGTCTGTATTTTGATGTATCCGTTATTAGTTACGTTTTGGTAGGGGGTAGGGATGTATTCTTCAATGAAATCTGACATCCGTTAAATGCATGTCGTCTGGATTTTCTAAAATTTTATTGTTAACGGCAAAAATTTTTACGGCATTTTTTCTATTAGGTATATTTAAAGAATTTTTTGGTGGGGTGTTTAGGTTAGAATACGTTTTATTTAACTACAATTTGTAAACTATTTTCACTTTTAATTTTTAATATACTATATTTCTTTTAAGAACAAGTAAATGTATTAGAATCACTTACAGTATGTAGAGTTATTTTCGCGTCAACTATAAGTATGTATCTTATTAGGTAAGAATTTTTTTTCTTTATATTTAAATATTATTTAAGTAAACTTTATGACAATGACGCCAAAAATAGCTAATTGATTTCACTGATTTAGTAAACTTTTATTTTTTATATATTCCTAGTAATATCTTGTTTCTCATGTAAGTACAAAAGACATGGGTCATTCAATGGCTTACATCTTCTAGCTTTTCATATTAAATTCATTTTACTGTAAGTGTTTTATTGGATTCCTTTAAGTGCTTTTAGTTCTTAGAGGAAGATCTATAGGTTAGAATAAGTTTTATTTAATTACAATTTTAAAAGATGTTAAGGCTAGAATTTCTTTTTATTTAACTACAATTTTAAATACAACTTTAAAATATTTTCACTGTTAGTTTTAATAGACTATATTTCTTTTTTAAAAGAAGTAAATGTATTAGAATTAGAGTAAGTAAAATTATTTTTACATGTCAAGTATAAGTATGTATATTACAATTGTTAAAATTTGTATATTTAAATATTATTTAAGTAAAATTTATGACAATTCCGGTAAAATAGCGAATTCATTTCTCTGATTTAGTAAACTTTTTTATACTTAGTAATATATAGTTTCACATGTCTGTATAAAGGACATGGGACATTCAATGGTTTACATCTTATAGCTTTGCATCATAATTTTCATTTCTCTGATTCAGTAAATTTTAACCAACATCAAAGTTCATTTAGGCTAAATAAATATAAAAATCAAACATCTCTCTCGAAGTACTTCTGGCACCTAAAAGAATTTATTTCACTCACTAAGGCAGACTGTTCTAGTTCCCCGTGCCATTTTTAATGCTAATTTTCCTCTGAAAGTTCTCCACTGCCTTAACCGGGTATTGAACTCACACAATTTGGGTCCTGTCACTGGATCTAACCATCGACTTTATCCACTGTGCCATGTGTCCTTGATGGGATCTGGGTATGAATTTCTGAGTATTGTAAACCTAATGTCACCAGCAACCATTTTTACCAGTGCTCATATTGCAATTTTTGCTGTTATCATTACATGTTTTTACCAGAGCTCATATTGCAACTTTGTTGTTATCATTAATTTTCTCTGGCACTCCTTATTACTGGTTCCCATATTGTATTTATTTCTATGCTTGGTCGGCTCAGGAGATTTCGTGGCCTATCAAATGTGCTGATTCCTTAAGTTTACGAATTTTTCAATGGTGTTCCTTGTCTATGATCTCAACATGATCCCACAAAGGGCGGTGATCTCCCTTCTCTCTCCATATGTGGTCAGCCACGCCTGATTTTTCCACTTCACCTCGTGTTACAGCTTTTGGTGTTCTTGAATCATTACCTTGAGGGGGCGGCCTGTCTCTCCTTTATATTCCTTTCCGCAGCTGCACGGGATAGCGTACACACAGTCTTTAGACATGTTCGCCTCTATGGGTGGTCTTACTCTGGAGAGATATCTGCGAAGTGTCGCCAAGCTTTTGAAGGTTGTCCTGATGTTATATGGACCGCAGATCCTTTGTATTTTCTCTGATACCCCTTCACATAAGGCAGGCAGACTGTTTTCTGGGTGTTGTTGTCCTCCTCCTCTTGTACCCGCCTATCCCAGTACACAGGGTAGTTGTTACGTTGTATGGTACTACTTATACTGACCAATTCTTTATCTAACGTCTCTGGGTCGCCCCTTATGACTTTTTGCTCGGTGTTGGAAGCAACGGACGATCCCTTTCTTTACGCTGTATGGATGGTGGGAGTTGAAATTGAATTACTGTCCGGTGAATGTCAGTTTACTGTATACGAATGTTTTAAACCCAGGCTCTGTTCGAGATATTAGAACATCCAGGAATGGGAGTGTGTTGTTACTCTCTTTCTCCATTTTCAACTGTATCAATATAATTAATGTATGATAATAATGAAAATATTGTATTTGTAAAAGAGTTAAATATTTAAATTGCTAGCAAGCATCAAATTAATTTCTCCGTGCTTTTTTAACATTTAAATTACCATCAAACATTAAAATCAATTTTTACATAAATTGCTAAAAATATACCACCCCTCTTTTTCCTACGTAAAACATAATTATAGCTTCTGTCTCTTTATTCCCCTCTTCTTTCTTTTTTCTTTTTCTTTTTCTCTCTTCTCCCCTCCCATTTCAATATATCACTTCCGTTGATAACCGTTTAAATAGGTTATGGTCTGGTCCCTCCTCCACAATACTAAGTATGACTGAAAGAAATATTAAAATAAACTCTCTCTAAACTCGACCATGTCTCTCACACCACTGCTCGCTACCCTCTCTGTTGAATTACATAAACTTAATACTACCCGTCAAAAATGTGAATTTTCATTTCATCTTTCGTTTCATTTTTTTGGAAGTGTTATCTGATGATCCAGAGTCCCTTAAAAGGGCTCTGGTGAAATAAATTATTAAAATGGAACCTTAAAGTGGTCTATTTTTCTTTAAATTATATATATATATATATATATATATATATATATATATATATATATATATTGTCTTATCGGCTCCAGCTCGCATCCGATCATCAGCATCGTCATTCTCTTTCCCTATTCTAGTTCTCCCCATCGCCTGATGGCGGTTGCGAGATGGCTGCGTATCAACGAGGGTTTGACGAAGCCGTTCGCTTGGCAAGAAGCGCTTTCCCTGCGGCTCAAAGGGGATTGAGACAGGGAAGATCTGACAGGGCCCTCTTTCGCCCGTTTGGCTGTTGAGTTCGTTCAGATCTTTGCCTATTCCGTTGTCGCGTTCAGTCTGACCTTCCTAATTGATCTTTACCGCCACGGGTGTCCACACAGATCTTGGAACTCCAGACAACTTTGCTCTTGGGATCTCTAGGACAAATAAGCCCTCTATCATGACAAGGGTGCACCATATATATATATATATATATATATATATATATATATATATATATATAACGTAAAGACATATACATTAAATACAAAGCAGTTGCAAATTTCAGTCCTATATCAAACATTTCTTCTAAAAGACTCTTAATATTTTATGTATTGAAGGCATTTCGTTTCATGTAGCGCAAGGTCATTTAGTTCTGACGAAATAACAACACTTGTACGTTTTTACCTTGTCTTAGATAGCAACGAGTGGAATCGATTTAAATTATCAACTACCCCCGCCACTATTATTTTATTAAGTTAATGGTTTTGCGATGTTTTATTTCGGCATTCATTTTACAGCTGGACCTATCAGCAGCGTATCCGCTTTCAAAACACATGACTCGAACGAAAACAGTCGCAAGAGATCTCATCAGGCAAAATATTTTCTTGTCTCTATCCATCAAATATTGCAAAGAGGTAGACGAGACGGCAATGTAAACAGTTTGGGCTAAGATTTCTAAAACAAAATCACAGGTGTACTTTCGTGGTCGTTTTGTTTAAATTTATCTCAGGTTACTTGATATTTCTTTTCTTTTTTTATTATATTTTTTATTATCTTCTTTTCTTACTAAGAAAGTTGTAACAATTTTTGGCCAGTTCTTAATTCAAGATTTGGAAAAAAAAAAGTGAAGCTCATACGAAACTTGAACACACGACCCGTCTGAGAATAATTTACGGCACGGCGTCAAGTCTATAGGTCTGAGATAGCTCAGCCGTTGACAACCATCTATTCATCCCTTACAAGGCTTTCGGTCACACCACGTTGAAACACTGGTTCTTGTACGATCTCCGAAGTTAAGCAATGTCGAGCCTGGTCATTAAATAGATGGGTGACTGGTTGGGAATAACAGGGGTTGTAATCTTGGGTGTGCAGGTAGTGTAATGGGTAATATATCTGCGTTTTTAACTTGATTAAGCTGAGTTCCAATTCCAGTTGCGTTCGTTATATTCACTTCCGCCCGAATAGGCTTTGTCAAAGTATAAATGTACCACTTCTTCCTCCAGCTGTGGGTTAATTAGTGATATTTGTATCATTAAACGATTATTATATTCCTAGAGTCTTAAAATATTTTTCAAATAAACGGCAAAAGGTTGACAGGTCGTAAAAAAGGAATAAATTAATCAAATCCAGTTAGGGTCTCCGAAATGGATCCGCGCGTAGAATAGTTATTATCCAATCGGAAAAGGGGATAGACGTTTCGCTCTCAAGAACATTGCGTTCGATTTCACACACACTCCCAAAAAAAAAAGAAAAAAGAAAAAGAAAAAGAAAAACATACATTGTGAACGGTATGAATTCATCTCTGGGTTAATAGCAGTGTAAATTGTTCTTTCTAGGTTTGGTCACATCCAAGCTCGTCGAAAGACGAATCTGGATTCCAAATCGGTTGAGTGTGAGACTGGCAACCCCAATTCGTAAAAATCTTCTTTTGACGTATAGCATAGCAACAACAGCTCGAATGGTGACCACTATGACACTTTATTTCAAACGGGGTTCTACAAAGTGCATATCTCTAAAATGGGAGACGTTTTTTTTTTTAGGTCAGAATAGGAATTTGTATAAATATGAACTATTTTTTTTAACACATTTCTACTCACTAGTACATTTCTAGTAACATATATCTCTTTCTCAACCTGTTTCTACCCTTTTTTTCTTTTTACGTATCATGCCATTTCAGGACATAGGCGATCATTGCTCTCCACCTCCTTCTATCCCTTGCAGATCTCAACAAGTTCCTTCAATCTGCTTCCTCCCCCTGACCCCGTTCTGTCAATCACTTGCTTGGTATGTCATGTGTTGTTTTTGCTTTTCTCTTTTTCCCCCCTATTCGACCTGTGAGTATCAGATTCTCCAGGCCCTCCTTCCTGATTAAGAGTACCAGAAACTTCCGCTGCCTCTTCCGCATGTTAAATATAAGCCTTCTCCTTGCTTTTAACCTCTCTAAGACCTCACCATTGCTTACACGCTCCTTCCATGTTATCCTTAGTATTCTTCTGCAGAACCACATCTCCGTCGCTTCCATTCACTTCTTCATCTTTGAGGAAATCGTCCACCATTCGCTGCCGTAAAGAAGGACAGGTGTCACGTAACAGCTCACTATTATATTCTTTCTTACCAAGAAAATTCTACGTCCTGGGTACGACGGTAAACTACATCCAACAGCAAGGCCTCAGATAATGTTTTCGGAAAAATAATGTTGCCAGCTATACTTTTTTGAAACCATAATGTTGCCAGCTTTACGTTTTTGAACGTCCTGGGTATGGCGATAAACTACATCCGCGTCCTGGGTATGGCGATAAACTACATCCGCGTCCTGGGTACGGCGATAAACTACATCCAACAGCAAGGCCTCAGATAATGTTTTCGGAAAAATAATGTTGCCAGCTATACTTTTTTGAAACCATAATGTTGCCAGCTTTACGTTTTTGAACGTCCTGGGTATGACGATAAACTACATCCGCGTCCTGGGTATGGCGATAAACTACATCCAACAGCAAGGCCTGAGATAATGTTTTCAGAAAAATAATGTTGCCAACTATACGTTTTTTGTTAAAAATAATGTTGCCAGCTATACGTTTTTGGAACCAATAATGTATCCAGCTATAAGTTTTTTTTTGAAAGAAATAATGTTACCAGCTATACGTTTTTTGTAAAGAATAATGTTGCCAGCTATACGTTTTTTATTCCATACAAAATAGGCATTTAAAATTCATATAAACTGGATTTGGCATTAAATAACCCACAGTGGTTGATATGCCATAAAACACAAACAAACAAACAAAGAAAATTCTACTGTCTCGCAATACTCAGCTTTTGGAATGCGTCCTTGGCCATCCCAATACGTCTGCGGATCTCAGTGTCGTACTTACCGTCCTCTGTCAAGACGCTTGCCAGATATTTAAACTTCCACGTCTGCTTGATTCTAGTGTTACAGACATGCAAGACACATTTCGGGCTCATCCTTTTATTGATCTGGATGCATTTATAGTAAGAAGTAGCTCTTCTTTAAAGTAATATTCAAATTTTACAAGTGCTACCTATTCAATATTAACTGAATAATCCAACTTAAAACTCGGACATCTATAGTAGCCAACATATTCAACATACTAGCTAATACAGTATATATCCCATACTTGTAAAATCGATTATCTTCAACTATCCTCCGTTATTTTTTATATATTTTTATTCATCTTCATCAGTCAACAATTTTTGATGTAGTATTCTAGCCATTACAAGCATATCTCAGTCGTTGTCAGGTCACATCATATTGAAACATCAAAGTTAAGCAACATCGACCTTGGTCAGTATCTAGATGGGTGATCGTTTAGGAATACCATTTGCTGCAAGTTTTGATGTTCGGGTGGTGTAATGGCTCGGAATTGTTCATCGTACAGCCGAGTTCAAATTCCGGTTGGGTTCATAATATTCAAGTACGCGGAAAGAAGAGTATCACTGAATCATTATTATCACCAAAAGCAAAATCTAATCTTACACTCTAGGAATAATTTCTGGTTTTAAATAACCTGTAAATGATGGCTAACCCGTAGAAAACGCAGTTGCTGCAAAATCTGCATGTAATGTTGATACATACAAACATCCTTGGCAACCGATCAGAAAAGATTTTTAAGCGCATCATTGAATATAAACATCTCCTATGTGTCGTATCTTTTCTTCATGTGGGCGATCGTGGCTCTCCACAACTTCCCGTTTGTTATGGTGGAACACACCTATTCTATACTTAATAGACTCTCCCACCTATAATAATTAGGAGTAGTAAGAGTAAGGGGTCAGTCAGTCAGTGAGTCGATGTCGGACGACAGTTAGTCGAATACGAAAGTATCAGCGACCACCAGAAGATTACTCTGTGCAATGCCTATTATATCAAGTTCCTAACGTTTTGTACGTCGAACCTATTTTAGGACCGACTTAGTACAAATACAAGCCTCCACTACGAAATAACTACACAACACCGTTCTTTGTGGCTCTTAGTAAATTTTAATTTTTTTATCTCTCTTAAATTTTGTTCTATCAACCAAGTACATAAGCTCGCAATATAGTTTATTTATTGCTTCTTCCTCATATTTCCCCTCTCTTTCTCTCTCTCTCTCTTACGTTAACTATGTCTCGCGAGTGTTAAAAATGTTTAAAACTTTAAAAAGTAAATAAAAATATATATATATATACATGAGATCCTTTGTCGGATTCCCCCTCCAATTTATTGCAAGTGAGGAGGGTGGTTATCCCTGTAGAATAAAAAACAACACCTATCAAAAGCTGGAAGAAATCTCTTGATGAGTCAACGGTCAGGTAACACGGAGTGGTGTCTCAATAAAATCACCGGGGAGAAGGCGAATGGAAGCCACTTTACTATCAATCACAAGAATACTCATGACTATCGACAACGTTAAACTACTAGTTTACTTTTAATTTCAAGCGTTGAACAATCATTCTCAACTAAAAGCTAATATTTGATAAACTGGTTTTCTTAATATAATAAAAATACAGTATAAAGAAAAATACTACAGGGGATATGCAACAAATATAGAGTTTTAAGCCTAGTGTTTGAGAGTATTCTGTCAGAATTGATTGTATAAATAATTACTGAAAAATTGGTTAGAGGATATATTGATCCTGACTGGATGTTTATTAAACCTAATGCGCGTGAATATGATTAATATAACAGGTCGGATATGTCTGTTAATTCGAAGAAATAAATTGGTTGGGGTAGTGGTTTTATTAATGTGGGGTGTTAATCTGCTTGTTATATACGCAGTGTTTATGCCACGAGATAAAGACGGTTTGCCAAGCAACCAGTGTATAAAATAGGGTCGTAAACTCAGATTAATGATGGCACAACAGACAACGCTATAACTGTTTAATGATGATGTGAATAGATATCCAATACCCATTTCACGATTTATCTTATAATCACGCGTTCTCTTGACATTTTCATTATATAAATACTACAATCTCTATATGCATATACGATGTCTATCCAGAAACTACCATCCTGAGAACGGCTTGTGTGACATTGAAAAAAACACGCAGTCACTCAGAATAGATGTTAAGGTGAGCAGAAACTGTGTCTATGTGATTACTCTGTTAGAAGTGAGAGCTATATTAAACTAACTTAAGTGTGCTGGGTTGGGGATGAGTCTAATGGAATCGTTATCGAACGGAAAACTGAAGTCGACGTACCTTGTTCAAATGTAGCTGATTAATTCTGTTTCACTAGTGATCTTGGAGAAAGTATGGCACGATATTCCAAGCATGTAGCACAGATAATGTTTGAAAACTCAAATACGAATAAATAATAGAATAAACTCGATTTAGTTTTCTCAGTAGGGGTTACATTAGAAAGGATGGGTAAAACATAGTCTTCTTACGACACCAGCGAAAATGTTGGTTAAAAATGTCATTTTTACGCCAGCAGCAGAACAGTAACAAAAGCTATAGTTAACAGCGACCGAGATAGCAACAAGAACAATTTAGATGCAGAATTTACAAAATAAATTGTACAAAATGCAGAATTGTGTACATGCGCCAAACATGAAAATCCCTAAAAAAAAAGCTAATATGAGAATAGCAGCGACATACCGTATTTTGAACGCATTGGTGGTTCACTGTAATGAATCTGATCACAACTTCGACTTACAAAATGTCAGTTTGATATGAAGAGAAAAAGATTCACTGAGAAGAAAATGCATTGAGAGGGTTCTAATGCCACAATTCTTGGAAATAAGTCTACGAACACTATGACACGTGATATGATCGATCATCGCAAAAGGAATGTTGTATACAAGCTAATAGAGAAAAAGAAACAACCCCCCACCAAAAAAAGAAAACAGAAGAGGGCTGATTTAAAATCCCAAATACAGCAACGGCTCCAATAACTATATGTATGAATATGAATAAAAGAAACAGACAAACCCTTGCTGGTATCTGGCCGTCGGATTTGATAAGGTAATTTAATTTTTCCCCTTTTATCCTCAAAATCCCAACACAGTTTAATATTTCAATAAAACCTAAAAATATTTCGTTAAATCATGCACCAGTTAGAAAAAGCAGAAGTCGTTGAGAAACAAACAGTAGAAAACGTTGGGTAGAACATGCACCTGTTGCATCACAAGAAGAAAAGTTTAGGTAAAAAATACATCTTCTAACCAATATTAAAACGAGTTTGTTAAAATAATAAACTGTGATTGAACAGTAGGAAAAGTCGGTAAAACGTACACTTGAATCAACAACAGTAGAACTATTTGGGAAAACCTACAACAGTTTCACCAAAGGTAGAACTATTTGGGTAGTACATGCAATAGTTTCACTAACGGTAGAAAAAGTTGGAGAGAACATGGGATAGGTGCATCAACTTTAGAAGAAGTTGAGCAGAACATACATTATTCGCGCTAATAATAGAACAAGTTTGGCAGTAGAAGCAATAGTTGCACCATCGATCGAACTAGTTGATTAGAACATGCAATAGTTATAACATCGATACAAAAAACTTGCAATAGTAGACCATGCAATAGTTGCACCAACGGTAGAAAAGTTGGACAGAACATATAACAGTTGCAGAAACGGTAGAATAAGTTCGGGAGAACATGCAATAGTTGCACCAACAATAGAGCAAGTTGGGCAGTACATCAAATAGTTTATTAGAACATGCTGTCTATATTTCTGAGATGAGGTATTATGTACATTATTTACATTATTCGTACTATTGTCCTCATCTTTGTAGCTATATTTATTACAACGTTTCGGCCGTTGTACACTCCGGTCATCGTCAGGCAGTTGGAATGTCGAACTGAACCATTTATTTCGCTCACTGGAGTAGATTGTTCTAGGTCCACGTGCCATGATTGATGGATGTCAGTTATTAGTTATCTCCTGTTAATTTCCCGCTGAAAGTTTTCAACTGCCTTAATCGGGTATTGAACTCACACTCTTTGGGTCCTGTCACTGGATCTATCTAACTACTTTATCCACTGTGTCATGTGTTTTAGAACAAGTTGGGTAGAACATGCCATAGATGCACCAAGAGTAGTGCAAGTTGAATAGAACATGCAATAGCTGAAACAAAGGTAGAACACGTTAGACAAAATATGCAATGCCTGCCACAACGATAGAAAATTTGTGTAGAACATGGAATAGTTGCACCAATGGTAGAACAAAATGATTAGAAAATATAATAGCTGCATCAACGAAAAATAATGTTGTGCAGTACATGCAATAGTTGCACCAACGGTAGAACAAATTCATTAGAATATGTAATAGCTACAACAACGATAAATAAAGTAGATTAGAACATGCAATAGTTGCACCAACGGTAGAACAAGTTGATTAGAACATGCAATAGTTGCACCAACGTTTGAACAAGTTGATTAGAGTAAGCAATAACTGCAACAATCATAGATAAAGTTGGGTAGAGTATGCAATAGTTGCATCAATGGTAGAACAAATTGTTTAGAACATGCAATAGTATCACCAACCGAGTTGTGTATTGCCTACTTTAAATCGAACAAAACGATATTCATTTTTTGAACAGAATTCATTCCCTTGTTTTTCTATCCAATTTCTTTCCTTTCTCTTTGATTTTTTCGTTGTCTTTTGATTTACGCGTTTTTTATCTGCTTCATTCTCTGTCACCTCTTTGCAATACTCTATCATGTAATATAGTAATTATGAGCACACAATGATACAATTGCAGTATAAACAAATGAACAGAGCGTCACATTTTCAAAATGTGATGCAAATGTGGAACACGACGCTCGTTGTAAAATAATGATATTTTGCCTGAACATTTTATTGGGCATATTGGTTTTGCCAGGACGATGTTTGCAGGTAATATAAAAGCAATCACCCTGTTACCCGTTGTGTCAGATGAAAGAAATACTGTGTATGGCAAATGTCCATTGGATTTAATTAGATTTTTTTTATCAGCTTATAAATTCTTTTGGTTTTGATTTTCTCTCTCATTCTCTACAATATATCTCTATTATTTTATCCGACAATTTTTATGCTTATTTCATTTTTTTCTTCCTAATTTTTGTCCCTTTTCTCCAAATTCCGTTTCTCTTTTTTATTTCTTTGGTTTTTACGCAAATCCTCATTTTTTTCTTTCATATATATTTTCTGTCTGTAAAAGTCAAAAAATATATATGAAAGAAAAAAAATTTGACTTTTTTATTTCCTTTTCCATTTTTCTCAAAATTCTTCCTTTCATTTTCTTTTTACTCTTTTTCTCCAATTTTGTTTAACTTTTTCTTTCTTTCTTTTTGCATAATTGATAAATTGACCTTTTCCTTCCTTTAATCTTTCATTAAATCCAATACCGTTTTCAATATCCATTCTCTTTGGGTTTTTTTTTAAATCATTTCCCTTTTTCATTACTCATCCCTATTTGTATTGTAGAAGTTTGATTGACAAATGCAGTTTTATTACAAACTTCCCTTACTCTAAACATAATTCCTAATCATAATTTGCAAACTAATTAACTTTCTTTAATAATACCAATGGTACTATTACTACTTAATACTAATTAAATAAACAAAGATTATTCAAAATATTTTCTAAATAAAAATTTAGCTTAAACCCCCAAAACTGTGCTTTCTATCGGATTAACGATCTTCTATAATCATTCAAGAATTCCTAGGTGTTTTATTGGTGTGCGGATCCAATTTCCAGTCGAGTTATTTTACCTTCAATCTCGCGTAAATACAATCGGGAATGTTATGAATTCAAATCTCGCCTTCCCTCAGGATAGACAGAGTTCTTCAGCCTAGGTTGGCAACCAGTCTAAGAGATGGTCAACTCGGCATTCGAAGACATATATCACCCTGGTGAAGTTCATGCCTTGGGAGCCAACGAAAGGAGGCTGATGTTGAGAATGAACACTGACACCGACCGTAGTCGTTTAATAGATCGATCAAATTAGTCACTGTTATGGGGTTCACCCCTTTTTCATATAAGTGGACTCTACCAAGTGTACCTGGACTGCTGCCGTTAAATACCCAGAGTTACAGTCGGTAGTTGGATGTAGTCGGTAGTCGGATAGGGAGAGGATATACGGACAGTGAGAGAATATACGAACGGAGATAGGGTGAGGTAACCTCTTGTAGAAGTCAGTTACAAGCACGTAGACTCTAAGGAAGTCCTACTTCGAGACTGTATATATCTATCTGTATTTTCTACTAACCACGTTCCTGGACTTACTAACAATATTACTCTTTGTATGATTGTGTAAATACATTTTATTTCTTATATTTAATTATTGCGTTTGTCATTCCTTGGGGACCGAATTCATCTCGGAATCCACAAAAACTTGGCGAACGAGGATTCGAAACTCACGCGGGTAAAGAAAAAACTTTTCTTACGCCTAACCACAACTTGGCGAAGATTCGAACACACGCGGAAAACAAATCAACAAAAGAAAAATATTCCCTCGTCGTCCAACAAACAAATTGGCGACGAAGATTCGAACCCAAGCGGAAAAGAACAAATCAACAAAAGAAAAATCTTCTCTCGTCGTCCAACAAGCAAATTGGCTTCGAGTGATTCGAATTCACACGAAAAAAAGAAATAGAAAAATCCTTCCCTTGTCGTCCAACAACAAATTAGCGACAAACAATTTCGAGCAGTAAAAATACATAAAATTGATTTATCATGGACGATTTTAAAAATATGTTGGTAGAACTGATAAAACACCAAAATGAGCAACAATTACAAATGCAGAAATACCAAAATGATCAACAGATACAGCTACAAGAAAAATGGCAAAAGCAAATATTACAAACGCAAAAAGAAAATCAAGATAGACAAACAGAGCTCCAGGAACTAATATTGAAAGCTACTTTATTGGGCACCAAGAAATTAGATATTGAAAATGAAGCAACATTTTCACAAGATGCAGTGTTGAATACCATAGAGATTTTCCAATATTCTCTAGATGAGGACAAAAATTTTGGAGGTTACTTCAGAAGACATGAAGACATCTTTAACATAGACTGTCAAAATTGGACAGACGGTAAAAAGCTACGTCTATTGCTTAGAAAATTAGGAACTGAAGAATATACAAAGTTCGTGGATTATATCTTGCCAAAAAAGACGAACGAATTAACATTTGACGAAGCAGTGACATGTCTTAAAGAACTCTTCATCCCCAAAACATCACTCTTCCATAGGAGGTGGAAATGCCTTAACCTGGTAAAGGGCGATAATGAGGATTATCCCACGTTTGCCGCAATCGTAAATAAACATTGTGACGACTTCAAACTAGCGGAATTAATCCCGGTCAATTTTAAATGTCTCATCTTTGTTCAAGGGCTAGTTTCTCCAAAAGAAGCGAAATGTACCGTTCGCTACTATAGAAAAAATAGACAAAGAATTGGAGAGACTTGAACAAACTGGGATTCTATCTAAAACAGAGTTTAGTGTGTGGCCTGCGCTGGTGGTTTACGTAAAAAAGAAGTCAGGAGAAATTCGCGTATGCGCAGATTTTTCGACGGGACTCAACAAGGCAATAAAAGACCACCAATACCCACTACCGAGCCCAGAGGAGTTATTTACAAAGCTCAACGGCGGTAAGATATTTTCAAAAATAGATCTACAAATCCCAGTACAAGAAGAGAGTACGAAAATCTTTTGCATTAATACGCACAAAGGTTTGTACAAATTCAACAGACTACCATTCGGAGTAAAAGTTGCACGTGCAATTTTTCAACAAACTATGCTATGGAGACAATCTTTGAAGCGTTTGAGATACAAAGAGCGCAAGAAGATACAGTAATGAGAAGGTCAAAAAGGAAAAAAAATATCGTCGAACCCCTGATCATCAACCATAAGAGACAAAATATTAACTCCCCCCAAAAAGGGATCTAAGAGGGGGGTTATGAGATTCACCCCTTTTTCATATAAGTGGACTCTACCACGTGTACCTGGACTGCTGCCGTTAAATACCCAGAGTTACAGTCGGTAGTTGGATGTAGTCGGTAATCGGATAGAGAGAGGATATACGGACAGTGAGAGAATATACGAACGGAGATAGTGTGAGGTAACCTCTTGTAGAAGTCAATTACAAGCACGTAGACTCTAAGGAAGTCCTACTTCGAGACTGTATATATCTATATGTATTTGCTACTAACCACGTTCCTGGACTTACTAACAGTATTACTCTTTGTATGATTGTGTAAATACATTTTATTTCTTATATTTAATTATTGCGTTTGTCATTCCTTGGAGACCGAATTAATCTCGGAATCCACAACAGACACTCCATCAATCAATCAGTCATCTATCAATCAATTATTTATACTTTAATGCGAACAGTTGTCAAAATATATTATTATATGCATTACCCTGCAGATATTTCTGACACGATATGCCTTCACGTGACTGGCGTAGAGCTGCATGCACTGGTTAATAGGGTAGTTTAGTAAACTACTAGCCCGAAAGGTAGGTTTTGTTTGTTATGTTTTACGACATACCAACATCAATGGGTTATTTTATGCCGACAAAATTTTTATTGTTGGTATTATTTTTTTTAAATGCATTTCTAGAAATAATTTATTTCTGGTAATAATTTTTCTACAATTTATTTCTGGTATTAAAAACTATTTTTCATACTTTTATAGTGTTTTGACCGCAGTTTGAAGTTAAACTATTTGTCCATAGTTGGGACCCTAACAGGCGTTACCACCCCGGATCAGGGTGGACCTGGGAACACCAGCAATTAAGAGGTGGCTCAAAGATCCTCAAAACCTCCTGACCACAGGCCTTGCTGTTGGACGTAGTTTATTGTCTTACTCAGGACGCGGGTGTAGTTTATAGTCATCGCAGGGTGGAGCTCGAAGAGAAAGATAGAACTCCACCCATGATTCATAACATAGTTTCTTCTCAGACTATGGTAAGTGTAGTAAAAAAAATGCTCTTAATAATGGAATAAAAAAAAACACTGGGTGGACCACGGAGAAATGTTGTAATATTTAGTAAGTCTTTGTAGAGTATTACTAGAGTTGCAACGACGATTCTCACTGTGCGCTACAAATAAGTAAATGCCTATACAACATATTCATCTGTACTTAATAACTGACAATCGGAAAAATGTGTGAGCAACGGAAAATATGAACTTAGAGGAGACTTATATTTAAATTCATAAAGCTACAGTTGAAATACGCTACAGTTGAAATACCCTACCAAGAGAAATACTGATTATTTACATGGATAAAAATGTGGGACTTGTAGATGGTGATCACTCTCGTCGTGAATTTACTATCGATAATTCATAACCAGAGCAATCGACTCTAAGACCTTTGGCAAGTTGTGATATCGAGAACTGCTATCAAACGAAATATAGTTGAAATACACTACAGTTGAAATATCCTGTAAAAAGATTTAATTATTATTTACATAGAATAAAAATGTGAATTTTGTAGATGTTGATCTCACTCGTGGTGCATTTATTATCGATAATAAATGCACCACGAGACAATCGGACCAAAGTCCTTTTGACGAGGTGTGGTATACAGATTTACTACGCAAACTATCCTGTTGGAAGTAGCTTTAGATTTATCAACTCCTTCCTATCAGGTCAGCCCTTGAAGCATGTTCTTAATCATGAAGCTTCTGAAGTCCAAGAGATCAATGTATGCATCCTCAAAAAGAACAGTAATAGGACCTAACCTCTTTCGGCTTTATTAACGATTTGCCAGGACATGATTACCCGATCGTTAGTAAATATATATGACGATGCTGCCACAATTCATGGGGACTCCTGCAACAATCTATAACCTGATGTTTCCTCCTACCGTGCTCTAATAGCTCCATGGAGATAAACTGTCTTGTAAAATGTAATACTTCAAAAGATAAGCCAGTTAACTTTTAATCAAATAACAACGTTTAACGTAAACAATAACAATATATAATGAAAGGAGTGACATTTATTTAATATATTTTCTGTTTAGACGTTATTTTTATAGATAAAATTAATTTAAGTAAATGCTGTTTTTTTTTAATTAAACAGTATTTATTAATTACACTTACCAGTCTGAATGATATGATCGCTTGAGAAAAAATCGTTGAAGAGTCTGTGTTTAAAAGCACTAATTTAGACATTAATACACATACACATTTCTGTAGCTAAATGGTATAGTACGTCAGTTAAAATGACAGTTTCCGTATGGAATTTCTCATATAAAAATAATGTATAAACCGAATGAAAACATATATATATATATATATATATATATATATATATATATATATATATATATATATATATATATATATATATATATATGTGTGTGTGTGTGTGTATGTGTGTGTATATATAGCCTTCTTTGTAAATCACTAGCGGGCCTTAAATGCCACTTAAGATTATCGCATAAAACTTTCATAACTAAATCAATAAGCTGGCAGATCCTTATACGTCGAAACCGACGGGAGAGTCCATTATTATTATTATTATTATTATTATTATTATTATTATTATATATATATATATATATATATATATATATATATATATATATATATATATATATATATATATATCATAAGTGGACTCGATAGATTGTGAAAGTTGATCAATTGTTAATTTTCAAATACGGCTATGTTCATAATGTTTAAGGCGCGATTGTTTATTTTATTTTAAACGCTCACTCTCAATGGTCCCATCACTCTCTCCATATATATATATATATATATATATATATATATATATATATATATATGTATGTATATATAAATGAACATTGAAGTCAACACTTAGAGGCGACCTGACGATTGCATCTAGCATGAACCAACTTGTCGCCTCTAAGTGTTGACTTCAATGTTCACTTTTATATTTACACAAGCTCTATCTCTGATATTGAGCACTTTATCCCATAAATATAGTACAATTTAAGGCTATATTTCTTCATATATATATATATATATATATATATATATATATATATATATATATATATAAGTAAACATTGAAGTCAACACTTAGAGGCGACAGTCTGTTTCATCCTAAATGCAATCGTCAGACCTGATATTGAGCACTTTATCCCATAAATATAGCACAACTTAAGACTATATTTCTTATATATATATATATATATATATATATATATATATATATATATATATATATATTGTGTATTGTGTATTTAGGTATCAATCCTTCTTTCATGCAGCTTTCATTAAAAATGACAGACAAGTAGCTTTGATTAAGTCTTTTATATAATTTTTCATGTGATCTTATAATTTTTTTCTTTTCAGTAGATACATTATAGAAAAACTTTCCAAATATTGTTTTTTTTCCGAGCGCTTTCGGCTATACATAAGGCTTTTTCAGTATTGAAATATATTAAGTGGAACTATTAACTAAAAATAGATTGTTGCATGCATGTATTTACAAAATGTTTCTTTTTCAAATCAAGGACAAGGTATTGTGCTCATGTAAACATTTGATATTATTGAGTGTTGTTTTTTTTATTGCTGAAAGCCCACATGAAAAATTATAAAAAAAAAAAAACTTATTCAAAGCACCATATCTGTCATATTTAATAAAACTTGCGCGCACACAGACGCACACACACACACATATATATATATATATATATATATATATATATATATATATATATATATATATAAAATACATAAAATTTAATGGTCAGGGTTGAAACAGACCAGGAAACAGTAGGTATTAAAAAGTGCTCAATACACGTGTGAAAAGAATAAATATAAAAAGAAAAAAATATAATGTAGAACTTTTAACTTTTAAAATTAGATCAGTTGATTTCACGAACTTGGTTACAACCTTACTGTAGTAATTATTTATCACGTGACCCTTTATTTATAAATCTCCTGAGGATAACGTAATGTTTAAACCAAAGTAATGCAAACTCCAGTCACCGAAACTCAATAATTAAACAAATCTCTTACACTGTATACACTAGAATAAATAAATTATCGCCTAACAAATAATATTTAATGAGAACAAAATAACTTATAACGATGCTCTCAGCAAGAGCAATTGCAAACAAAAATTGGTTTACCAGGAATCTTTGGAAAATAATAAGCCACAAACAGAAAAGGGAAGTCGGAATGGTTCAACCCCGGCCCTTTCTGTAGGCTATCAAATATAATTATTGGCAGACACTTCTTATACTTAGTCGACGAACAATTTGATCAAAATAACTCCTTACAAAAAAAAAAAATCAATAGAAAACTCTGGAATTAGTTATTCCCGCACCAAAATCACGCAGAACATTCTCAACATACTCAACAGCCAAACAATAAAAACATTTTATGAGGGAAAAATAACAGAAAACAAGCCATCTTGTAACTGTAAAACCACGACCAACTATGCAAGCTACCAATTTCCGAAAGAAAACATCAATGACAAAAAAAAAAAAAAAAAGAACAAAATCATACATACGCTGGAAATTGGAGAAAGAGACTCTACAGTCACCGGCATACCTTCTCCAATGCTTCCTTAAGACACCAAACCGCACTATCTAAGCATTATTGAAAGATTAAAGATAGTGGCCTCACCCCACAAACCAAATGGGCCATTATCTTTCGCTCTCAAACACACAACAACTTTTGGGACAAATGCAATATGTGTATTCAAAAGAAAATTGCAATAATCAAATAAAGAAATGCTAATCAGTTGTTAAATCAAAGGAACGAACTGATTTTCAAGTGTAGACATAAGAACAAATATAAATTCCCTAAAAACGTTTTTTTTTTGGCGGGGCAGATGCACGAATGGAGTATAGATTCGGTAATATGGGTTCTAGCAAATATACGTGTACATATATATATATATATATATATATATATATATATATATATATATATATATATATAAATATAAAAGTGAACATAGAAGTCAACACTTAGAGGCGACAGTCTGTTTCATGCTATATGCAATCGTGAGGCCACGTGTGCTGTTATTTTTCTCGGCTATTTATATATATACGGGTTAGTGGTGCATTGTGGGTATTCTATTATGGCGGTTATTTCACCGGAAGTCGTTTGTTTATCTATTTAGGTCAAATTATATTGCTTGTTTTTATTTTTGTTTCTTATTTTATTTATTTATTTATTTATTAACGTAGTAAAAATTTGTTTATATCACTTATTTAACAGTTTTGTTTTGGTTTGGGAATTTAATTAAAGCTATTTGTTCAGTTTTGGGGTTGATTGTTGTAGTTCATTCTAAGTATTATTTTGGCGGGAACAGTTTTTAATTGATTATCTTCATTTTGGGATTGGTTTGTTTATTTATTTACTTGGATGAATTTAGGTTAATTTATTTTACTTGTATATTTTCTCTTTTTGGTTTTCGATTTTTAAGTAACATAGTATTTTTTTATGTTTTATTTCTATTTTTTTTTTTTTTTTTTTTTTAATTTACTTAAGATTATATTTCTTTATATATATATATATATATATATATATATATATATATATATATATCAGTGTGTCGTCATACATATATATATGTGTGTGTGTGTGTGCGTGTGTGTATTCATGTATATATATATATATATATATATATACATGTAATTCGTAACACACATTTTTGTGTTTTCATATATGTAGTTGGATCTATGATTGTCTTGTCGATGTATACTACATCTATAATTCTACATTAATATATTTTGTATTATTATTCATACATTATCTTACTCAGTTTTTTGTTATTTTTGTTTTTATTGTTAGTCTGTATTTAAAAGTTTATAGTTAGTTTATATTTGATATTGTTAGCATTTTTATATTTACTATTTTTATTAAGTAAAATTTTGTTGATTTTTCCTGCGTAAAAATAACAGACCATATCGGTAGATTTGCTGTATAACCCGACGTACAAAGTTTCACACTTTAAGGAAAAAATTCATAGCTGGGTCAAACCATTTTAGGCTTACTACTATTGCTTCATCTCTTCATTCCTTCCTTTCCTTACATTACCCTCTCTGTAAAAAGCAGATTAAATTCTGTCACTTTCCTACTTTCTCTCCTTCTTCATTCTTTTCCTTCTTGCTTTCCTTTTCCCCTATCAATCTAGTATATAAGTCCGGGGAAAATGTCTTCATTTATTAAAAGATTTCGGACTGTAGAAATGAACATATGGGGATATTCACGAAATAAATTATAACCGAAATGAAAAAGTTTTTGTTCTTGATTTTATATATATATATATATATATATATATATATATATATATATATATATATATATATATATATATATAATAAATTTAATAATTTAAAAATATGGTCACATCGCTACACAGGAATTAGCATTTCAAAAACAGAAACTAAAACTTTCAATTTAATGATAGAATTAAATTAAAATCCCTAGTACTGTTTTGTTTTCAAGAATTTACAATTCCAAAAATCGCTTGAAATTTTATAATTAAATTTAAAATTTTAGTTTCTGTTTTTGAAACATAGTAATTCCTTTGTAGCGATGGAGCCATATTTTTTAATTAGTAAATTTATAATGTTTATGATCTACAGAATTGTATTGAACACTGTCTTTTTTTAAATAAAAATAATTAATGAGAACACCAAATCATAAATTTACTGTTCTTTCTCTTCTTTCTCATTATTTTAATATATATATATATATATATATATATATATATATATATATATATATATATATATATATATATAGATAATATTAGTGGTAAATATACATATATATGCAAAATCCACAGGTGCATATATACACATGTATATTTTAGAATAAAAAATTTCCGAGAGGATAAAATCCGGGTAGAACTCAATGTCCAGGACAGAGTAAGGATATAATAACAAGGCTTAAACACTAATATTCCATGGTCATAATTTATTCCATTGGAATCGTAAATACGATCCAATTCATCAGACCTACAAATTCAAAAAGCCTTTTTGAATTTGTAGGTCTGATGAATTGGATCGTATTTACGATTCCAATGGAATAAATTATGATCATGGAATATTAGTGTTTAAGCCTTTTTTATTATATATATATATATATATATATATATATATATATATATATATATATATATATATATATATAGCGATATACTGTATGTAAATATAAAAATGAACACCGAGGTCTGTATATTGCGCTTAGTTATGAAACGTTTCCTTTCTACGATGTACAAAAATTGTTCTTTTCAACATTAGCTGTAGTCTTATTAAATCCAAGAGCTAATAATTCTTACTTGACCCCTTGAACCACATCTAGTATCAGCAGTTTATTAAGTCCGTTTCGATACAATGGCAATAAATGAAAATAATGTGAACAAATTTAATAAGGCGTCCAAGGGGATTTACTATTTTCAAATCTGCCAAAACAAACGTGTCAAATGTTTAAGCATAACACCTGTCATATTCTTTCGGGTAGGAATTTGTAATGATCTTCTCAAACACTGAAAGATGAAACGGGGACCGAAGCCATGAAGACGGTTCTTGTAGTTGACCCTTACATCTCTGCACTAATTTAACTTACTGGACAATGCTGGGAGCAAAGTGGAGACAAAACAATATGCATGTACACCTCCGAATAAATTCTATAATGAGCACCTTGTATTCTAATCACAAATATAATATCAGTCTTGATGATGTTATTCAACCTTTGCTTATAGGTTAGGCATGCTAGAGAATATATCAGAAGATAGATGAACGTCAAATCTATAAATTCCAGGGTGGCGATAGGCGTTCGTAGATTAGTCTACAGATTTTGAGAAACGATGTCGATATTAACGCAAAGATACTCGAGGGTGCCGGCGGCAAAATCCTAAGTTTGCAATTTTACCTTGCAGTAATTTGGTAGCGAGTTTTTCGCTGCTACCCCAGGCATAACAAAACGGTTAAATCTCAGTTTGGTACGTTGATTGATGATGATGATTCAAACATTGCAAACTTTTGGTTGGCGCAATTAATTCTTCACAGCGCGTCCAAAATTATGTTCATATCACTGTCTAAATGATCTTATTATATATAGAATTGTTGGGGAACCTCTGCGTGGTGTAATGGTTAGCAAGCTTGTCTCGCTAGAACAATTACGAGTGAGTTCGATCCTCACTGGGTTCCCCCTATTTTCGGCTTTGTGAACATCTAAGCTACGCTTGGAAAATCACTATATAGAATTGTTTTCGTGCTACTGTAGAATAATTCTTAGAGTTAACTTACTCCTTTTTCCTAATACACTGGGTTCGATTTCTTAGCGAGTAACTCTTATAGCATACCTATGGACGATAATGGGTATGTCCCCATCCCCATAAATAGTGTAGTGAATACTGTATGTTGGTCTACCTTTGGAGATTCCCACCCACCTGTCTGCAGCGTGGGCAAGCTGATCTTAGGTAGTTGTCGAACTCTCTTCGGGTTGAGCAAAGTATCGCCCGGAGAGTTAGACAGACCCGACCCCGTGTATGCATGGTCTACGGGAAATCTGTAGGCTCGGTTTTCACCCACACAAAAATTGGCATTGTGCCGCATCCTGCCTCGTGGGGAGGTTGGATGATAACCTACCGTTTGAGATTCACTGAGGAATTTACTTGACTCACTTCTAACAGTTGACTACTTCTACGCGCCGCTGGCGAATCTTATATGTATTGTTCTTGTCCTTAGTATTATCGTTCATTACCAACCTTCGGTTGATTATTCTATTCAGTAACCTTTCCTGGGTTACAACAATAACACAAGACTAAGATAATGAAACACCGAGTAAAGTCAAAGGGAAATTCACGACTGCTTTCTCAGAGGTGTTGGGAAAATGTATAATGTCAAAGGCATTTTTTTAAATAAAAAGGAAACATGATATCAGTGTTTAACCCTAAAAGAAATATACCTTTTTCTGAGTTGGAATCTATTAACACCGAATTGAATAGGTTATAAAACCGCGGAGGTATTGAAAAAAATAGATCATTCTGAATTAGCCACGCCAGCAGTGTATATAAGGAAAAAATAAGATTTGTTTATGTGCAGATTTTCCAACTGGTTTAAATGACTGCCTCTTATTACATGCATATTACCTACCATCTCCAGGGGATATATTTGCCAAATTAAACGGTGTAAATGTTTTTTGAGACATATCTTCAAATCGGAGTGGATGATGACTGCCAGAAATTCTTGACTATTAATACGCATAAAGGACTCTAAAGTTTAAAAGATTACCCTTTGGTCTAAAAGTACCGCCAGGTATTTTCCAGCAAACAATGGATAAGATGCTGGCTGGACTAAACGCTGTCGTCGTTTGCAGATATGATATACTTATTAAAAGTGCTACGAAAATACATCCCGTAAAACTGACTCTGTAAGTATTTCAGAGACCAAAAGTTTAAGGTTTCAAAATCAGTGAAGAGAGTTGTCAAATCTTTCTGGATAATATTAAATATCCAGGTCAGATAATCGACAAAAATGAAGAAGATCAGATCCCACTCAATCAAATGCCGTTAATAAAATGCCTCACCCCCTCGACAAATTTGGTAACCCTAAAATAATTTCATAGATTAGCGAATTTTATGTGCTAGAGATGTACAAATTGTGAGCACTTCCGAATAAGTTATTTAAGAAGTGTACGAAATGTAATTTGCCGGCAGAATGTCAAAAAGGGATTAAAAAACTATTAAATTCAGAATTATCACGGACCCGCATCGATAGTAGAGTCGGACCCGAGCGAATACGGCATAGTAGCGGTAATAGGCTATATATTCGAAGACGATACACTGAAAGCAGTCGTTCTCGCATCAAGAAGTTTGACAAATTCAGAAAAATGCTACGTTAAATTGAAAAGGAAACTCCGGTTATAATTTTGCTGTAAAGAAATTTCACAGGTTGATATTAGGAAGAAAATTCATACAGCAAACTGATCATATTCAGTTATTAAGTACATTCGGTTGTAAGAAAGGGATTCCCAGAGATACTGCAAAGAGACTAAAGCGCTTGGCTACGATTTTGTTGAACTATGATTTGAAGATGGAAATTCTATCGTGAAAGAAATTAGGACACGCAGATGCCTTATTCAGACTGATATCGAAATCTAAAGAAGGTTTTGAAGATATTGTGATTGCTTCGCTAGAATCCAAAAGCGAAATTAAAAGCCTAATGAGTAACACGAATAAAGAATTGCCAGTCACGATTGACGATATCAAAATTAATTCTGAAAAAGATACCTTTATGCAAAAACTAAGAATAACATTAATTCACAATGGAGTGAAACTATTAGGTTGGTGTAAAAATAATGTCGTTTTTTGACGATTTTTTTTTACTATCGTTCACCCATTTATCCAAATTTTTGGACTTCCCTATTTGCTTTAAATGGCGAATGACTTTTGAGTGGTCGACCTCGAGTTCAACAGCAACTTCTCGTGTGGTTTTGCGAGGATCGGCTTTCAAATGTTTGTTATCAACCGCAGTAGGCCGGCCGCGACCGTCTTCATCTTCGAGGCTCTCGTCACCATTGCGAAATGTCTTGAATCACCCTTGTGCCACACGTTCGTTAGTGGTTCCTTGGCCAAACGCATCATTGATATCACGAGCTGTTTCGGCAGCTTTTCGGCCTAGTTTGAACTGGAACAAGAAAATCGTGCGGATTTGAATTTTGTCCATACTGTCGAAAAGCCTGCAAAAAAAAATGAATGACGAGATTGAGAACGGTAACGAATAACACGATTTGATAGAGCGAAAAACGCGCTTGAAAATGATATATAACATGGCTATATATATCAATGAATTAATTCAGAAATCATATATAAAAGTAACATATGTGAGAAAACGACATTATTTTTGCACCAACTTAATAAAATTAAACTTGATAACAAGAATACAGCATTTTCTATTTATGATGGAGTATGTTTGTATGCAGGAAGAGTAGTAATTCCATAATCATTGCAAACATTTTGAAACAATTCCATGTGGGACATCTGAGAATAGTGACAATGAAGTCCCTTATGAGAAGCTACATTTATTGGCCAAAGTTGGACAGAGATCTTCAAAACACAGTTAGAAAATCTAATGGCTGTAGTTCAACAGAAAAATCACCACCTATAAATTATCAGGCAGGGCAGAGCACTGATAAAACGCCGTCAAGACGTCATATGGAGTTTGTTGAACCATTAAATAATGACGTAATAATGTCGTTTTTTGACGTATTTTTAACGTCAAAAAACGACATTATTACGTCATTATTTTTGCACCACCCTAATATTTGATTTTGGTCGACAGTTTCAGTAAATGTCACGGGATATTGAAGTGTAAAAGACCTACTAGTTTAATAACAATTAAATTCTTGAACGGACATTTTTCAAGGTTTAGAGTACATTACAGTGTGCTATCGATAATGGAACTCAATTTATTTCTAGTGAGTGACGTGCTCTTTGAAAACTCTCTCCAAAAGCTACGCGATTGAACATTTGACTACAGCGATTTATCATTCAATGTCGAATGGCCAAGCGGAAAGGTTTGTTGGCGCATTTAAATAAAAGCTAAAGGCTTGGAAGCGTAAAAAACCGTATGACAAGAATGTTTGAGCGCATATCGAATGACGTCATCTGTAGAGTTCCTGTTTTCTATTTGACAAATTACTGCCAGGAAATCAGAAAAGGTTAAAAAATTTCAACATACCAGAAAATCAGTGATAATGTTTTCTTTAAAAACTTTAAGACTGTTAAAGAAATTGGTAGAAAGGAAAAATTATTTAGCGTTTTGTTAGTATGATGTGGATTGTCGAAGATGCTCGATTTCATAATAAGTGACATATTAATCAATTAAAGTATAGATATGCATAAAATAAGTGACCGGTGCAAATTAATTTACCAATGGACATATTTTACGATACTTTTGCAGTACCTATTCTTAAATGTGAAATTTCAATACAACGTCAGTTAGAAATCTAGCCTTTCTGCTTACTACCTATTTCAGCAGTCCTGGGTATGACGATGAACTATATTCGCGTCCTGAGTAAGACCTTTGATCTGAAGTGTTTGAGGAGCGTGAAACCAACTCTTAATTGCTGGTGTTCTCAGGTTCCCCCTGACCAGGGTGGTAGCACCCGTTAGTGTCCCAGCTATGGCCAAATAGTTAACCCCCAAACTGTGGTCAAAACACTATGAAAATGTAAAAATAGGTTTTAATACTTGAAATTCTTTGTAAAAATTTATTACCAGCAATACATTTCTTTAAAGAAATATTACCAGCGATATATTTTTGATTGAAAATTACCAGAAACAGATTTTTGAAAAAAATATTATCAACAATAAAAATTTTCTCGGCTTTAAATAAACTATTGAGGTTGATATACCGTAAAATAAACCAAACCAAACCAAAGCTGTTTCAGTAAGACTACGTCGTCCCAAGCGATATACTACTTCTTGGTTATCTTCATTCAAGGCAATGAAGATATAACATATCAAAAACAGTTCGGCTGTTGCCACTCCCTGTATTCATCAGGTACATATCAGTCCGGTCAGCCTTCAGATAATTTTGATCTAAACACTTTATTTAATCAACGGGCATCGATTTTCACCTGTTCTAAACATTACCGAAGACAGAACTTTCTTTGCCCATCTTAGAATCGCTGGATGCACTGGAGCCCAGATAGGTGAAAAAAGAAACGGGTTTTCAGCATAAGCAGTTTGATTTTTTCTCAACATAAACAGTGAGATCTACAGCTTGGAATGACTACCGATAGGTGGATTTTTTTATTATTCTAATGGCCAGAACGGAAGGTTTTGATGCCTGACAGAATTTGTTACCGATCCGTTGCGCATCCTCAAGGTTGTGGTCTACAGGTGTTCCTTCGTTTGCAAAGAGCAGGACATCAACAGTTTGTACAATGGTCTTAGTTCTCACTTTTAATGGTTGTTGATTGAACAATACACTATTTGTCTTAAAATCAAATTTCAAAACTTGTTTAACATTCTTAAATGCTGTTTTCAGCATGACAGACATATAGAAAGCAAATGAAAGATATGCAAGATCACAGACTTGTTTTGTTCTGTTAGAAACAATTAATTGTTCGGACACGTTTCCTCTGTATATAACTGAGGTCATCATTCCCTAATGGAAAGACATGATGCCACTGGCCATCCTTTCAGGAACACCCAGTTTCTTAAAGACGACCCAGCGAGCACCCCTAGAAACTGAATCAAATGACTTAGTAGGATCAACGAAAGTAACAAATAAGTCCTTGTCATGCCGTCCTCTTTCTGCTGTAGTTGCATTAAACTGACAATCATGTCCACAGATCGAAAGCCGCAATGGCATTCAAACAAAACTAAATCAGCCCGAGAAGTGTTGAGCCTGTTAAAGATGATCCTGCCAAGAATTTTCCAGCCAGACACAGAAGGGAGACAGAGCATGTCCTGCTTCTCATCTGTACAAAGGTTTTGGCGTGCCAGACTGTAATATTGGTATTAGCTGCGTGCAAATATTAAAGAAAGTTGGCAACATGCTGCCTCACTAAATTATATCCTTACATCCCAGTGTGGCTTTGTCGCGCCCGTTAAAGCAGGCATGGCTGTCAAATTGCAGAAACATCTGGAAATTTATCCTCAAGCACACAAGAAAAATGTCTGAAGCACATGTTCCACCTGTCTAAAACTATGGAAAGCAACTGCAGGCTTCAGAAGACAAAGGCATTTCCATAAATGTTAAGCACATCTTATTTTACTGATTACTCATTTGTCGTCCGTGGAGAGAGCGTCCACCGAGTGTGTGTTTATATATATATATATATATTTATATATATGACTGTTTCGCTGTATCAAGTCTCATCAGTGTGATTAGACATCCTATTGATGCAATTTGGCATCAGTCAGACACTCTACTCCTAAGCTATCGACGCACGGCATACACACACACACACACACACACATATATATATATATATATATATATATATATATATATATAATATATGTGTGTGTGTGTGTGATAAACTATACTTGTAAATTATGCTATATTAATGGGTTAAAGTGCTCAATATCAGGGATAGAACATATGTAAATATAAAATTGTAAATGGATGTCAACACTCAGACGCATCAGACTGCTTCATGTTAAATCTAATCGTCAGGACAACACACACACACGCACACACACACACACATATATATATATATATAAACTACTCCTTTCCTAACACTTTTGTGCTATTTTCAAATTTGGTTGTTGAAGAAAACATTCTATCTATAGCCAACGTAATCTTGTCTAGTGCATGATCAGCACATGGTTAATAATAACGTCTGAGGACCGGAATTACTTAAACAAAAACCACAGAACAAACATGAATTCTTCACAATCTAAGATTCAGATCTGTAAAGAGAATAATATCCTATTCAATTATGTTTTCTTCATTTTTGTAAGGTTTCAATAACATGAAAAATATTTTCATAATATACATTGCATTACATACAAGTAGAGGCAGAATATTTGTCCAGACACAAACATTATAAGAACATATCTTGTTTTTTTTTTATCATTTCACCCCAAGCAAGAAAATTATGCCCCGAGAATGAAGGCTATACAAAAAGTATAAGAGAATGAGAAAACCCAGAATGGGGCGGTCTGAAGAAAGGGCAAAGAACAGTGTTTCTTTGGATTGGTTTGCTTTGTTTTACTATATATCAACCTTAATATCGACAATTTTTTTTTATTGCTGGTAATATTTTTTAAAATTTGATTGCTACTTCTAGAAGTCAAGTGACTTACCTGCAAACATGACTGCCTTTTTGTGACTCCTTGTAGTTATTTTCTAAGCGTAGCTTAGATGTGGCACAAGGCCGAAAGTGTGGGGTACCTAGTGAGGATCGAACTCACTTTTCAGTAGTAACTGATCTAGCGAGACAAGCTTGCTAACCATTACACCACGCCAAGGTACCCTTTGTGTGTCCTTGTAAAGCAAGCCAGCTAATTTTACCTCATTTTATAGGAGAGTGCCTAATACACCAGTTAGGTTGATCCATTTTGCTAGAATGGACCTGTCTAATACATTTGCATGTGTGGTCTTTATTCACGCATATATTTCTCCATGAAATGACTCAAGTCAATTAGCTTTTGGCTACACTAGCCTACTTGTGTATCAGACCACTGGCAATCTAACCAATATTCTACATTACTAATATATTTTTTTCCAAAATTGTATTGCTGCTAATATTTTTTCTTTCAAAAATGTATTTCTAGCAATAATGAATTACCAGTAATAAGTTTTTTCTTAAAAAATTCAGTGCTCGTAATAATATTTTATAAAAATGAATTACTAGTATTTAGGCCTGTATTTACACTTTCATAGGGTTTTGACTGCAGTTTGGAGGTTAACTAATTGCCCATAGCTGGGACCCTAAGCGGTGCTACCACCCCGGAAACACCAGCAATTAAGAGGTGTTTCCACGCTACTCAAAACCTCCTGATCAAAGGGCTTGCTGCTGGATGTAGTTTATTGTCTTACTCAGAACTCGGATATAGTTTATCGTCTTACCCAGGACGGGAATAAGTTTCAAGAAGAGAGATAATGACGATTATGGTTGCATTTCAGTTTTTGAAGATTGTAGTTATCCGGGAAGCAAGAAATCGGAAGGGAGTTACCTTGGTTGCAGGTGCTGGAAAAGATACCATTAGTGTAAAATTGGTGGTTGCATCTAGCTAGTTCAACAGTTAAATGGTGAGAAGTAGTTGCCAATCTTATGTGGGAACACAATGGAAAAAAAAGCTCATCCAAATAGTTAAAAATAAAAATATTTGTAGAGAGAAGTCCCGTCCCGACGGTGTGACTGAATGCAAAATACCTGGCCAAGAACAACATTCAAAATTTATCGAACTGCTGACTGTGGGAGTGATCAACTCCTAGTCTCATGCAAACTGAATAAAAGATTACGAAAATTAATGAAAACTAAAGTAATGATTAAACCGCAGTTATATATAAGCGCAGGCCAAGGTCAGAATGGTCAGCGACTGATGCCTTGGAGCCGGAATATTCTAACAATCATGGATTGTCTTTTTCTGGGTTTTGAATATAAGTCCAAAAACGTCTCAAATTAAACAGAAGTTCTCAAGAATTCTGAAACGTCGTTATGCCTCCCACACTCAGGTTTGACACCGGCTAAGACCATCGGTGGAGGGACAGCTGAGCCGATGTGGGACATGCGTTACTGTCACGTCAGTCCTTCTGCTGCCTCTTAGAATCCAAGCTGCGCTCTTATTTAAACGAATAACAAAAAGAAATAATTATTTCATTGATAATGTTTTATGTCGAAGCGTGGGGTCCCAGAGACAACACAGAACGTATCACTGCATGAAATCTATATAAATATATAATAAATGCGAATGTCAGTGTAGCACTGTGACACATTTTTTTTTAACTTTAATCATAGAGGCAGTAGCCTAACATATCATAGCATTTGGGAATCAAACCGAGTCCTTGAGCAAATTAAAAACATTCCGGGCTGGATTCGGACACGCAATTCTGAAATTGCGTATTCCCAAATTTTCATTTTTGTGATTGTTTTCGGCGATTTTTTAGGTTTTTTTTTTTTTTTTTGACGAAGTTTTTGTACGATAACAATACTTATAAATTGGAAATAAATGTGGGAATAATTGAAATTAATTGCAAAATCCAGCGAAAGTCATCCATGAAATAAAAATAATTGTTTGTACTGAAAGAAAGGGCTTATGTACATCCAATTGTCTTTAGATTAAGTGGCGACAGAAGAATTATCGTTGAACTTTTAAAATATAAACTTAATTATTAATGCAATACTTAAATGCAATTTTGAGTTATTCTGTAGATTATCGTTACTTATTGCATGTACTCCACCCTACCGATCGTGAGGTAGGGCCATTCGAAAGAAACTAACTTTAATGCCGCGCGAAAGGGTGGCTTTTAAGCTCGCAGGACAAATAAATCCTTCAGTAATAGATGCTCAATGAATAGGAACAGTAACTAAAGTGGCGCATCTGCTCCGATGGAAAAATGAAGAGCACCTGTGCAGCGGTTTCAGAGAAGGATCTAGGATATACCAAGAAAGAAAAGGAAGAAACCTATAGTTAGGCATTGGTGGAATGAAGAACAATGTAACTATTCCATGACCCCTCAGAGAAAAATCTTAGAATACATCAAATTATGAAAGGATGCCCGATACTAAAATCAGATGAAAAACAGGAATAAAGTAGCCGAAGAAGGACAAATTAGGACCTGGTGAAGTTGTCATAAAATGGCTGACTGCCTGAGATAATTTAGAACTGACTAGGTTACAGAAGTAATAAATTAAATTTACGTTAATGGCACGATACAAGAATACTTAATCAGATCACAGTCGTTCAATGTTCATAGCACTGTGAAAAAAAAAACAGCTTCAAATGAACTCTTGCTTCAAAGAGAAACCATCTTGATGAGACACATAAAAAAAAAACTATCATTAGGATTCTCATGAATCAGAATAAGCAAGATAGTGAAAGAGAAATGCGGTTCCCTTCAAAATGCTGACAGAACAAAGAAACAGAAATGAGGAATAACCTATAGCCGTGTTTCATGGATGAAACCAATTATTTCAATAAAATATAAAAACGGAGGCCATTTAGAAATATTAGCAAAGCTCGATAGAAAGATATACGAATAAACTGCAACCTGTGTTTGCGACGACTTTTCATTTGGCAGCAATTAAGGTAATAATGCACTGAAAATAAAATAAAATAAATAAAAACCTGGAAAAAAACAACTATATAGAGGAGAGGAGACAATAAAAGAAATGAGTGTAACCTTACAAGGAAACATTCGCGTTCCACTTATCGATCAAACATTACGACTCTCAATACGATGTTAGCATTGTAAATATGCATTGGAGTTAAATTTTTGAAATTGTTTTTATTCCCTACCATACAGAATCAAACTATATATCGGTACTCATTGGGTCTTTATAGAGAAATTGCGTTATTATGGTGACTGTAGTAAGAATACTAAGTAGTAATGTTTTATTTTGTGATTAGGTAAATTATAGTATGTTTGGGCTAATAATTTTGTCGAGCTATAGAGTTTTCCAGCCAAGATTTTTTTTACGTTTACGAACAAAAGATAGATGGTGCCAATTCAACAGAATAGGGATAGTGATCAACCAGTTCCAAACCACAGTCACGCGCAGCAGCTATTGAATGAAGGACGTATGTTAGAACAATGTCCAGATGGAAAAGACCCTTTTCATCAGTTTTCATCGGTGTTTGGTTTTGACAGCCTTTCGTAATTTGACATAATGTTCTCCATTGATGTCGTGACCATTTTGAAGTTATTTAATGAGCACAATGAACGATAGACGAAGACCAGCCTGCTTCCATTTCTCATTCTGGATTTGTGCCATATTTCCACTATTTACAGGATTCATATTGCAGCCTACTCAAGTTACGATTTTTTCATTGACGAGATATTGGGTTGCGATCAAAGTGCAGTATCTGCCTTCGTGTAGACAAACACCATTTTTATCTTTCCATTTTATTTATGTCTTCGGAAGGAATGCAACAAATAAATGAGGGACGTCTGCTCCCTCTGATTCCAAACCTTTCAGTAGTACCTTCCTCATTTTACCAAAGCGGAAGTGTTGGTGTAATATCGACGCTAACACGACATTGGTTGCGCTGACTGGGCAATTTTGGGCTTTAGCCTATGTGCACGAGTTTTAAACATGCCTTTTGTCATATCCCGTCGCCGTGGAGGGCGTGTAAAAACAAGTGTAGTATATGTTCTCCTCATTTCTAATACTAATAGTATATAGGCTTATAATGAACATTGGGCACTTATTGTTCGAACAGCCAGTGCTATTCTTGTGAAACGTTTCTTTACTACCTTGTTTTGTGATTTCAACGAACACTCGTTGCCACTTTCGTTATGCTTGTTGTAGCAGAGACTTTGTAATCGCTGATGCAACTATAGTAACGCCGTCGAACAATGCTGGTGTCAGACGCCTTCCAATATCACTCGCACTAATAGTACTTGCTCGATAATACTCACTCGAAAGTAACCACTGAATAGTGATAAGTATATGGAAATAGTAGTTTGAATAGTATAGAGAATATTGATCACTATAGTAACAGATTATAGTGTAGAAATAGTAATGACTTAGCGCCACGCTAAATTCCATATGTACATTTTCTTTACTGTCACGTGTTCTACTTATTCAAAATGAGATCGCCTGTTTTTGCTCTCTGACGATCTGTGTTCAAACTCTAGTGTCAGCAACGATATTTTATTACTATATAACACCTGGATCAATATGTAATATATTTTCTTCTCATCTCTAATAGCAATTATAATATTAGCCGTTCCATCCGGAATTTGCATGTTGGTTGAATTCTAAAAAGATCTCAGGAAGACAGCTTGGTTAAGTTACTGTTATAGCTTTTTCAAATATCAGTAGTGTTATGGTCCTGTTCCTTGTACCACGGTGATAGTCCAAGGTAGAACCAATAAAGAAGAACTCGAACACGGATATGGAATAACACAGATATATTACAAACAGGAATATATACAGAGAAGTGTTAGTACGAACAATCAGGTTTAGTAGTAATTGTCTGAACGCGACTCTGTTTCGGGCTGCCTCTGACTCGACTGACTGACTCGACTGACTGTCTCGCTCGCTCTGACTGACTGACGGACTTCTGACGGACTTCACTCCAGACTTCAGACTGAACAGTATTTAGTCACCCCCCTACGAGGGCATCATATGGCACAAGCCCGGTTTAACGTGGGATCTCCGAGCCCGTGGGCTCGGCCAAAAATATGCACATTGAACCCGTATAAACGGGTTAAGGGCCGGTTTACCTCCCCGAAAGAGACTCCGCCCTTCGGCGTAGCTTCTTTCGGGTTCCTCCCCGCCCGAAGGCAGAGAGTTCAACCGGGCAGCCGGTCGCCCGACTTCGGATTGAACTCCCTGCTTCCTCTTGAGGCGCAGTATTTAATTACGTATGGACTAGTCCATTATGTTATTATGGGTAAGGTCCCATATCAAGTAGAATCTTCCCCTCTAATCTATTGTCTGAAGTACTGTGGATCGTCAGCATTTTAATTATCTCATAATTTTGTCTTCAAATTTTAATGTGATATCCATTTTAGCTGTTGCTGCTGTTGAAAGTCCTCAAGTGATGTGGTTTCTGTTATCTGTTACCTCTCTCTGTTATTATGCAGCGCCAGTCCGAGAGATCCGGAGAAGGATGGTTCCCGCTAAAATCTACTTGCTTTAATCATTTGAATCAATTCTCTTCAAGTTATCCATTTTAGTTGTTGCTGCTGTTGAAAATCTTCAAGTGATGTGATTTCTGTTATTTCGCGCAGGTCTTTGTAATTTGTATAGTGCCACTTCACGAGGTTCGGAGAAGGAGATCGATTCTATGATCAAAATGTTTTTATCTCCTCCATTAAATATGTTATAACTGATCTATTCAACGAGTTATTCGAAATGTTTAGCATTTCTTAATTCCACATTCTGCATTTTTATAATGGATTTTGGGTACGTGCCATCACTGGTTTCATTAAATTAGCAAATTATATTTCTGTTATGGAAAGGTTTATCTTTATTCCTATTTCTTTGAAAATTGGCTAGAGAAAGTCGATGGTCAGGTTCAAGACCAGTCTTATCTCAACTATTAATACTTACGTCATCAGCATCGCCCACAACTCTTCATCAGTATATTAATCTCAGAGGGTAATGCGGTTTTCTAGTAGGAAATTCATTTGGAATATGATATGAGATTACCCACTTTGATGAGCAGAAATAAATTGATGAGAATTCTAGCATGCATAATAAGGAAGGGAGGGCATGGAGAAAAACTGTAAAAATGAAGTAATGCCGAGAACTATAAAAGACAGAAAGCTGTGAACATCCATGATCGTTCGTAGCCAAAAGGGATAGGGATAGTTGAGTTATATATCTATATCTATATATATATTTACATACGTATATATATATATATATATATATACATATATATATATATATATATATATATATATATATATGCCAATTTAGAAATGAAGATATTAACAAGAACTATGAGAGAAAGCGTTATATGCAACACCTTTGAGAAAGCCTAATTCTCAATGAATAAAGACAAGTTGATACGTCTAGATACCCTTAGTGCAAAGCGCTGTAGAAATACATCAACCAAAGATTCTTAAATCCAAAAAAATCATCTTATATAACAAAATAACTCATCAAGCTCGAAAAACAATAAACATTTGAAAAGGTAAAACAAAAATATGTCGTAAGAAGAATGAAAACTTCTTATTTGTTCAGACGAAAAGAGCTTCAATTTGTATGGTCCTGACGAACTTACACCCTGTTGGCATGTCTGGTACAAAGCCCTGATATT
>OZ010593.1:62872680-62892680 GCA_963932145.1 Acanthosepion lycidas
CGCGAAACTTAAAATTTTCCAACTTATTTGTGGATTCAGACTCTTTTCATTCAATCCCCAATTTTTTTTTTCGAAAAGGGTTGTGTGG
Source organism: Acanthosepion lycidas (assembly GCA_963932145.1). Classification (NCBI taxonomy): domain Eukaryota; kingdom Metazoa; phylum Mollusca; class Cephalopoda; order Sepiida; family Sepiidae; genus Acanthosepion; species Acanthosepion lycidas. The sequence continues at coordinate 62,872,769 of OZ010593.1, forward strand.
TGTTTTAATTTTGGATTGGTAAATAAGTGTCTATGTGTATTGATTCTCTGTTCAAATTCTCCTGCAGAGATGTCGATGTAAATATAATTTGTCATATATTTTAGAGGTAATAGTCGCCTGGTATACTACCCTAGTGGTTCTGCATTTGTCCTCTACTGGACAGTTTTTCTTAATTCTACAATTACAGGGAGTTTCCACGCTAGATGTAGTTTTTTTTTTTTCCTATGGAATTTACTTAAGATGTAGTTGTTATGGGAATTAATAATTTGATACATATTACTAGTGCAGGGTAATCTAATTTTTATTGATTTCCTGTTGAATATCTTATTTAGAGGATTTTCTGTGGAAGTGTTTAGTAATTAATTTTAAGAAATACTGCCCGACGTTGATACTTGAAAGCTTGTAGAAGTGGGGATATTTAACCAAGTGTTTTTTCTTTTCCTATTTTTACACCAACAACCCAATTTGTGTATGTTAGTAATGGTTGTTTTTGAAAGTTTTTTTTTGGAGAGTCTTTTCATATGGTTCTTTATTTTTATTAAATATTTTCTTCTTTGGGCAATAGTTTACTAATTCTGGTGCAACCGGTAGTGGGTATTTGTATTAGTATTGCATTGGTGAAGTTAGAACCAATATTAATGTAGTTTGGGGTTTGGTTCTCTTTACGGTGAGGTTTAAGAGTTTTATCATGTTATGTCTAGGTAGTCAACTATTTTAAAGTTAGAGGAAATTTTAATATTAAACCCTAGGAATTTGAAGGCCCTGGTGATTTTCTTCTGTAATTTCGCTGTGAGTGGACAGTAACTATTAGGGTTGAGGATGAGCCCGTCATCCCTCCTATCAATTCCGGTTTTACGATTCTACTAAGTACATCCAAAATATTAAAAAAAAATAAAAATCAGTAGCCTGGCCTGAGTCGTACGCTCCCGTGGGGACATCAAAAGAATTATCAAAACCAGGGAAATGGAATGTGAACGGCTTCAACACAAAACTGCTTTAATTTAATCACCACAGAGAACATTTTCTGCCGGCCAGCAGAATGCCTGATGTGTACCTCCGGGAGAGCAATACATTGCATCTTCTTCGACTAACACGAAGCGGAGTGATAACAATGAATCACTTGATACGTTAATGACTAGGAAAATTGGTTCATTGTGTCGTACTAGACATTTTTCTTGTCAGAGTCCATTTTACATATTTATATATTTACCATTCGTCCGTGCATCGAACGCTGCTGTTATATCTGGTTGAATATCTGGAGATTCTTGATATAATTCAAAATAAGATCTGTAATGTTATCGATCCTGACCTGGTATCTCGACTTCAGTCATTTTCTCTTCTCATGATCATGACGTGGCTTCCCTCTATTTTTTTTCTACAAGTATTTTCATGGCAGCTGTTTTGATGAGCTTTTTTTCTTCTTATGGCCTCGACTCTATGCATTTGAACGTGCTACTAGATTGGCAGCTAGGTCTCACCGTTTTACTGTTCAACTAGCTAGATGCAAACTTCTGTTCTATTCCGGTGTTTTCTTTTATCGCACTTCCCGCCTGTGGAATGCACCTCTGCTTCCCTACGTTATACGAAAATTAATTGTAACGCCAATCTCCATCTTCTGTCTTTCTGAAACCTGTTCTTTTATTGCCCTTTCTCCTCAATAAAGTCTTATTATTCTCTTTCTCTCCCAGTAACCCCTTGTGTCTTAGTAGCATTATCGCCATCTTCTGTCTTTCTGAAATCTGTTCTTTTATTTTTCCTTTACCCTCACTAAGGTCTTATTCTCTTTCATTCCCTGTAAAGCTCTGCATCCTAGTTGCATTGTAGCCTTGCCTTCGGGGAAATGATTACAAAAGTTATCTTTCGCCGGACAATGTTTTACTTCTCTGGATCATGGGCCTAGCTATATTTATATCACCAATGCTCTTCTCCCAACATTGATCACATGATCTAGCAGTGTATGACCTAGAATTTTCACGATGATAATCTCACAGATGGCATCCTATATCATCTGCTTTCAGGTGGCTGGGCAGTCCAATACCAAGGAGTTGATTGACACCTCCGTCTGGAACCTATTGGCTAACACGACGAAGATAATAGAATGCGGACATGCAATCACTTCCCGTGCTATATTGAAAAGAATTAAGTGATAATATTTTTCATGTTTTCTAATTTAGAGTATATACGGTAGTTAAACGTTTTAATTTGAATTTTTTTTATGATGTAGCAAATGTACTAATGCTAAAACGTCTTTTACAGAGATCAACATATGAGATTTAATGATTTCCATGTAATACTTTATTTTTTGTAATAGTAATGGTCATAGGAACTTGAAGAAATACTTTGTTTTCGATATCACTAACATAGGAAGTATTCAAAATATTAGGTTGGCCAAAATTTTCATTTGGTTATTAAATATAAGATTTACTTAAAAACGAATTAACTATCTGGCTAACCCATATTTAATCTATTTTTCTGAACATATTAACGAAGAAAGTCTATATATTAATTAATCTTATCCTTTCTTAGAAATCAGGGCCTTTAATTGTTATTGGAATCTTGTAATTATTCTTGCATTTTACCTCTCTTCATCAAGGCTTTCCACTACAATTCTTTGTAAAGATCACTATATGTTTGGTGCCTCAAGACCATTCTGCCGTCACTTTCCTTTTCAGCTTCCTTTAAGCATTTACGATACGTTTCAAATCCTATAATCAAGTCTTCGATAAGTTTCAGTCTTGGAAATTATCCTCTCCGTGATCTTGCCTCATGTTCTCGTCGTGGCCAACGCAAAGCTTTATTGCTGACTACTTCTCTGTGATCTTCATATACTGATTCCTTTCATGGTGCCATCCAACCTGATAGTGTTTCCAGTCACATTAAATGCCAAGTAATTCCAAGGGCTTTAAATATACATCGACATACTTGACCAAATGACCAGTGTCCTTGGACCGAATGAACGCCCCATCTACCTGTTAGAAAATGTCTCTCTCTAAAAATTATTCATTTTCATTTAATCGAACCATAGAATGTAATTCCTGGAAATCCCACTAATGACCAGTTCATGAGCTTGATAGTAATACTTTGATGACCAGTTCACAATATATATTAATTTTCACATTCTTTTCCTTCTAAATAATGGTATTTTCTCATCTCATTTAATCTTTTGTGCAACATTTAATATTGGATTTCCATATAGTCTGGTGTTTCTGCAATGGAGTTAGAGATTCTTCATAAAATACAAGCAAGAATATATTATTGGTCTTGACCTGGCATTAGTAAACGTTGGGCTTACTGATCCTTTTTCTATAAATAATTTCAAGGTAATTATTCTGATGATAGTTTTTCTAATGTAGGTAGATTTTATGAAATTAAGTATAGTTAGTACATTGTCAGCATCATTTTATAGTAGAAATGGCTAGATGTAACCGTAAGTTTTATGCTAACAGTTTCTTCTCTCACACTTCTCGCTTGTAGAACTCCAGTCAAATTTGATCTTATATTTAAATTTAATGTCAACCGTTATCTTTTATGCATTTTTAAATTGCGTTTCCTTATTGTTCTCTCTCTATAATAATTATTTCTTATATTCGCTGATACTCAATAAACATCTTTTCTCTTAGTGGCTATATTGCCTCGCTTCGGTGAAATAATTAAAAATAATGAAAATGTCTCTCCAAAAGAGTTTTATAAATACTCTTACATTTTTTTCGGGCTTCGGTTGGAGTAATGGCAACTTTATTTAGTCTGTAATTATGGCGGTAAAATTTGTGCAGTGTTCGCTGAATTGCGTGCCATGATATAGTGATTTGCAATTGGCTGAAAGTGTCCATGTTGACCTTGCTTGTGATCCTTGTATTATCGTCAGCCTCACACTGCCCTTTTCTTGTAAATCATGAGAATATTATCATTCTCCAACCACGTGCTTTAATATGTTGTTATTGTCTTCATCTTGCTATATTTATGAATAATGCTTTATGTAAATGTCGCCATTGGAACTTAAAATTGCTTTCACTGGATTGCGTAGGCTTTACCTTCGTGAGAAGACACGCTGCACAATCTTAAATCCTCTTTCAATTCTTCGTTTTATTTATGTTAAGTTATCCTGATGGCGAAACGTTAGAAATAATTTACTCTAATATAACTCAGGAAGGATCCAGAAGATTGTTCCAGAACATGATTGAAATTATCCTATCCTTTCCTTTATGTGTCGTTTAACTACAGTATATGGCGATCATGTTCCTCCATAACATCCTATAATTTGTAGCTCTTAGTATTATTTGTGTTTTTACTATTTTTTCTATACTCTTCTCTGCCAGCCGTTTACACAAGATTCTTAAATTAGTGACTAGATGTTTCCGTTTGCTCTAATTGCCCTCAACGTGTGAAAGTATCAACGCCATCATTTCTCATTATGTGGTCTAGCAATTTCAATTGTTTTTTTTTTTTCTGATTGTATGTGCAACTGTCCTTTTTTCTATTTTCCTTAAAATTTATTCGTTGTTTAAAGGTTCTGTCTTCGGAATTCTCAGCAATCTTGTTAGTGTTGATGTCTCAAGATTTTTAATCACCTGTGAGGAAATAGTATTGGAGGATCGATATTACATAGTCGTTCCACAAATCTTTTCTTGGTTTCTAACGAAATTTTCTATATTCAGTTTCTTGAAGTTTCATCTGCTAGAGTCACTAATATAAATTATGAAACATTGTGTAAGTTTCGACGTTGAATTTTTTGAAAACTTAATAAAAATATTGAATAAGAATATTATCTTGAACACATCTTCCATAGTTTTCATTTGACACCTTGATCCGCGATAGCAAATTATTTCTTCAAATTCGAACAATTATAAATTACGTCTACCGGTCTATGCATTTGAGAGACTTAGCACATTTTCTTTATTTAGTTTCTCGAATGGAGAATTGGTACAGCTAAGTCACAATGTTATGAAACAGGTTAAAAAGACAACTGTATTCACTTAATTAAGGTTTGGAGGAATGAGAAATAATGTTGGATTGAAAGTAAAATCCAGTGATGTTTACGTTTCGGTTACGACATCAAAGAATATGTGGGGTTTCAAGGAAATTTGAACGAGGAAATGTGCTATCGTTAAAAGTGTAGTTGGACCTTACCAGACAATCTCTGTCACCGATCTGTCTAAAGAAACCTGAATAGCGGTTTGCTCAACAAATCAGGACAGATGGTTGATCTTCGCCAGGGTACCAAATTTTTTACAAAGCATTTCATCAATGTCTGTATATTTCTGAGATGAGTTATTATGTACAGTATTTACATTATTCGGACTATTGTTTTCACCTTTGTCGCCAACGTTGTACGCTCCGGCCTTCTTCAGGTGGTTTGAATGTCGAACTGAACAATGGTGAACGACTGGAAATTTTGTCGGCGATGTAAGATTTTGAGTATTAATAACGCATTTCAACAAATGCTACCCGAAAAAATATTCAAAGCGGATAAAGCAACTAACGTGTATATATAAAAAAAAAAAAAAAACACCAAAAAGAAGAGTCATATTCCTAAATAACAAATAAGTATCACCAAGAACAATGTATATCTTGGTATTTTCTACAGTTTTGAGAAGAGTTATCAGCATTCAGATTCTTCTTCAAACTTAATATTAGGTTGGTGCAAAAATAATGACGTAATAATGTCGGTTTTTGACGTATTTTTTAACGTCAAAAAACGACATTATTACGTCATTATTATGTCATTCTTTTTGTACCCACCTAATATTAGGGTGGTGCAAAAATAATGACGTAATAATGTCGTGTTTTGGCCTATTTTTAACGTCAAAAAACAACATTATTACATCATTATTTTTATACCAACCTAATAACATCTTTTCGGATCTAAATCAAATAAGACCAACAAAAATAAAATAATATTCGCTGATTTTTTATTAGTTGCAATTAGTGTATATTATTTTTAATTTTAGAATTATGAACAAAAATGGTTTACTTTTTTTTCCAACACTTGCAACGCTAACCCTAACTGTAAAAGCAACCTTGACCATAACAATAAATTAATTTAGCATTATTTGTTACCCTCCAGTTGGCATTTTTGCTTCATATAAAGTCAGATTATGAACCAGTGAAAAAAATAAGACAAGACTTTGTGGAAAGGCATGATCTCTTACGCCCTGAATCAACACGCCAAATAAAAGAAGAACACACATTTTTTTCTTTAATACATAGTAGTAGCAGCAGCAGTCGCATTAGTCATCGATATTTTTTTTACTTCCCTTTAGTATTTTTTTTATTCCATCATAAAGTCAGTTTATGAACAAGTAACAAACTTTTACTAAACTATTTTGGTATGTTTTGAATATTTACTATACAGGAGGCCTTTTCAAAAACAATTACATTTAAAAGTAGGTGATGACGCAGAAAATATTGGTAAACCCTTCTCTATATCCGTTGGAGAGTTTGGGTTTTGTTTTTTTTTAAGATATCTCCATACGAGGAAATCAGAGTGTGCATGATCCAAGGAACGTGGTAGTCAGTTTATACTGCGACCGTGAGAAATGATTCTTTCCGCCCAAATTTATACGAGAAGCTGGATTGTAGCCCTTGTCATAAGAGCTGTCGTCCCATTTTGTTGCACGGAAACAGTTTGATCTTTTAAATAATTCGTTGGAGTGACGTTCGAGTGACCCATGCCTTTTGAGACTACTTTAGAGTTGATGCGCTCGGATCTTTTTCGATACCATCCTTTACTCACTTCTAGCCGAACTTTAAGTGTCGCTTCGTGAAATGTCACTTACTGAACTTTTACGCTGAGAAATTGGAGAATCTCTCACACTATGATGGCGACGATATGCTCGTTTAAGTTTGAATTATTGATTCTCGGATTTGGTAGCAAGATTTCCCTAATTGTGTTCGTTTTTCTGTCGCGTATTTCTATAAGATAAATTTCCAAGGTCTACATTATAGAATAACTGAAAGAAAACTAAAAAAATATAAAAGGTTAATAAAGACTCGCCTTGTTGACTTTCGGGCCACACTGTATAAACATTTTAAAACTGCATATAAAAGAGCATGTCATTTCTAAAAAAATATATATATATATATCTGCTGGATATAACGCATTTCTAAATAATTTTGGTTGTAAGCTGAAATGAAATATTTAATAAATACAATTTTTCGGGTATGTAATTTCGCTTTCACTCAAGCATACACTGAATTGAAACTCAGCACGAGCTGAAATGCAATTCAAAAAAGTTAATCAAGTATAAAATTGAAGGAGAAATAAAATGAATTATATTAAAATCAGCTAAAAATGAAAAAAAGATTGAATTTGAAGAAGTGATCATTTATTCACTGTAGGTTTCTCAATGCCTCATAAAATATTTTAATTTCTAAATATAATTATGTTTTCACCTGATCTTTTGTCAGAAAAGAAATATTCCAACGCTGACTGAAAGTGATAGCGAATTCAAACGAAAATATGGCGAGTGTAGAAAGTAAATCATTTTAATAAATAACTAAATGAAAAGGAAAATGCGATCCTAAAGAAAACATACAAATTAAATAATGTTAAATAATATTAACTACATCTAGAAAAGCCGACACTAAATACATCCATACAGCCTCGCGGACACACATCTATCTTCTGTAGATATTTTCCTGGATTTTTTTTTTTATAATGAGATCTTGGGTTCTCGAATGCGTGGTTTTAAGTGTATTAATAGATTGGTAACTAGGGGATATCATTTTACTGTTCAATTAGCTGCAAGTAACTGTAAGTCCTGTTGTAATTATTTTCTTGCACTTCTCGCCTGGGAAACGTTCTTCTTATTTTTTGTTCCCTACCGCCAATAATCTTCAAAAATCTAAATACAATGTTAATCGGCATCTTCTTTCTTGAACTCTGTTCTTTTACTGGCTTTTCTCTTCCATAACATGTTCACGTTCTCTTTTACTCCATTGCGTACTGGTGGCGTTCATCGGGTAGGGGAATGTTAGAAAATAAGGAACACACACACACACACACACACACACACACACATATATATATATATATATATATATATATATATATATATATATATATATATATATATATATATATATATAGTCAAACCTAGAGATCCAGATAAACCTACCAAGGTTTCACCTAAGCGGATTGTCAGGGAAAGATGGCTAAACAGGTAAAGAAAACTGTATACTTATAGGCGATAAACAAAATACCAAGACCACGTGACTAAACATAAAAAAAAACAAAAAAAAACACACAAAAATAACACAAAAAACACACAAAAATAACACAAAAAACACACAAAAAAACAACTACAACAATTGGGAGGGTGGAGAAAAAATTTATTCGAATGACTAAAAAGGAGGGGGTGATTTAGAGACAAACACGAACAAAAACGGTTAAACAACTATATAATGCAGCTTTCCCTGACGATCCGCTTAGGTGAAAACTTGGTAGGTTTTTTCTGGCTCTCTAGGTTTGACTAGTTCTGCTCTAGTTTTGTATTGAGCACTTTTTTAGTTATTTGATAAACTCGTATCGGTTTTTTTTCTTTGGGCTTTGGACCTGTATGCTGTACGATTATTTTCGACAGACGTTCATGTTCCTATCTCTTTCTTTTTTTAAAACCTTTTTTTCCTTCGAAATTGATTTGATCACTAGCAAATCAAGAAACCGAAGCTTTTCCGAGACGATTGTAGTTACATATATATATATATATATATATATATATATATATATATATATATATATATATATAATGTGTGTGTGTGACCTAATGATTGCGATTAAGCATGAAACAGGATGTCGTCACTAGATGTTAAAATAAATGTCCACCTTCGTATTTAGATAATCGCTAACCCTAATATGCAAAAATAATGACGTAATAATATAGTTTTTTGACGTATTTTTTAACGTCAAAAAACGACATTATTACGTCATTATTTTTGCACCAACCTAATATATATATATATATATATATATGTCTCTCTCTCTCTCTCTCTCTATATATATATATATATATATATATATATATATATATATATATATATATATATATATATAAGATGTCCATAAATTCTCTGAACAATTTTAAAAATTCATAAAACCTTGTAAAAATTAAGATAACTCTGAAGGGCCTCTTGCATAATGTAGGTAGGCAAAGAAAGTTTTATTTAAGCACATTAAATGGACACCTTTGATTGCCCGCAATACATCTAGACAATACGATATTGCTGTTTGCGGCAAGACACTTTCTGTTTCTATAAACTCCTTGTGTCAGGCACGCATACTAAGACAACTTCATACTTTTCACTCTAGTTCCGCTGAAACTGTTTGTCCGATTTGGTCTCTATGAATCATTGTAACCTTCGCGCCTCTCATTTTCTTTAAAGTCAGGGATCACTAAAAAGCACTTTTAACATCTGCTTGAAAAAAATTAAACAAAAAAAAAAGGAAGTCAATAAAAAAGAACAAACTATATATGAATTAAATCTTTAATAATATGCAATATGTCTATTGATTGATCTTAAATCTAACGGATACAATAAACTGGCGGTAGTTTAATATCTTCGTCTTCTTTTATTCTACAAAAGGAGTTTTGATAAAATTATTCTTGTATAATTTTGCGATTTTATTTAATTGTCATATAACTGCAACGTAATATACTTTTAAAAAAATTAGGTGCCATTTTCAAAGGATTGGTGCTTCTCCTACTAAGGTATGTGCTTCTACAGAAGGATGCTAAGGATATCATAGACCAAGCATGTGAGCAACGATGAGGTCATAGAGAGGTTACAAACAAGAAGTCTCAAACTTAACATCAGAAAGAGGCAGCTGAAGTTCTTTCGACACATAATGGGGAAGGAAGAGAATCTGATACTCACGGGTCAAATAGAGGGAAAGAGAGACAAGAGAAAGCAGCGCGTGATTTAGGCAGGTGGATGACAGAACGTGATCTGGAGGAAAACCAGAGGGAAGGAGCTTACTGAGAGCTGAAAGGAGTAGAGGAAACGGAGAGCCTACGTCCTGAAAAGATCTGTCGCATAAAAAGAAAAAAAAAAAGAAAGAATTTGGAATTTAGCAAAATTCAAGAAATACACTTCAAGATTAAGTACTGAAAAAGTCTGTAGTAGTAACAGAAAATTTGGGGATTCCTGGAAAACTCCACCGGTAAAATTATCGAGGAAACTGAATATAAAAAAAGACTCATTATTAGGAATATGTTAACTTAGCAAAACAAGAGGTTAGAAAGAGTAATATTCGACAAAATATATGTTTTCGTTTGAAATTTCTGGAATTTGGAGTTATTGTCTATTTACATCTGGGACATTGTATCATTCTTCTTCTTGTTATCACAACGTTTCGGTCGTTGTGGCGCCAGGCCTTCATCAGGTGTATTTCGATGTGGATAACCTTCAGAGAATTTCGAACTGGAATCTTTATTTTTCTACGGAGATAGATAGTCCCATGTCTAGGAATATTTGTATGTGCATGTATATTTGTAGGAGGCACGGTGGAGTAATGGATAGCGGCTCAGATTGAGGAATCGGAGAGTCGAGTTCGAATTCAAGTCGAATCCGTTACATTCACTTACATCAGGAGTTGGCAACTCATTCGACCCTTCGGGCTGGATCGTGTTATAATGACGGGTCGCGGGCCGGACGAAGGCCATTAATGAAAAAAATTAAGGAAAATTACATAGGCAGACCCCTGTCAACCTAAATATTTAAAACCATAATGAAAATAAACACCGAGAAATCAGAAAAACAAAAGAAAACCTAAAATTTAAAAAAAAACTAACAAAAATTATTTTTCCTCAAGGAACGTCAAAATACTTCAAAGTGAAAAAAATCAACCGAAGTGAAAATGGATGAAATTATGACGTGTAGGTTTGAAACTGTTATTGAAAATTGTTCTACAAACGAACCACACACACACACCTCAAACGAAAACGAAGCACATATACCCATACATACGAGTACAAATAGTTGCAAACATATACACTTACATACGTACACATGCCGTATCCTCCACACATTCATGAGGCATGTATGTATAATGCGCGTATGTTTAACTGTCTTTAGATTTCTGCTACCTCGCATGTCAGTCCCTCCCTGGCCTCTTTCACTTTATCATTCCTTTCGCTTCTGTTATCTTTTAATGTAGCCAAGGGTGATAACAAATATGTATCCATTATTTGACATTAAACGTAGGCAACGCAACTTGGTAAAATAAGTCTCATGAAAGATAACTGTCAGATGGTCTAATATTTTTAGTGCACTGAGATGTGTAGACATTCTATGGAAAATGACATATAACAAATTTCATTTGAAGGTCGACGATGTAGTTAAATTTAGAAGTGTTGACAGATCTGCATATTCACATTTAATCACAAGTGTTGATTGAATATACATAAAGATAATTTATATTACCAATAGCTGAATGTAGTAGTCAAAAATATTATTTATTCAATGGAAAACATTGTTGGAATGATTTGTATATAAAATACATAGCATCGGCGTTAAGCTATCACCAGCCAAAGAATTAATGGCAAACTTGGTGATTTTTATTAATTGAGAGTGTCTCAATATTTGGTTTCAAACTTGTTGATGCTAAGAGCAAGATATCATCAAGATACTTATCAATCTTGTTCTCAAATTATACTTAGTTTGCTTCAATTTTGAAAAAAAGAGTTGTTCACATTGATAGGTACTTCCAAACAAAGATGCCATCTTTTTTGCGTGGGTCACTAATTTGAAATACTTTCCACTTGGAAAAATATATTTTGCGTAAAAATCAATTAATGAAATATCTTTGGAATTAAATTTTGATCTTAATAGATCCTCACACTGCATTTCTATCAGTTCCATTTGGAAACATTCTGATACTGTCTCCACATCCACATCAAATGGTGTAGCAAATAACTTGATATCATTTTTATGCAGGCGAAAGTCAGCAAAATGTGATACAAATTCGTTTCGCAAATCCTGGATAACATTCACAAATAGCTCCGAATCCTGTGGTTTCCTAGCTTGGAATGATGGGCATAATTTTTATTTCTAAGTTGATGTTCCCACAACACAAGTGTGACATATGGCCCGTGTCGAGCCAGGCTGCATGCAAAAAAATCAGTGAAAGACTCTTGTTTGAGAAGAAGAGGGGTATGATAAGATAAGAACATGGCCCATTGAAAGATTCCAGCAACTTACATAGGGTAGGGGGAAAGGGGTAAGCGATGGGGGTCACTGTTGGAGGAATGAAATAGAAAGCCAACTGAGACAACATTGTCCCTCTGATGCTGTCGGTCGGTCAAATTGGCTCTCAGTTTTTGTTTTATGTTTATTTTTTTAATTTTTTACGCTGAAATGGAGCGAATTGGGTTTTATCGTATTTTTGCGGTCATATTTTTCAAATTAGGTTGGGTGGATCAGAAGAAGATAACGGCACGCCTTTTGTCGAATTCGAAAGCCTCGTCTCTCATTAAAAAAAGAGTCATTGGCAATCAGGCTCGCGGGCCGGTCAAAATACCTTCGCAGGCCGGATCCGGCCCGCGGGCCGTAGGTTGCCGACCCTTGACTTACGTCCTAATACCCCTGGAAAAGGGATGAATCCCCTTCTTCTTCTTCTTCTTCTTCTTCTTCCAGACGTGGGTAAATAGCAGAAATGGGTTCTATAGCCTTGGATGGCAACTGTTCTAGGAGAAGGACAACTGCGGGAGGTGTTTTAGTCTCTGTATTCCCTTAAGTTTATAAGTGAATGAGGTACGATGGAGTAATGGAAAGCGGCCTGGATTGAGGAATCGGAGAGCCGCCTTCGAATTCCAGTAAAATCCATTATATTCAGCTAATACCCTTGGGAAAGATATGAATCCTATTCTTGTCAACCTCCAAGATATGGGTAAATAGCAGAATAGATGGATGGCAACTGGTTTACCGTAGAAAGAAATGGCAACCTACTGCGGGAAAAAATCTGCCTCGTCAGTCATGTATCTTTCGTTACATGATAGCCTAAGTATAAGTGAATGCATAAATATTTATATATTTATGTATGTATGTATTTATACACTTCTTCCAGGAGAGTCATTCAGTGTTTGTCATGGCTACTTGGGAAATATATTGAATTTTTTTTTTCTGTTACCTTCTCAAAGATTTTAAAATCAGTAATAATTCTTCTACACCTGGTACCAACCAAAGCTAGAGATCCCGGTCTACCTTGTTATTTAATGCAGACCCAGGGCGATAATTCATTGATTCATGTCTTTCCCAGTGACATTTGGAAGAAAGTGAATGCAACAGGTGAAGCCAAATTTGAACTCTGGTCGTCGATTTATTTTTCCTTGCTAGTAACGTTAATTTACAAATTTTACTTGAAGTAATGGTGGTGTGTCTATGCTAGAAAGAAAATTCCCCGCTTAATTTCCCCATTACAGGCATTAATATAACCCCGATAATGTAACGCTTTAATACAAGGACAGGCCAGAATAACTAAAAGAAAGGAACCAAAAACCGGCATACTTATCAGTAATTTTTCCCACGCAGAGAAACTATAACATAAGTATACAAGCAACAGTGTGAAAGGGATGAGAAGAGAGAGTTGTTAAATTTTCGCACTGTAAGATGAGAAGGTTGGTGGTTCCTTTTATGTGTCATATGACAAGATGTAGGCGTCTCTGTCAACCCTACAGATCTGTGCCTGTGACGTCTGTCTTCGCTCTTTTTCTATATGGCAATTGGTGTTTGTAACTCTATGATTTGCCATCATTCATCGGCCGTCAGGTGACCCTCATTATTTCGTCTAAACCAAAGTGAGAAAATCGCCCTTTGAGTTCCTACAGAATTATCCGAAGGAATACAATTAAAAGTAGATCAATTTTGAACACTCTATATAAATATAAAAGCCGGAGAGTTTATATTACGGAAAAGAGTTTCTTCAAACAACCTACCCATGTAATAAAAAAAACCAAAAAAAAACGAAGATATATTAGAAAGGAAATTCATTTTATAAACTAAACGTATGTATGTGAAAATGATATATTGATCAATTTTAGGAAAATCTATGACCAAGTGAAAACATTTTTTCATGTGATGCCTTTCATCCTTTGGGGCTTAATTGGACTAAAGTGATATTTATGTTGATTTTATTACACACGTGTATGAAGGACAGACAATGCTGAAACTTTAAAATAATTTTTTTTTAAAAATATGTGTTTTGGGTATATAGTCTAGCTGATTTATTTAGTTTTCTTTTATTTTTTGTTTGTTTTTATCACTTTTATTATTAAATATCCCACATTGCGATAATAGAACATCTGCTAAGAAAGGTGAAATATTTTAAGAACCTGGATATAAATTTACTGTGGATGATCTAGTGATTAAAGTACTTTCTATGCATTTTTATCTTAGTAAATTGTTTTCTCTTTTAATTAAAGTAGCATTTTAACTAAGGGAACAAAAAATAAAATCTCTATAGGACAATGGAAAATAACAACAATGCATCTAGAAAAAAAACCCCACAGACTTGGTAAAATAAACACGTTTGTGTTATAGTGTAAAATACGGATAAATGGGAGTGTGTGGGTTGCGTCGTCAGTGGCAGTGCCATTGTAGCGAATCGGTCAACGGTGACATACTGAATCGATCGGGGATGCGGAAAAGTACGTCCAACTGTCACAAATGGCTTCAAGAAGTCGCATGGTCACTGCATCGGACACACCCCACTCAACCGCATTGACCGGCCGGCTTAATCTGTGAGGGTAGTCTGAAGTGCATCCCAACCCGATCAATGGTAAGCAACACTTCTCTCCAAACCATGTGTGCCAAGCGGCCGTCGGCCAATCGCCAACTTGGCTGTAGGATCTGCGCGTCAGAGTTCAACGGCTCATCAGTGAGCAGAGGAGGACGTGGTAAACGCAACATCTGCGGTGAAAATGGACTATTTTGCCTTGAATGTAACCATGAAACACAATTATTAGGTTGGTGGAAAAATAATGTCGTTTTCTCACATAGTAACATATGTGAGAAAACGACATTATTTTCCCACCAACCTAATACAACAGAGGGAACTTATAAGCACAGCGGCGCAAAATGAGCTAACCAAATAAATGATGATGATGGAGAAAGGAAAATAATTATAAGAGTAGAGCCAAATAGATTAATAATTTTAAGAATTATAGCAAAACACAAGTGTAATTGGAATAACCTTAAAGACATAGCTGGTGTAACAGTAAAATTGTCTAAGGTGTTAGATAAAAGATTTTAACAGTTGTATCTTAGAAATGATTAAAGATAACTAACTGGAATTCTCCGAAGGTTTTATGACTCTACTGGACGCTACTTGGAGTAATAAGAATGTATAATTACTCTCCAAGCTTAACAGAAGAATCGTCATGGAATCGATCATAAACGAAAATGATATGCTCTTCATTAATTAATCATAGCTAAGGATCAGAAACTCATGAAGAATTGAAATAGAGTTCAAATATATATATATATATATATATATATATATATTTATATATATAAATATATATATATATATATATATATATATATATATATATATATATATAATTACATGAATGCAACTTATAGCACTGGAATTTATAAACAGGGATCATATTCATATAGAGGTTCGGGGTTAGTGTATCTTATTGAAATTGTTTGCGAAGATGTATTCTCGTCATTTAAATCATTAATCTCTATATTTGATTTTTGTATGAATGATTCATGTAATTATAAATTAAAATAGCACCTATGATCGAAATATATATATATATATATACATATATATATATATATTATTCCAGGATCATTTTCCAAATTACTCAAGATGATCTTCTCCCTCTCTAACCTTCTAACTTTCTGTCCTGTCGTAAAAAGTTGCCTCACACGTTTCACGTACGACTTTATTTTCAAGTCCTTTTTCACTTCTATTTGGATTGGCATAGCTATAACTCCTTTCTTACGTGCCGAATGTCTTACGGATTGAGTTGGATCTTTTCTAATAAATCTCATTAGTTGAGATGATGATCCCTCTTCCTGTTGTGATATACTGATCCAGTTTTCCTCTCTACTGTTCCCTCTTTTTAGACTTATTCGCCGTTCCCTTGATCGTTCTTGAATGGAATTTGACGATGGAAGTCAAAGCATGAATGTTGGTACAATTACTGAAGGCCTGAATTAAATTTTTCGTTTTTTTACCATTGCTCACTTGTGAAGACAGTGGTAACTGATACAAAATCATTTTAACCTGTCCTCTTCCTAGCAGAATAAGTCAAAGGTTTTTCAGATTCTTCCGACAAATGTTACCAACATGTCTAAACATCTCATCTGAAAACCTGGAAAAAAGAAACTTAATTAGTTTATTTGTTTTTTAGATATTAAACATTTTGTGGGATGGTCAATTATGCTGTTACACGAGTTGGACAATTTTGCTGTTACATCGTGCATATGTTCATATAAAATACAAAAAATCACAATCCTCTGAATCACATAAATTTACTAACCCCTGGGAAAATATTTTCTTTTCAATGCATAAACATTATCGGATTTGTCTCCTAATTCTATCCATAACCCAGAGAAAAACCCAGCTTAGCGAACCGAAAGTAATACTTTATTAATCTTCCAAAACAGATACCACTTTCAAACCAATAAATTAGTGACCATTTACATGTATATATCCAGCCAAAAAGACACTCATCTCTATTTTATGTGAAATAATGTAGAAATACCTTGAAACTAATAACATTATCCCTGAGGACCAAAAACGATGTAAAAAAATTTCTTTCAACTGGAAAGATAAAAAATTTTCTAGAAAATTACCGGTCAAAAAACTAACCCAAGGAATGCAAGTAACGGTAACCGTTTGAATGAATCAGAAAATTACAAAAATTAATGAAAATCTCTACCTTTCTGATTAAATTTTTAAGCAGGTGTTAAAATATAATTATCTCTGGGTAGTGTAAGAATAAACGACATAATATGACAGAGATATTTGAACTGCATCGAAATAGTGAAAGGGGCCTTCATGAAACTATGCAAAGTATTGAGAAATTTCGTGAGAAGAATAGTCTATCCTCATAAAAGGCGATTAATTTTGGGCACTTTCCTTAAATATGAAAAAGAGACTTGGGGCGGATTGTGAGAATATCATGTGAAGAAGAAAATAGAAATTAAAAGAAACTTTATACTAAAATAAGAAAGACAGATTTGAGAATTCTTAATGAGAAGAACGGGCTTGAAGAATTCGACACACAAGTGGTATATCGAAAGCAGGACTGGCAAAAACAGCGAGAAAGCTACCTAAAGAATTTGTGTCAATGGCAGAGCGGGGTCAAAGAGGATGGCAATAAATCGAATGTTTGCTGGAGTTTAAAAGGAAGTAAATTGTGGAGAGCTACGTCCACGAACGTTCTGAATGGAAGCGGCAAGTACAAGAAGAAAAGTGGAAGTAGACCCCCATTCTATTTTTGATAGCATTTCAGCCCAAGCAAGGGGGTTACAGTGTGTGAAAGAGAAAGAGAGGACTTTTGTGAGGAGAAGTGGAAAAGAACAATAAACGAAAAGGTTTCACGAAGACAAAAGATGGCGATAGATGTAGCATTTCAATTTTTGAAGACAGTGGATGAAAAGGAAATAAGAAAACGGAAGTGAGTTCCACAGGCGAGAGATGCCAGTAAAGAACCTGTTAGAGTAGATGTGGTGTCTGCATCTAGCTAGTTCAACAGTAAAACGGTGATGCTTAGTTGTTCTATAGTAGCAAGCTTAAATTCGTGCAGTCGAGGAACGAAGATAAAAACTTGCCAGAACAGTTTACATGAAATTATTTACAGAAAAAACAGAGTGAAGTCAGATCACATTGATGAAAATCTGACTGGGATCGAAATGTCTGGTTTTGATCGAATACAAGAGAATGCTTTAAATTTTGCAAAGATTCTCGAGAGGTATTCGCACACATTATTTTGTATTTCATCGATAACTTTCTCATTCATATATATATATATATATATATATATATATATATATATATATATATATATATATGTAATACCAAAGCCTTTACCACTTTTTCCTAAATGTCTCTCTACATTAGTGTAACCAACGCCACAATATTTTTTTAAGATCAAGTTCATTTTAAAAATTTTTTTATTCTTTTTTATTTTTATTTCTTAAATGTCTGGTTTATCATGAGATTCACTGGTTGACTTTGTTCATTTCAAAAATTTTAGTCGGCATGATGATGCAGTTATATATATATATATATATATATATATATATATATATATATATATATATATATATATTCAGTGGAAATAAATTTATAACTGACTATATGATGAATATTTAAGTCTTTTCCTTATATATATATATATATATATATATATATATATACGCACGCACACATATCTGCCTGTCTATCTATCTATCTATCTATCTATCTATATATATATATATATATATATATATAGTACAAAATGAAGAAATTCCTTAAAAATTCATTTCGGTTATAAATTTTTCATGAATATATTTAAATATTCATTTCTTTAGACTGAGGTGGACTCTTTGATTTATGTCCTCCTTCCCTACCAAGTATCATTTGGTATATATATATATCTACAGGGTGCGGTTGGTATTTGAAGACAGGTTTTATGGATTAGTAAAAAAACTTGCTGAACAAATGAATATAATTGTTTCATTACAAACAATTAAAAATCAAATTTAGCTAACTATTATTTAATTTTATTTAATAAAACCACCACTAGCGTCAATAACTGCCTCTACACGAGGTCGAAATAACTGCAAGCTCCTTATGTATGTCAGACATTACTCAAACTATTGCAGCTTTAAGAGAGTCTTTGGTGTTATGAGACTGTTTATTAATCTCCTTTTCAACAACGCTCTAAACATAATAGTCTAGTGGAATGATATCTGGAGAGTTAGTGGGCCAAATGATGAGTGTGATGTGGCCGTACAGATGGTTATCCGTCCATTCTTGTGTTCGTAGAGCCTTGTGTGATGGAGTCGAGTCTTTCTTCATATGTCAATCCGGGTCTTAAAAACTGTTTCTAGAACCTCAATGTAAGCACCAGCATTTTTCTAAGACCTTGTGGAAAAGGTGTGGTGGCATAACACCCAATACCATAACACTTGAGGGAAATTTTGTGCGCATCACTCTTGGCACCTTACAAGGATCTGAACAAAGCCATCTGTCATTTATTCTGTAAATTTTTTGATCTTGATCAAATTTTTTCTCATCTGAGAAAAACCAAATCACACTAGCTTCTGAAGGATTTTTAAGTTTGTTTAAAAGCCTTTTTAGATCTGTTTAAACGGTTTTCTTTTGTTTTTTCAGACATAAATTGACATCTCTTCATCACGTAGGACCTGTATCGAATGTCTTCATGAACACTGCTTCTGATTGTTTTTCCGACACATGCAGATTTTTGGCAATTGACCTCATTGGTTGACCTTGGTTTTCATCAGTTGTCTGCTTGACTTTCCGAATAAAATCGGACGTTCTCACTTTATCAGTTTTGATACAGACATTGGGGTACTGTCAGCATCTCCTAACTCTTTTATTATCTTGTGGACGAACGATCTTGCAACTCTGAGGAAACGTGCAATATCCAAAATCGATATGATCAGCATTTAATGTCACAATCAGAACATGAATTTTCATTTCATTTGTTATCATAGTGTTTGCCGTTCTTGATTTCTGAAAAATAAAAGCATTAGAAGTTAGTAGGAAGCAGCATTAATTTTATATCTGTATGTCCTCAAATACCAGCCGCCCTCTGTATATATATATGTATACGTGTGTGTGTGTGTGTGTTTGTATGTGTATATGTGTGTGTATATAATAATAATAATGGACTCTCCCGTCGGTTTTGGCGTATGAGGATCTGACAAATTAATTGATTCAGTT
>OZ010593.1:62897680-62917680 GCA_963932145.1 Acanthosepion lycidas
GAAAGAAAGAAAGACTGAGAGGTTTGAAAAAAATTAGACGAAAGAAAAGAGGCGGATAACGAAGGAAAGAGCGAAAGAAAAAGAAAGAAACAAACAAACAAAAGAAAGAAAGAAAGAAAGAAAGACTGAGAGGTTTGAAAAGAATTAGAGAAAAGAAAGGAGCCGGATAACGAAGGAAAGATTGAAAGAAAAAGAAAGAAAAAGAAAGAAAGAAAGAAAGAAAGAAAGAAAGAAAGACTGAGAGGCTTGAAAAGAATTAGAGGAAAGAAAGGAGACGGATAACGAAGGAAAGAGTGAAAGAAAAAGAAGGAAAGAAAGAAAGAAAGACTGAAAGGTTTGAAAAGAATTAGAGGAAAGAAAGAAGACGGATAACGAAGGAAAGAGCGAAAGAAAAAGTAAGAAAAAAGAAAGAAAAAGAAAGAAAGAAAGAAAGACTGAGAGGTTTGAAAAGAATTAGAGGAAAGAAAGGAGACGGATAACGAAGGAAAGAGCGAAAGAAAAAGAAAGAAAAAATGAAAGAAAAAGAAAGAAAGAAAGAAAGAAAGACTGGGAGGTTTGAAAAGAATTAGACGAAAGAAAAGAGGCGGATAACGAAGGAAAGAACGAAAGAAAAAGAAAGAAAGAAAGAAATAAAGAAGGAAAGACTGAGAGGTTTGAAAAGAATTAGACGAAAGAAAGGAGGCGGATAACGAAGGAATGATCGATGGAAAAAGAAAGGAATAATAACTGAGCCTTTTTAAAAGAATTAGAGAAAAGAAAGGAACCGGAAAAAATTGTATAAGAGAAAGAATCAGAAGAAAAGAGAAAGAAGAAAGGCGAAAGAAAGGGAAATTAAAAAGAAGGAAATGATTAAAAACAGTCGAATATGAAAAAATAGAAAAAAGAAAGAAACAATAAAAAAGGAAATGAAAAAAGAAATAACAGCTAAGAAAAGAAAGTGAATGAACGAATTTGAAAACCGGAAGTAAAAAATAAAGTCAGCTCAAAAGATGACTGCGTACATAATTAATTAATTTAATTAATAGCTGGCTACGTGTTTCAAATCTCACCAGTATGTGTAGCTACCTAATTCCTTTTGCAGACGCCTGCCCAGACACATTTCTAATTCTTCAACATTCGCAGACCTAACCCGTAAAACTATGCTCAGCAGACTTTAAATACTATTACTAGGAGAAAACGCATAATCTAGCATAATCGACAATTGAACAAAGTATTTCCGATCAAGCCCTCGGTCATGATGACTTTTGAAATCGTGCTTGCATAACTGTCGATGGTTTCGAACAGTTTCGTCAACTCAGTTTTACTTACTAGATTCTTCCCAGCGATGTTGACGTTCTTAGACTCTCGTTATTCAGTCAGATGGCAGATCTTCAGACGCGGTACATTACACCAGTTCAGACCTTCCCAGTTAGGACCTTCCATGTCACTTACATCTGCATTGCATTCACTTCCTATTCCATTAGTAAGGAGTAAGTTCCGCTCACGTAACTTCTTCCTTAGAAATATTTTGGTGTGAAACAGACTCTCGAAAGTATGCTTTCCCGATCACTATAATATTAACCTTTTCAAGTCGAGCGTCAAGCGTTATCTATCCTACATATCATCATATTATGCACCTCTTCCTGCCTCCTTATACTCACTTACATCAATCTCATTTCGTAACCCTCTACCTTGAGTGACTCTTGAGCCTTGTTTTAAGTAACCAATTGTGTAATAAATAAAAACGAAACCAAAAATAATAAATAACGAGTCATCTATTTGGCAATTTATCCATAGTGTGGTTCCAGGCCTTAGGGCCAGAAAGCTTACATTCTAAGCAGCCGATTGTCAAACACAGTGAATGAAAACTGACTGAATTCCATCGAAGTAATGGCCGACTATACAATAATGCTGACAATGGTTCTAGAGTAACGTTCGCAAAGAGCTACTATTAGGAATTTCTTTTCAGGAATTTGGATAAAAAAAAAAAAAATTAAAAACCCAACAAGGAATAACGTTCACTTTTCGAAACTAATGTGCGAGCGGTTAGAATGTTCGCTTTCTGGCCATGATACTCAGGTTCGAATCTCACCATTGTCGATTTGTCAGGAAGGTGAATTCTTGAGGTTGTCAGCTTCCAGGCAAGTGGAATGTACCCGAAAATAATACCGCGGGTTGGCCCAAGGCTTGTGAGTGAAATTGGATAGACGGAACCCTTGGATGCCGTCGATGGCTATGCTAGCACGAAGTCACAAGTCAGCGTGAACGAGGGTTTGAGCGTCCTAGCCTTGTTCGGATTGTTGATCACGTTAAACACGCTTATCTCCCAGAAAATGTAACTCATATCCACTCAGCATAGTTGCAGTATAAACGACAGGCGAGCTCTGTGGGGTTTGAACAAACAAAAAATGCGCCCGAGCAAGTGTCTGCAATAGGGATTAGCTAGCCGACCTAGTAGGCAGTACTATAACTAGTTTTACTACTATTACTACCGCAATGTAACTTTTACAAGTTATGGATATCTTATTCGTGTTTCATTTAATGTCCGTACAAATAATTTTTTATATTTTTCCTAAACTAAATTTCATTCATTCATCTTACTTATTATAACACACAGATTGTGTGTGTGTGTGTATGTACGTTTATATATTGGATCGGATTTCCTACATTTTTCGACCGATTTCAACAAAACTTCACAGGACAACGTAAAATTACCTTGCCGTGGTTCTAACAGCGCCAAAAATAGGAAAAAAACACAATTGTTTTTGCACGAAATCAATTTGAAAACACGATTAAAAGGAATCACGTGAATGAAAGGGGGACAACTCATATCGAGTTATACTTATTATAAAACCCAGGTTGTTTGTGTGTGTGTGTGTGTGTGTGGTCGTTCATATATGGGATCGAATTTCCTACATTTTTCAACAAAACATTACATTTTTTTTGCCAGGTAGTGTTTCTTATTGTCTTGCACACTTTTTTCTTTATTTTTACATTCAGAATGCTTTAAAAATTCCATTTACAAGACAATTGCTTATAATAAAATTCTATTCAATCCGTAGACTCATAACGATTGAAAACAATGTTTTTGTTTGAATTTGGGTTTGACCAATTCGTAAAAAAAAAAAACTAATTAAGACATGCGTGTCCGTCAGGCTTGAACAATAATCTTAGTCAATTTTATTTTTCAGTCTTTATGATGGTCGATACTTGATCTATCTCTTACTGTTACATCAGCGGGAAACGCCGGGCTCTACTGCTAGTTGTAAATACTTACCATGTCTATTGCAGAGTCACTGGCATTAAATAGCAATCGACTTTTATACAAGACCTACCCTAACTTTCCGAAACCTGAAAATATTCCCATTAGGAATTTCCAATGTCTGGTTTTTCGAATAATGGTTCATGTGTTTGTATTTCCAAATTTAAGTGTGGCACCCAGCTCCCTGCTATTGAGAATCGTTCATTATACATGACTTAAGTGTCAGCCTGATATACAGATACTTACACATCTTTCATTAGTGTGGTACAAGGACAAACTCTGAAGCACACAATAAAAAAAACGAAATCGCTACACAATCGAAAAGTCGAGTAGATTAACACGTTAGCTGTTGTGACCGCGAACAAAGGAAACAGAAGCACCGTTTCAGCCACAGTTCAAACACGGAAGTTCCATGTCGGTGATATCGTTATGTGTTAGTACAAAGCAGGGATATCACTTCTGCTAGAAGAGAAGTAACCACATTAAACTGTGTTGTCGTTATCATTAAGGACCCCCTTATAAAGTTGTGACCATAACCATCTCTCAACGACGAAGTGTCCCAAAGTTTGGCTTAAACAACAAATATATGATCCAAAGGTGATGCGTGAACCGATTATATGGTTTTAAAGGTGTAATAGACGAGGAACCTGAGGATTTCTACATAAGACAATGTCTTGCAATTCTAAGAGAAACAGCAAGAAAATATTGAAAATGTATCAATGAAAACAATATTTGTTTCTAGTAAATCTAAAACTTGATAAATGGTTCTGTCTCAGCTTCTGGCATGAGAAGTTACCATTATTTACATTATTAGGAGGCTGTCTATTGTTCTTATCTTTTTAGTTTTCAGTTGCAGTAATTATTTAAAAAAATACGAGAAAAGCTTAAGTATTAAACTTCAAGTATTAAAAACATCAATCATTAGCAAGCTAGTTAAATTTAAGACTCTTCACTGAGAATTGTCCTACGAATCAATAGCCTAATGGGTTCGTGAATTTGTGAGGTCTGAGGAGTCAGTGAAAATAGGGTGGGCAATAATTGAGCAGTAATAAAAATAAGAACTAGACGAGATAAGAACAATACTACATTAATCGATAGGACTGTCGTGGAGTAGCTGAACATCCCCACATGGAATGGTCTAAGATTGTTTAAACAGTACTATCTCTTACCGAGCGAGAGAAGTTAACGATTACATTTAACTCAGATTGTCGACTCTCTGCCTTCGAGCAGAGTGAAAACCAGGCCAGGCCAGGCCAGGCCAGGCCAGGCCAGGCCAGCCCTTGTGCCACATCTCGCCTTGTGGGAAGATCTCAGGTAAATACAGAGGAGTTAATGATTCATCCTTAATCTGCTTCGGGCGTAGAGGAACTCAGATGAGGCTATTCCTACGGGTAGAGTCTCGTCTGGAGAGGTAGACATCTACCGACTACATGTATGCGGGGTTAATGGGAATTTTTTGCCCGAGCGTAAACCGGCTTTGTGTCACAATCATTTATGGGAAGTTCTATGGTAAATACAGAAGAGTTACCGATTAATCGGTACTCTGCTTGTCGTCTTTGCCCCCGAAAGCAGAGAGGAACTCAGACGAAGCTGTGCCTTCGGAGAGAGTCTCGTCTCGGGAGTTAGACATCCACCCGACCGCGTGTATGCAGAGTGTATGGGAAATGTTTGCCCCAGCGTATGCGCTCGCAAAGCCGCATGTTAAAAACCGGTCTTGTGCCACATCCTGCCTTGTGGGGGAAGTCTCGGGTAAATTCCAAGGAGTTAACGAATAACTGTTTACTATATTAATCTCTGTTTTCAGCAGTGTAACATATTATTCTTCGGAATAAACTACATTTTATTTTGTGTATGTCTGACAAACCCTTCATATTTACGGCATAAAAAAACACTTTACACCTTGATTAAATTAAGTGTTAAGTGCAGAATTCATTCTAGGTTATCCGGATCGACATAGGACCGAAACGCTGTGGTAACAACAACAAAGATAACGAAGAGTGTAATTATTGATAAAAGTTATCATTTATCCATAATTTATCATCAAGTAATTATTTAGGAAATAAAAAAAATATATAAATATATCTGCTAAGGTAATTATTTTGGTAAATTAGATATCAAAAATTTAAAATTAGAAAGCATTTATGAAATGAATACGAGAATTTTTCTATTAAGAAACTGCAAAAAGTAATTATTTTGAAATAAAATGAAAACCCTAAGGTAATTATTTATAAATTGAAAATCAGAGGCTAATTATATGAAAAAAAAATCACTGCCTGAATTTTTAGGATAAGGATGTATAATTATTATTGTCTACATCTTTGTTGTTATTATCGCAATGTTTCGACTGTTCTGTCCACCGGTTATCTTCAGGTTTCGGTCAAAAAAGGTAAACCTTCATAGAATTTCTAACTGAGCCCTTTATTTCATCTACAGATTTAGAATATTTAGGTTTCGTTTTTCAAGTTCCTGTTTAATATTGTTCAGCTCACTCTATTTCCCTTGGATCTAAGTCCGTACTACACAACTCAGACATTAGTAGGTCACCAATTACAAGATCTTAATTCACTAGCTTAGACAGTGGAATAAGAACAATCTACCATCTTTGTTTAAATTCAGGATTCCCTGAAGGTTATACAGAACGTCAAACATCCGCTGAAAATCGGAGGTGACAAAAGTCGAAACGTTTTGATAACGGTAAAAATGAGGACAGTGGTTCAGTTGTACGTAAGTTGATAGACGATAATTCTTCATCAGAAGAATTCAAATTGACGTTTAATAACTAATAACGGTCGAAATGTTATGATAATATTGACAAAGATGAGGATATTGGTTCGAATATAAATAATGTAAATTATTATCCGAAGATAATTATTTAGAAATAAAGGACAAGGTTATTTGATAATTAAACGTCTCGAGGTAATTTTATATTTTCTGGAATTAATTTCGGTTAAAATTAATTATCAATTTGTTTTCCAATTATGTAATTGTTCAGTTTTGCTCATGATGAAGCTGACGTGAAAAAATGGTTAGTGAGTTCGATACTTCGTAGACTTTATAATATTGCACCGAATTAAACTAAGGAGGCATGGTGGAGTAATGAGGGCACGGATTGAGGATTGAGCCGAGTTCGAATTCCAGTCGAATCCCCTGCATTCACTTACATTTCAGGAAAGGTATGAATCCTTATCTTCCCAGCTATGGGTAAATTTCAGG
Organism: Acanthosepion lycidas; assembly: GCA_963932145.1. Classification (NCBI taxonomy): domain Eukaryota; kingdom Metazoa; phylum Mollusca; class Cephalopoda; order Sepiida; family Sepiidae; genus Acanthosepion; species Acanthosepion lycidas. Next base: position 62,904,135 of record OZ010593.1, read on the forward strand.
TCACGCCAGGTCCTATAGCCTTGGATGGCAACTGATCTACCGCAGAAAGAAATGGCAACCTACTGCGGGAAAATACATGTGGGTATCACACATGGCACTGACTGACTGATTAAAGAGGCATGGTGGAGTAAGGAAGAGGGGCTCGGACTGAGTTCGAATTCCAGTCGAATCCATTACATTCATTTAATACCCTTGGGAAAAGATATGAATCCTCTCCTCAGCTATGGGTAAATGGCAGCAGAGAACGGGTTCTATAGCCTTAGATGGCAACTAATCTACCACAGAAAGTTTACTGTGGTAAAAAAATCTGCCACGTCAATATATCGAAAGATACATGTTCGCCTAAGCGTGTATCACGTATGGCGCATAACTAACTGAAGGGTGCACAGTGGAGTTTCAGGCAGCGTCTCGGATTGAGGAATCGGAGAACCGAATTCGAATCTATTACATCCATTTACGTGTTAATAACATTGGGTAAGGTATGAATCCTATTCTTCACCTCCCAGTAAATATCAGGACAGCCCGGGTTCTATAGCCTTGGATGGCAACTGGTCTACCGCAGAAAGTAATGGCAACCAACTGCGGGAAAAAATCTGCCACGTCAATCATGTATCGAAAGATACATGATCGCCTAAGCGTGTATCACGCATGGCACGTAACTGATTGATTAAATTAAACATTCTTGATTTGAAGCAAAAAGTCAATACGAACAAGCATCGTGTGAAATGTTTAAAGGAGTTAGAATAACAAATGTACCTTTACATCTGCATCATTAATCACAGAAGCAGGTTATTTTTGGAACCTACCCATATTATAGAGTGGGTGCATTGACATAAAAAATAATAATATGAAGTGGTCATCAGGTTACTAGTTTGCATGTAATCTCTATCATGAGGTGAGTTAAATGACGCTACACCATCCTTTAAAGTAACACAGTGACGATACAAGTATCAAGACAATATCATTAAAAATCGAAGCTTGTCAATAACGAGATATTTTATCAATATTTTGTCAATAATTTTAAAAATGTCTCAGTTGAAAACCATACTCTCCCACTTTATATATATATATATATATATATATATATATATATATATATATATATATATATATATTGTGTATTTAGACAACAAATTCTCTTTTAGGTATGTCCGATTAAATAAATTATGTCTGATTATTTTTAACATAATCCGTTTATATTCACAATTGTAATTCATAGAAATATATCCGTTAATACATACATATATATATATATATATATATATATATGTATATATATATAAAAGTATATATATATATATATATATATATATATATATGTATATATATATATATATATATATATATATATGCATTTGAGTGCGTGAGTGTGTGTGTATATATGTGTGTCTAGTGTGGCCACTGAAACACTGAATGATATAAAACAAAAATAACTTTCACAAACATGTTTTGTTTTTTGTTTTTTAATTTTTTTATTATTTTATTTAGATGGAAATACTTTAAAATCCAGTTTCTGGATCTTCCGAAGCGATGATCTGGCGATGTCTAGTTGAGCAGAGTGACGACCAGTAGAAGCTGATAGTTTGCCAAGAATACTCTGCCGTACACTTTCCACCGGTGCAGAAAATACAAATTCATGAAGCTAACTTTTAAAATTTAAAACAACCCTTAATATGATTATTTATTAATATAGTAAACATGTTCTGGAATGCTTATAGTATATAGTTTGTTTTGTTTTTTTTTAAATTGAAACAAGTAAATTATGACCTTCTGATAATATTTCAAATATTAACTAAGTTACCTCCCTTACATTTTAAAAATTATGAAATTGATGTTAAGGAGCATATTCCCAATTGTAATAATTCAACCAGAATGAATTTCTTTTATTACATAATTTTTTTAAAAATCAGTCAATAGCAGTATGGCCCAGCATTGCCCGTGCTTGCTTCAAAAATCGTACGACTCATACAGCAATCGCTATCACTTGACTTAAAATATTTTTGCCCTTCCTTGCCTTTAAATGAGTGCCCTTTGCCGTGCTGATGCTGCTACATACCTTACTTCTTGCCTATCTCACACTGCGAATTTTTTCTAAGCTCTATACTAAACATTAAATTTGTTACGAAAAAAGAACTAAACAAAATGAACACAAAACGATCAGCTTTAAAAAGGGACTCGTAACTGGAAAAAACGAATGAAAAAAGAATGTTAACAACAAATACTTTTTCACATCAGCCCAGTTCTGCGGAATCAGAATCAACGTTGAGTTTAAGCAAGCGAATGAGCCAATTGGAGTAAAGTGCCATGCAGATTTAAATTTTTCCCACTTGTGACGAATGCAGCTATCGATTTTTTTTTGCATGCTAGCATGCTAGTTAACATTCGTGTCAGTCATCTGTTGGCTCTCCCGTTGGCCAATAGAATCTTCCTGCCTATTCGTGGCAGCTAGCTATTGGCTCTCACTCTGGCCAGTAGAAAATGGCCGAAAACTACATGAAAAGTGCCGTAGAAGCATGAAAAAAGTTGGTAAATTCAAAGTCGGACTTGGCCTTCTTGCTAACTTGGAGCATGTGCATGTAAATGTAAGGTGCAAATCCGTCGAAAATTGCGACCGTGCATTCTTTACACACACACACGCACACACACACACACACACACACACACACACACACACATATCCTGCCTTTTATAGATAGAGATCCATTTTGATTTTACTTTGATTAGCATAAATATAGAAAACAAGTAACCTTCACAAAAATCAAAAACAAGAAAAGCTTCTCGTTTTATTCTCTTTACTTTTATATAATCGACTTATGTTGGAATATTAGTTTCTTTCAGTGCACCGGACATCAGTGCTTGTGACTTTGCGCATGACCGGAACTGATAAAAGGTTTAACAACAAATGCAAAAATTTATTTCGGACAAAAACAATTATTTGTCAAAGCGCTGGATGATGATGTTGGAAATTATCAAAACTACTCGGGAAAATAAAATTGAATAAATATTATCATAACACTTTACTTTGTGACTTTAATCATGAAACAAGAAAGACTATAAAGGATTACGAAAAGAAATTTATTGAAAATAAATAAACACAACATGCCTGAATCGTAAAATCTGATATGTTTTGAATGAAAATATGCTGCCAATACATATATATATATATATATATATATATATATATATATATATATGTGTGTGTGTTTGTGTCTGTGTGTGTGTTTGTGTGTGTGTGTGTGTGATCACAAATATTATGCGTATATAATAATAATAATAATAATAATAATAATAATAATAATAATAATAAAAACAATGGACTCTCCAAACCCCGTCGGTTTCGACATATGAGGATCTGCAAGCTTATAAATTCAGTTATGAAAGATTATGCGATAATATTAAGTGACTTTTAAGACCCGCTAGTGATTTACAAAGGAGGCCACATATGGAGCAGGTGTGAGAATTGTGAGATGAGAACACTGTTAGATTGGCTGACCTTTTAGATCTTGCTCTCGATTCTTGAAGACGATTCAGAAAAGCAGATTGAAAATTGCCGAGTACACTAAAACACGTTGATCTCCATTCTACCCACTCCAAAGATAAGCGCTCAAGGGTGTTATGTGGTATATTAACTGCTGACAAGTTGCTTTTCAGCCTGTCTTTGCATCTTAGCCATGGGCGTCCTACTTTCCCGTAGCCCTGATCTAACTGGCTGTACATTAGGATCTTGGGTATCCTGCCTGTCATCAGACAACACACACACACACACACACACACACACACACACACACACACACACACACATATATATATATATATATATATATATATGGTTGGATAGATGTGAGCTTGTGACCTTGGGTTTCACGCCTTAGCGATCGTCAGACAAACTGATTAATTTTTTTTTAAATTTTGGTTTTATGTAGATTGCGTGTATTGGTGTTATTGTGGAAGTGGTGGGGGAAACGTGTCGTTTTTTCATCGTACACCGTTACATCGATGTATGCAGACACATATACATACTTGGTCGTCCGTAGGGACTCATACATATATAAACATATGTGGGCAGTTTCGGATATGACATATGTATGTATACGGGTGGTGTTGTGTCTATACATACGCATACGCAAGGTGGATTTGTTCTTGTTATCTAAAATGACAGATAACAAGAACAAATCCACCTTCATCCAATTTGACATTGTGGATTTTTATCTTTCCATTACAGAAAGCATATTAAATGAAACTATACAACTGGCACAACTAAATGTAAAACTCAAATGCCGCAAATCCCTGCTGTTCCACAACAATGGACCATGGTTAAAGAAACAAAACTACAACCTATTTGACGTAACAATGGGTAGCTACGATGGAGCTTAAATATGCGAATTCGTAGGGATACTCATCCTATCATACCTGGCCAGAATCCCGGAGAGAAAGGACACAGGATTATACAGAGATGACGGTCTTATCTTAATAAGGAAATCCAATGGCCCCAAAGTAGACAAATTCAGGAAGAAGATAGTGAACGCCCTAAAAAATATCGGATTCAAAATAGAGATAAATACAAGCACAACAATAGTAAACTTCCTTGACGTCACTCTTAACCTGATCAACAATACATATGAACCATACAAAAAAGAAAATGATACCACAACTTACGTACACACATCCTCCAACCATCCACCTTCTATCATCAAGCAAATACCAAATTCAATCAGCCGCAGAATACCTGAGAACTCATCTAACATACACATTTTCAATAGCAAAAAAGCACCATACAACGAAGCACTAAAAGCAAGTGGTTACACACAACAACTACAATATATACCTCCACAGCCAAAACGCAAAAACAGAAAGAGAAACATCATCTGGTTTAATCCACCATATAACAAAACTGTTAAAACGAACATAGGCAAAATATTCCTAAAATTAATAGAAAAACACTTCACTGAAGCAAACAAATTATCAAAAATATTTAACAAAAATAACGTAAAGATCAGTTACAGCTGTACAAAAAACATAACAGAAATAATCAAAAGCCAAAACAAAAAAATGACAACCTACAAAAATGAAACCAAGGATCCAATATGCAACTGCAGAAACAGAACATGTCCACTCCAGGGAAATTGCCAACTTACAAACACAATATACAAGGCCAAGGTAAGTGCAAACAACAACATAATGCACTACATCGGTGCCACCGAAGGTTCATTCAAGATGAGGAATAACAATCACAAACTTTCATTCACCAACAGAAAATATTCGAACAGCACGACACTTTCTACATACATATGGCAGCAAAAAGACAATAATATTACACCAACAATAAGTTGAGAAATATTGAAAAAAGCCCCTGCCTACAGCAACATTACAAAAATATGCCTACTTTGCCTACACAAAAAAGTAGCAATAATATTACACAAACCTCAAAAGAACCTACTAAACAAAAAATCAGAGATAATCTCCAAATGTAGGCATGAGAACAAGTACCTATTATCCGAATTCATACCAAACGGATAAAATATACAAACCACCAACAATGACAATTTAATTTCAAGATACCATCAAAATAATTGCATCTATCATTATTATCATTGCACCACCATTAGTAATCAGTTCTACCACTTTACAATAACTATTAACTAATAATATTATCATTACCACCAACACCCAGCACCATCACTTACACATCACACCAACAATTATAAATCCTCTACAATCTTTAACGCACATTAACCCCCCACCCCAGCATATTTAACACCTTAAAACAATAAGATCAGTTATACTTTCCATATATAACCATGAGAATAAACACCCATTACCTGTATTCATAATAAATAAAATAAAAATAAACAAATAAATATAAAATAAAATAAAACACCAACAACCACCCTTTAGTTCAAGCTAGCACCACAATAATTACATTTATAGGTTTTATTATTCTCCCACCAACATTACTAATCACTACTAACAATTTACAATAAATAACTACTTATATTATTATTGCCACCATCCACCTTACATATTACTATCACACCATATCTAGCATTACCATATAATCCTGCCTTAATTATTAACGTATACTACCCCCTCTCCCAGCATATTTAATACCACCATAAACATAACCAATAAGGATTACAAACTGAAATTTCTACCAGCCACATATACACAGTCACAAATAAACAAAGAAATAGCGAGCTTTAATATAATAAACAATAATATTTTTGTAAAGTAAAAATTAAAATATTATAGCAATCTTCAACTACCATAATTTTACACAGAATACCTATTATCAGGATTTATACCAAAATAAATTGATACATATAACAAAATAAAATAAAACACCAACAACCAGTCTTTAGCTACCACCACTATAACTACATTCATGGTTTCGTCATTCTCCCACCACCGTTACTAATCATTTCTAGCAATTTACAATTTCTACCAATTTGCAATAACTATTAGCTAATTATATTATCATTGCCTCCAATCCCTTGCAACATTACAATCAAATCATATCATATAGACCCGTTATTAAATCAAACTACCCTCTCATCCAGCATATTAAATATTAAACATCATATAAATAACCAATAAGGATTACAAATTACTACCTGTTACATATACACAGTCAAAAACAAACAAATAACCAGCTTTAAATATAACAAATAAACCGCCATTTTTTTCAAAATTTAAAAATAAATATAAATAATAATAATTTTTACCTATCATAATTTCACACAAACCCCACCACACGTATATACATACATGCGAGGAAATATTATTCAGCGGAAAAAAAAATGACATGTATACATTCACGTGACATTCACGAGACATTTCCGCCACACTTCCAATCTTTAAATTTCAACATACAAATGCGTATGTATAGACACAACACCACCCGTATACATACATATGTCATATCCGAAACTGCCCACATGTTTATATATGTATGAGTCCCGACGGACGACCAAGTATGTATATGTGTCTGCATACATCGATGTTTGCGTCAGTACGATGAAAAAACGACGAAGTTTCCCCCACCACTTCCACAATAACACCAATACACGCAATCTACATAAAACCAACATTTTTTAAAAATTAATCAGTTTGTCTGACGATCGCTAGCGCGTGAAACCCAGGGTCACAAGCTCACATCTATCCAACCATATATGTTAGCTCAATCTCTGATATTGAGCGCTTTCTAATAAGTACCGCTCATATAATATATAAATAATTATACACATATATATATATATATATATTTATTTATAATTATATACACACACTTTTCACACACACACACACACATACACACACACACACGCATACACACACACACACACACACATATATATATATATATATATATATATATATATATATATATATATATATATATATACAAACACAAAGGGATGTTACATAATATATTTAACGATTAAAAAAAAAACTCTATTTACCCAAGATACGTCGATGATACCCGTATATTAGTCAAGAATACGGGAGATATACATCAACTGCATAAAATATTCCATGATTTTTCTGTCCTTAAATTTACATACAATTTTAATAATAGCAAATCCCATTTGTAGATACATTGATAAACAACAATAACTATAAATTTATTATCTCCGCATATAAAAAAAACTGCCTGCATAAATTTGTGCACGTTTAATTATAAGAGTAAATGTCCAAATTACTATAAAATAGCAAAAAAAAAGTAATAAAACGTGCAAAAATTGATTCATCCTCATTCATTTTCTACAGTGAACAAAAAATATAAAACAAAATCTTAATAATAATATATTCCCTAAATATATTGTTGATGAAGAAATAAAATTCTCTATCAGAAATTTGAATATTCAGCAAGTAGAATATAATAATACTTTAACTAATCCCAAACATATTTAACTTTATATCGCAACCAAATACATTCTAATTATAAACAAGACGGAAATATCCTAAAACAATTAATAAATACTAGTATATCCACCACAGATACAAGTGAAAAATAAAATGAAGTATATACTACACTAAATGTAGTATATCTCACTCAATCATTCATAACTTCCCCACCTACTAATGTGTTGCAGAAAGCTAACATTGTTTATAAATGTAAATGTCCTTTTAGAGATTGTATCTCCACCGAAAAAAATATTTATTTTGGACAAACTACGACTACGTTGTCTCAGTGGCTGAGTCTTATTTTCATGATATGTCTAACATTTTTAAACAATGACAAAAACATACCCGTCCACATTCTCAATTCAAGTAAAATTTCTTGTTGAAAATACTTCTAAACTTTTTCATGAAAATAATAAACAGAAAGTAAAAATTCTCGAAGCTCTCTATATTAAAAAAAATTGACATTTTATTAAAATAAAATTAATTATGAATATTGCAGAAATGTTTTAAAATGTGTACAACAGATATTTTTAAATATCAAGGTTTGCATTGATACTCTGTATCCTTATTTCTTAAAAAATCTCGACATACCATACAGAGTTACTTCCCCTGAAGCGGTGTCAAGCGATTACGTACTCACTCGGCTTTTTTCACTTCACAAGTAAAAAAAAAAAAAATAAGCTGAAGATGAACACAGTAATTTTGTCTTTGAAAATGAAGAACATTACAATATTTGTCTTGAAATAAACAATACGCTGATGATGATATTGTGCTATGTCGAAGTACTCCGAATAAAATAATATGTTTCAAAACAGCGATTTTCTCTCTTCCTTTAATAATGACACCAAAAGATTGTGCGTGAATATGAAAGGATCCAAATGAAAATAAGTAGATAAAATCAATTAAGCATATCTTAGTGGGCATGTTACAGTAGACACCTTTTTTTATTTTATTTTTTATCATGTAGCTTTCAGTTACACGCCTGTACCTTTGGGAATCTTAATAAAGAACTTGTGTCCTCCGCTATTTTGAATGCACTGGTCAGGAGGTATAATTTACACAGTTTTTGAATGAAAAAAAAATAGAGGTGTGTATTCTCCAAAACGTGTTTCCAATAAAATATGTCTAATGAGAAACAATGTTCTATAGAAATTAAAAATTTATTAATTCCTTAGAGAAAAAAGAAAAGAAACTTAACGCCTAAAAAAAGGCGTTAGTCAATTACTGGTGAACTACGCGTTTAAACAAAGTGTTCAATATTTGAAAAAAATGCAGCAACGATAGTTAATAGAGATTCCGACTTCAGGTCTCGCAGATAGACGGCTCGATATAATTATAAATCCGCTGAATTCATTAAACATGTCTTAATTTTATATCATATTATATAAAAATATGATATCTGCCAATGTATTCAAACGATTTAACTTAACGTTACGAATGAGGAATTTGTGAGACCTGTCGAAAGAGAAATTTTTAATTTGTTCTCCTTTTCTCTATCTCCTCTCTCTCTCTCTCCATATATATATATATATATATATATATATATATATATATATATATATATATATATATATATATTAAAGTTGTAATTAAAATTGTAGTTCATTAAAATGAATTCTAACCTAAACTTGTTTTAAATTGTAATTAAATAAATAAATAGAGTTTACCAAATCAGAGAAATGGATATTTTACTTAAATAAATATTCAAATATAAAATTTTAAAAAATCGTAATATACTTGATGTGATAATAATTCTACAAACTGTAAAGGATTCTAATTACATTTAAATGTTCTTGAAAGAAATATAGTATATCAAAATTAAAATTAAAAATATATCAAATCGTAGTTAAATAAAAAGTATTCTGACGTAGATACCTCCAAAAAAATCTTTAAATATACGAAGGAAAAAAATGCCGTAAGAATTTTAGCCGTTAACAATAAAATTTATAAAAAAAAAAAAAAAAAATATCCAGACGACACGCTTTTAAAGGATGTTAGATTTCATTGAAAAATACATCCCTACCCACTACCAAAACGTAACAATAACTGATACATTAAAATATAGACATATTGAACACCAAGACACCCCTAGTCTAGCAAAATAGATTTATCTGTAACCTTGGAAACGTGAATTTTGTTTTAGCTGCGTATTTAAAACCCAGTAATTTTTAAAGTTACTCCAAAATTCGCTTGAGGATGAAATGGAACTAATGTCTTTAATTTAATTACAAAATTAAATTCGGGGCTTTTAGCTTCCATTTTTGAAACATGGTTAGAACTGTGTAGCGAAAAAACATATTTTAAGTCAATTAATTTATAATATATATATATATATATATATATATATATATATATATATATATATATAAAGAGAGAGAGAGAGAGAGAAACAGAGAAAGGGAGGGAAGGAGAGAGAGAGAGAAATTTTTACATTTGAGGGTTTTTATCTATGTGGTTTATTATCTATGTTGTTTAATCACATAGCCCAGTAGATAAAAGCATTGATTGATGAAGAACCATGCTTAACTGAAAGAGTTGATAGTTCGATCCCTGGCCACAGCAGGGGGAACAAAAACTTATCAAGGGAAATTAACTGAAACTGAGATATCCAAAAGGCATTGCAATGGAAGAATCGAAATTTCAACGAATAAAACCTGAAGAACGCCGGAGGGGGGAGGGGTTAAAACGTCCGAATCGTAGTGAATATGGGAATAAAGATGTGGACAGCAGTCTGATTAATGTAAATAGTTACAATATCACAGAAATATAGACCCTTATAAATGCTTTATCAAAATCTGCCATTGTGAGTTCAATTATGTCTAGTTATCCCACTTTGTACAAAAAGTAAACTCTCACTGTGTTGCAATCAGGAGATAAAACTCGTGGATACAACTTCTGAATTCACTTAGTGGGTTAGAATCATAATTATAACTTAACATCGACATCAGGAATCATAGAAACTCAAGACTTCGTTCCCCTAACAATGTTATTAAGGTGCCTGCTATAGAAAGTAATTGATCTCAGAAGGAGTCAGGTGGTAATTGTTCGTTTATGATATGAAGGGAAGGAAACAAAATGCTCAGAGACTGCTCAATTTATTTGGAAATATACTGAGTAAAGAATGATTGAAGAAACTGATACTCACGTGGTATATACAAAGCAAGAGACAGGAAAGGCAACGGGTCATCTACCTGACATGTTTGTGTGAATCACTGTCAGAACGGGGCGTCAAAAGAGAAACTTTACTAAAGGATACAAAGGATAGGAATTTGTCGAGAACCGTCAATGCACGTACTTTAATGTTAGTTAATCAACAGTGAATATATTACGCACGAATTTACGAAAAAATTCACTAAAAGAGATCGCTGTACTTTATCGGATTTTGTTCGGATTGTTTTGACGAAAATATATTCAGTAGCAAATACGGAAATGTATGACAGGTGTTTGAATGAGCTTTGCATATCGGCAGCTCGACTACATGAATTTAATGATACTACTCGATTGGCAATTAAGTCTCTATGTTTAACTATTGAATTATCTAAATGTAACCGGAACTTTCTTCTTCTATGTGTTTTCTTCCTTCAGGACATTGGCGATCATTTTTCGGTGTTTTTTGTATTATTGTTTGACATTAAAAAATATGTTGTCAGCATCACTGCACATTCATTCAAATCTATTATTTTATCATTTGTGAGAAAATGCACATGACATTTCCATAAAAAATTTGAGGCTTTATTTTCAATTGGAAAAGCGGGGGTGAATAGTTTTAAGGTGTGCTATATTTACGAGATAGGGTGCTCAATATCAGAGATAGAGCGTATATAAATATAAAAGTGAACATTGATGTCAAATCACAGAAGCAATCCTCAGACTGCCTGAGGATTGCGTCTAGCATGAAACAGCCTCTCGCCTCTGAGTCTTGACTTCAATGTTCACTTTTATATATATATATATATATATATATATACATATATATATATATATATATATATATATATATATATATATATATATATATATAAGTGTGTGGGTGTATGTGTGTGTGTGATTGAATAAATTACAAACATTATGTCTGCTTATTTTTATCACAATCCTTTCATATTCACGAATATTTTTCCGTATATTACAATTAAATATTCGTGAATATGAAAGGAATATGATAAAAATAAGCAGACATAATGTTTGTAATTTATTCAATCAAAGCTGCCTAAAAGAATTTGCTGCCTAAATGCACACACACACACCTCACACACACACCTCACACACACACACACACACACACATATATATATATATATATATATATATATATATATATATATATATATATATATATATAATTGATGTTGAAAATAAATTTCAACTTAAACTTCACGCATTAATACATAGGAGTTGGAGATTTCTTGGTCTAAGTCTAAAGCAACACGCTTATTCTAGTAGCTAACATATTTCATATATTATTTAAATTTACTCCCCACCCACTTTGAAATCATTCTCTTGGGATTCCGGCTTCTCATCCCCACTTGAAATGCACTGCTTAAAACTTCCTTAAGGCTGTCTAATACCGCCTGGAATTTTAGTTTTATCTCATCTACGGTTTCGGAACTTTAATTTCATTTGGAAACAATCGCAAAGTTATAAGACCACTGGCTTTTCCACATTATCTGGCATTTCACTTATAACTAGATGCGCTGTAGTCTCATAACTTTAAACCGACACTCGAGCGACTTTTAAATATGTTTACTACAGGTTGGCAAAACCTCGAAAAGGGTTTGTCACCAAAAGAACTTTTGTTCTGTGGAATACATACTTTGAAAAGTAGATTTATGGAACTTTGATGCGGTTATTCGCTCGCATTTGCTTCTGTGGTTCGTAGAATTGGCGTTGAGGAGGCAAGTATTTAGAGTGGGTAATTTCTTACATGTAATTCTGCTTCTTATTCGATAATTACACTGATTAATATCCAATTCTTATCAGGAGTGGCATGCGCTGTATTAAAAGAGATTGGTTTAATAAAAGCAACATACGGAAATGTATGACAGGTGTTTGAAATGCATATGACATTTCCATAAAAAATTTGAGGCTTTATTTGCAATTGGAAAATTACAATTAAATATAATTATATTTAAATATTGGAAATATACAATTAAATAAACTCCCCTGCTTTTAAAATATGTTTACTACAGATTGGCAAAACCTCGAAAAGGCTTCGTCACCAAACGAACTTTTGTTCGGTGGAATACATACTTTGAAAAGTAGGTTTACCGAACTCCACGCAAATTCTGATGCGCTTATTCGCTCGCATTTGCTTCTGTGGTTCATAGAATTGGCGTTGTGGATGCAAGTATTTAGAGTGGGTAATTTTTTACATGAAATTCTGCTTCTTATTCAATAAATTACACTGATTAATATCCAATTCTTATCAGGAGTGGTATGCGCTGTATTAAAAGAGATTGGTTGAATAAAAGCAACAAAGCAATGTCGTTTCCAGTGACTATGATATGATAGAAAATAAAATAAATGGATGGCGAGACAAGGTTTGGGAGAGATGGCAAAAAGACAAAGTATATTAAGAGCTTCAAAGACAATATATAGAAGAAGAAAGTAGAACTTACACCTATATTTAAATAATTCAATAGTT
>OZ010593.1:62922680-63020180 GCA_963932145.1 Acanthosepion lycidas
TTATTTTTTACTAATTCATTGCATGCAATTATGGAATTTTAAAGAATCCGTGTAAAGTGTAACATACGTTAGAATTTGACAAATATAAAATATCTAAACATATTATGTATGCATTTGCGTCTTTGTAGAAGAGTGTACATTCCTTTATGTGAAGTCATTTTATGAAACAGAATTCATACTTTTTTCTTATAAAAACAGTTTCAGATGACTGACATAAATTCCTCGACTTACTTGAAAATTGATTCGTTTCTACGACCTTTATTAACTAAATTTTGCAATCAGTCAAGGTCGTAAATTGGTGTTTTTTTTCCTAAAATGTGCAATTACAACAGAGCAAAAATTGTAGATGACCATAAAAAAAACTAAAGTCATTTTCGAAATCAGCACCATCAAATTAGTAAAAAAAAAAATTTGTTTTGTTTCTTGGCACCAAAAATCGTGTTGATCATTGATATCTAAGCTATTAAGATATTATATATGTATTTGCGTCTTTGCAGAAGAGTGTAACTTCCTTACAGTGAAGTCATTTTAGGAAAAAATAATTCATACTAAGCTTGGACATATTTCCGTCTCTTTCCATTTTGACAAATAACAATTCATTTTAAATTATGTCGCTAAATAATTCAGTTTTTGCAGTATCATCAGTATCGTCTACATAGGTAGGATTTTGATAAAGCTTACTTTTGTGAAACACACGATTTATTTCCATAATTAACATACGGAGTATTTTCTTCATAATTTTTCTTGTAATGTTTCAGCATTTGTGCCATGTAACCTTGAAGAAAATTCCAAAATTACCCTTTTCCTGTTCCGTGTTTAGCTCTTTTTTTTTTTTTTACCGGCCGGTTCTAGCTCCACGCGTTTCCAGCAAAGTTCAAGTACGCACTGCCTAACCGAAAGATTGACTGACAATTACTACGTCACCACATTTACAGATTAAAGATTTAATTTCCTAGGCTAATTTTCCGATGCACAGATTTCCTGACAGTTCCCTAGCAAAAGTCCCAGTGCACAATAACTGAAAAGCTAGCCAATAACATCAAACACGAGTACAATAAGGTACAAGTAAATTATGTAAATAATGATAAGACTGTCCTCAACAAGGCAAAGTCGCCATTCGCTGATAGAACGAAACGCAAATTAGCCTTTCACAAGTTTGGTTCAAGAGATTACTGGCGGTTCTGTAAACTGTGTGGAAAAAGAGTAATCCCTCTTATTTTCAATGAGTAAGTACTGCCACTAACTGCTGATAAAGCAAATGATTTGCTCGGAACTTCTCTTCCAACTCTATTGGATCTTCAGGTGTATTTTTGCCGGATTTTCTTCTGAGAACCGAATATCTACTGAAGAATATGAATATGACAGGTCCTTGTTACTATTTCTAAATTAGATGCCCAAAAGACTTTCGTATTTGACAGTATCCCAACAATTTTCCTAAGGACATATACTCCAAAATTGGCTCATTTTCTCTTCTAAAATAAGTGCGTTGCTGCTACTTGCTTTCTAGAAAATCTTGTTAGAAATCTTCCTCTGTAGTTCCTATCTTTAAGAACTCAGAATAGACCCTCTGATACATCGAATTCTCGCATAGTTAGTGCTCTACCTCTTTTTGACAAAGTACTAGAGAGTCTCTAATCAATGTCGATTTGGTTAAGCATTTTAATTGACTTCTTTTGGATAAACAATATGGCTTTGGTGTATCTAGATGTATCGCTTGAAAAAAGTAAATGCAACTTCAGTTGCAATCTGCTGTATTCAGGAACCCTGTCATTTTATTGTCCTTTCTCCTCTCTAGTAGTTCCATTCTTTTTCACTTACAATAACCCCTTTGCGTCATAGTGACTCTATCGCCTTTCTTTGGATGAAATGATTAAATACGAATACTTCATCTCAGATATCCAGACAGAAAATGTACGATTTAGTTTAAAATTAGTCTACTAGTGTAGGACCAACGTCTTAGTTGCTGTTGCTCCCAAGTCCACCCTGACCCGGGGAGGCAGCAACTGTTAAGATCACAGCTATGGGAAAATAGTAACTCCACAAACAAAAAGAAAACAACGCTATTAATGTATAAGAATATGTTTTTTATAGTAAAAATACCAGCAATACATTTTGTATGAATTACCAGCAATACGCCATTATTAACAAATTTAAATACTACTAAAAAACATAAACGAACTTTTATGACAATAAACCGTATAAAATCCTAGAATTTCTTAAATCGACCTGTATTCCAAAATATAAACTCCCAAAAAACGCAACATAAGCATCACCGCCTCCAGTAATTATATCTACACAAACATGTATGTGCATAAAAGCTGAGTATCGTCTACCATGTATACAACTGTGTAAGCAGAATAACATATATAGTTATTACTTCAAGTCTCGGATAAAAGTTAAATTTCGCTATTAAAAGACCCATAACGAGTTGATATGCCGTTAAACAGACAAATCAACACACATATATAAGTCAACAGTTCATTAGATATCTAGATTCATATTTTAATGTTAGAGATAGTCATTATTCGATTAACGAGTCGACAGTCACCATATGCTTGCATCTTTATGACGTATGTGCACGTGCGCTTGTGTGTGTGTCACATCAAAAGGGAAAATTGATTGAAACACGTCTCATGAGGCAAATACGATCTTGAGATAAAATAATTTGATGCAAAAGATAAATAATTATTTGCCCACTTGTAAATCTGTCCGGAAATATTGACAGTCCGGCGCTGGTTTTATTTTTACCCAGTATTTATTGATACGGTGCGTTAATGTGAGTCGCTTATTTGAGTTCTAGGAAATAAAGTTAAAACCGCGAGGATTTCATCATGGAATTGCCTTTTTGGAAAATCTATGACGAAAATCTTCGGTCTTAACAGGAGTCTGGAAAAAAACAAAGAAAATACTCACCAACGGTAACAACAGCTTGTGTTTACGGTTGTGTGAGCGTTTGTGTGTGCGGGAGATAGATAGATAGACAGATAGAGAGAGAGAGAGAGAGAGAGAGAGAGAGAGAAAGAGAGAGAGAGTATGTGTGTGTATGTGTGTCTTTCTTGTGAATGTGTGTTTGGTGTGCGTGATCTGTGTACGAGTGTGTGTGAATGTGTGTGTGGTGTGTAGTTTTTGAGAGTGTTTGAGTAAGAATGTGTGTGTTTGATTTGTGAGATTGTGTGTGTTTGGTGTGCGTAATCAGTTTGTGATTGTGTGTGGGTGTGAGCGATGTGTGTTTTGTGAGAGTGTACGTGTGCGTGATTGTGTGTGTGAGTGTGTGTATGCGTGAGATAGAGAGAGGAAAGGAGATTCAGTCTGTCAGATGTGTGTGAGAGAGAGAGAGAGTGTGTGTGTCTGTCTTGTGAGTATTTGTGTGGTGTGCATGATCTGTGTACGAGTTTGTGTGAGTGTGTGTAGTTTTTTAGAGTGTATGAGTGAGAGTGCGTGTGTTTGATTTGTGAGATTGTATGTGTTTGGTGTGCATGGTCAGTTTGTGATTGTGTCTGGGTGTGTGCAGTATGTGCTTTGTGAGAGTGTGCGTGTAAGTTTGTGTCTCTGGTGTGGGTGAGCGTGTGTTCGTGCGTGTTGTAGCGTGTGGTTTGTAAGTGTGTCTGTGATTGAATGTGTGTTTATGGCGTGTGTGTGAGTGAATATATTTTTTGTTGTGTGTGTGACAGAGATAGCGCACGCGTGTGTGTGTGTATGTGAATGTGTGTTTGGTATGAGTGTGAGAGTGAGTATGTGTGTGTGTGTGTGTGTGAGTTAAAAATAATCTATGCAGGGAAACTTAGCGACATTTGCAAACATCCGTAAATTTTCAGATTCGTCAACTAATTGCGCTTATATTGATACCCCACCGCGCGCGCAAAAAAAAAAAAAAAAAAGAAAAAAACAGCCATTGATACTCATAACAGCCACAATAAACAAAGCATCCTATAAGAGGCAGGAAGACATTCTAACAAACGTCCGGTGCATATTCTACAGATTTGGTGATATAAAACTCTTTAGCCACTAAGTTGTTTGGAATCTCTTCCTGTTGGTCATGTATCATGTATCACGTGATCCATGGAAATCATTTTGATAATGGAAGCTATTATCTTCTGCTGATGGGGTACTGTGTTAATTTCCCTTGAGTGAAAAACATTCATATTGCATAACATTGTTTCCTCACACCCTGGAAGTAATACTTCGGGAAAAAAAAAATTTATCCGGTCTGAAACACGTATGATATTTCGGTTATATCTATGAAAGATAGAAAGTGTTTGAATTACATGGGACAATATACGATACATATAAACTCTATATGTTAGGCTAATGGCGAATAACGAAACGAAAAATAATATTTGGCACATTTCATTTTTAAATGCATTATTCGTTCATCGTAATAAGTCTGCTCATGATGTTGACTTAGAAAATGCAATTATTTACACTATTTATATAGTTCGGACTGTTGACCTCTTTTTTTTGCCATATTCCCGACGTTTCGACCGTTGTACTCATCTTCTAATGCCTCTTTCAAATTTTGTTGCCGCATGAAAAAAACTTCCAAGTTACATTTCTAACGAAATTACTGTACATTATTTACATTATTCGGACTATTGTCCTCATCTTTGTCACCATAGCTATCCTAACGTTTCGGCCGTTGTACACTCCGGCATTCTTCAGGTGGTTAGAATGTCGAACTGAATCCTGTATTTCGCTCACTGGGGTAGACTGTTCTAGTTCCACGTGCCATGTCTAATGGATGTCAGTTATCTCCTGTTAATTTCCCTCTGAAAGTTCTCTACTGACTTAACCGGGTATTGAACTCACGCTCTTTGGGACCTGTCACTGGATCTAACCTACGCCTTTATCGAGGACACATGGAACAGTGGATAAAAGCGATGAGAACAATAGTCCGTATAATGTAAATAATGTGCATGATACCTCATCTCAGAAATAATGTAAATAATGTACATAATACCTCATCTCAGAAATATAGACAGATACTGAAATTACTGTGTATTTGACAATATACCTGTCGCGAGACATAACCTAACATAAGCTTACGCCGCATGTGACAACTTTTAACATTTTCATTTTGTTTGTGAAACGTAAAATGATAAGATACAGTCACTGAAAAGAGATTAATAAACACGCCATATTTTTTCTACTAATCGCCAGCCACACAACCACGTTGATCGATTGCTTACTGAAAGTGCCCACGCCATTCATCCTTAACGTCGTAACAAACTTGAGATCTTTGGTGAGGACATCTCATCTGTAGCCAAGTGAAATACGTATTTATGTTGTTAGACTAAGCCGTATTACCGCTGTATCTGGGATGGAGTTGCTAAATGCTTACCTTGATAGAATTCAGAATAGTTTACACCATCCTGTGATGAAAGACATATTCTTCACCTCGTAGTTCATTTTCCAACGGATACACCATCGTAAGCCTGTCTGTTACTCTACTCTTACTTATATGTCCACTAGTGTTCCATTCTTTAGTTCTATCAGTTCAGACATTAACAATTAGCTTGGACCTTATTCTACTTCTACAAATTCAAATCATTTTAAATTCACCCGTATTCAATATTGAATGTGAAAGTTCTACTGAGACACTTTTCCCCGCAATAACTACTACATTGTGGGAACGGATGCTTCCACAAACACTCCAATATTAACCACTTCAGGTCAACTTACCAGTTGCTCCTTATCTTCATAATCTTCATTTCCAAGGCTTTCCTATTCCTTACATATCCCACACCTTATTCTTCCTAACGATTTTAAACGCAACGCTCCAACTTGAGTGGCTCTAGAGCTTTGTATTGTGTGAACCCCAGTCCAAAAAAACGCTAAGTATCAAGTTCGAGCAGATCAATACTTGTGGTTCACAAGGATATCACTGCGCGTGGAATAGAAGGCAGTTCACAACAGAGTATCGGGGAGTCCTTGGGATCAGACTGAAATTCTTGTTCGTGTTGAACAATAGAACATCGCCCATATAAAGAGCTTAACAGGAGAATGAAACGTGCAAAATTGACATCGCCTGTCATAGTTGTCGAATGTCAGGTTCAATTCCATCGTTTATATCGATGCTCTAGTAGCCAAGTCCTACATTGTAGATGTAGCTTAGGAGTGGCTGTAGGCTTTTGCAACCTTCTTCGTGCTCCACAGGAATAGGAAATCGTTCGCCTTGTATTTTCACTATTTTACTACTCTGAACTCATGAACTTCTATCTCTTCAGATATGAATCTGGGGCGTCGTCGGAAAGAAGAACATTCAGCAGCTTTACAATACCAAGGAGTCGTTGACGGTTACAATTTTGGACGTAGATATTTTTGTGAATATATTTTAAAAGGCTGATGATTTTTTTCCTAGTTGAATATATTTCTAATTCTGAAGCCATTGAATGATTCCCGTATAGTAATTTTTATGCCTTTTTTTCTATATAAGGTGTCTAAATTTTTGGATTAAAATTAAATGTTGGAGGCACAGTGGAGTGATGGATAGTGGCTCGTATTGAGAGATAAAAGAGCCGAGTTCGAATCCCATCAAGTTCATTGTATTCACTTACGTGCTAATACCCTTGGGATACGTGTGAATCAATCTCTCCTCCTTCCTCTAGTTATGTGCAAATAACAATGCAGACTGAGTTCTATAGTCTTGGCGGAGGCAAGCGTTCTATATGGAAAACTCTGAATTCAATCCCATCAAGAGAAGTTTGGGCTATGACTTGGCTAGGACACAGGACACACCATTGCATCTATGCCTAAGGTAGATGTGATGCCACTACAACCCTAAGTCCTTACGAGATTCGTGATCAGATTTTCGCCAATTAATTGTTGATTTTTAATGAAGTTGTATTCAAGTGTATTTTGAATATACACCTACAAAGCCAATACCCTGTAAAACAATAATGGAGTGAAATGGTCAGGTGTTCATTTGAGTAGTGACACTACGGCCACTTCTAGTCCCTGAACTGATGATGATGATGATCATCATCATCAGAATAATTCCGCCCAAACATAAAACATACTTAATATAAAACAGTCTGGCACAATTGTCATCCTTATAGTTTCTTGATCCATCCGACAACCTGCTGTCTTTAAAAGCAGGTTGGGTTACTGCTGAAGCGGGTGTAATGTTCACAATCTGAAACTTTCTATAAAACCAGGGCGCATCACTGATGTCTCGCTAGGGCGCAACTTTTATGATCTATTAATCAATTCAAATGACTGATTTCGGACCTTTCTTTTTATAGTAATGATATTGTTAAGATAATCTATTTTTTATGAATGAAATTCCTCTGAGTTCGAGGTCATTTATAATATATTTTTTTTTCTCGGCGGTCTTTCAGCTGGCTATTCGGATTCGTTGGTTGGTACCAAAATTATGCGAGTTGGTTGGCGAAGTCAGTTGTTGCAGACATCTGCTTCAGAGCAGTTCGTTTATTTTGTCGACCTGATTTTTAAACTAGACCACGTGACAACTCCCGACTGAAGTTATTTTGAAGTATTTCGGGAGCCTTTTTAAATTTTGGGCCACTAACCATAATCACTAAAATTATAATAAAACCTTCATTGTTTATTAACTTAATTGGTAATCTTTCGTTTCCATTTGTTTTTCTTTATCTTACTTCTTATGGCGCAGGCGTGACAGTATAAGCTGCCAATATGGCGGTCAAATAACAACTGAAAATTTAAGAATAGTCTGACGTTAAAATAATGAAGAAATCTTTAATAAATCGTATAAATTTTTCATGTTGTTTTTATTGAAAAGGTTAAGAGATATGTATGTTTGTCGTATGCGATTATGAAAGTTGTATTTAATTGAATTAAATGTATTACCATGTTTCTTGTTTACAATACATTAACATTCGGTGTATGACGTGTACGTGTGTGCAATTTGTATCAACAAAAGAAAAAATCATCTTGTATGGAATAGAACACATATCTTAGATATGATGAACCAAGAATTTTCCGTGAGAAAAACGAGGTAGTTTATCACCGGTTTGTATGCCTCTGAATGTCACCGAAAACAATGTAACGTCCCCATTTTTACATGTCTCATTTTGTCTTCATTTTGTTCTCTCAAAAGGTTTTCATGTTTGCCAGTGATGCTATTTAGTTTTTTTGGAAATACTTATTTAGTGCGATTAGACCACACATCTCAGTGAAAGAAATGTTACCGCAGAATGTATTATTGTTGTGTCGGAAACCTACCCCCCCTCTTGAAGATGAACTTGTCTGCGTCTGTGAACAAAGACTTTAAATAGTGGCATGTCCGTTGACAGTGAGACAGAGATCTCGACGTCTGTCGAACTCTCTGCATTAGCAGAGAGGAACCCGGACGAGGCTCTGCCGAAGGGCAAGGTTTCGTCCGGGGAGGTAGACAGGCCTTGAACCCGTCTAGGCGGGTTCAAAAAGGCTATATTTTTGGACGAGCCTACGGGCTCGGAGATACCCACATTAAACCGGCCTTGTGCCACATTTTATCCTCGTGGGTGGATAGATAAATACAGACAGTGAGACAGAGAAGTTCTTAGCTGAGCTAGTTAGTGACTACTCAGGCGATTTCTGTACCTTTTTTACCAACCTATTAAAACACTTTTTATTGTTACGTGTTATTTGGCGTTTGTCTGTACTAACCCCAAATCAACATCATAACAATTATTTTGGAGTTTGTGACAGGAATACAATTCAATCCGTTAAAAAACATGCCGCACCGAATCGTTTGAAGATCCATCGAATAGTAAATGATATTTACAGGAATCTAAGAATTCATATATTTTACGGGATCTTTACGATTGCGATATGCTATTCGTTGGCAGTGTTATAAGATTGCCTCTTTCATTGCCTAGACGAGAAAAATATCGAAAAATTCTTGGGAGATAAATTTGTCTGATTTTCAGAGATCCTGAGTTTTCATTGTCATAAGCTTCTGTATTCTAAGAATTTGTTCAGGTATCCGATGACTTAATCTTTGACCGTCTAAGAAGTTTCGAACTGAAACCTTCAGTCCAAGGGCGAAAGATTTTTTTCATTCCCCTTTCCAAGCTTAGGCAATATTGTATATCATCTATTTCTCACCAGTCTACTTTTTTTACACCGAAACGTCGCAAGAATCTCGCTGTTCTATGGTTATCTCCGTGAAAAGTGGCCAGACGATCTACAAGCCTTAGTTCCATCAATTCTAACATTCACGGCTTAAAACCTGTTGACCATGTTTGCCGTAGTCTCTGAATATGGAATCCAGTGAAGTCCGTAATCTCTTCAATATCAGAGGTTGGCAATGTAGATTCGGAGAATGTAGCGGGTGTTAATTCTTTAAGTCTTCGATATCATGTTGGCAGTGAAGATAATTTGGGAGAAAAAAAAAACAAAATGGCTGTTTTTATACACGTCGGATTGAATATTTTGAGCTTTCTGATTGGTTAACCCTTCTATCGGTGAACTATAAAATGAGTCAGCTCATTTTGGCTAACTCACTAGTATTAAAAACTACCCAAACTCGCCATAAGCACATTGGCGCGAACCACCATCATACCTTTCGTATTCCATTGGTGAAATGTAAGTTCCACTCAAGCAGCCTTTTCACTCGAACCGCTGCTTTGCGGAACTGACTACCAAGAGTTTGTTTCCCTGATCGTTACAAGTTTAACCCCTCTAATTCTATAGTTTACAGTTATCTTTCATATATCCGCATAAACTTTACCTCTTACTCTGTAACCCTATACCTTGGTTGGCTTTTGGGCTGTCTACAGAGTGAACGTCATTTTAAAAACATTTTTCATCCAAAACAACATCAGAAGACACTTATGATAGATGTTGTTTTAAGGGTGTACAAGGAGGGAGCAGTACATGCATATTGTAATGTTATATAAGATAGATATCGGTTGACATGAGATTTGAACTGATGGTCAAAGAACACTGAAACACCTGTTCTCATTTGATCCCCAAATTTAAGAGATGTATACATTTAAATGACACTATGTCACACCGTAATGTGTAACTCGAACTGTCGTTGTTTAATAGTTTGCCGTACTAGTTCTGACACCACATTGTCTCTACGGCTGTTTTCAGTTCAGTACATCAAAGTCGCAATGTCTCTGTTTGTTTCTGAAAGGCAAATCAGCCGTCGCTAGGAGGAAGTTTCCTTAGTGATAATAAATAGCACAACTCATATGTTTTTTATTGGCTACTTTTATTATTCCCTAGTAGGGATATTTTACCTGCTTGTTGAAGAGAATGAGAGAAACTCGCATATCCTATCAGCTTGCAGAACCATATGTTTGCTAACAAGCTGAACATTCGAATTGATGAATTTTTGATGAGCAAATGTCTTTTTCGTTTCGTTCTCGGGAGTTGCTCATATTCACGTGTCAATGAAAAGCCATCGCCTCTTCTTGCTTCTTTCTCTTCATTTTTTGCCGGATTTGTGACCGTCAACTGACATTGTCAAATATAATGTACTAGCTGGTTTAGCCTGCTCGCTATCGCTTCGAAAAGTAAGATATATTCACTACTTGAAATCTTTGAAACAAAAGATTTAAATGAACATTTCATTCATAACTTGGCTTGTTATAGTTAAGGAAAGTTTACAAATAGATGCCAACTTGTTCGAGGCTACGTAAAATGCAAATTTCAAACACTTTTATGCATTATATAAGACGATATTACTAAACAGAAATATTTTTGATATAGAAGTCAAAACAATTCTCGAATAAAGGAAAACTAATGAAGGACAGTTAATTAATGAAATAAACATTTTGAATGTCAATATGCAAATTAGTTAAACCTGAAACGTGACATTGAGTTGAATTAGATAATATATAATGTAGATATTGTGTTTCCTTGTGCATAAATTACTTAAATAAAGTAATTTATGCACATTATTTATCATCTCTCAGTTGCGTCTCTGTCCAGGGACAGAGTGCGCTCAGAGGCTTCTCTGTCAAAGGACAGAGTCGCAACTGAGAAAATTATACTGAAGAGGTGCCTGGCCTTGGGGAACAGCTGCCCGAGGCCGAGCTTTCTCATTGAACTAGAGAGAAGGATGGGTGAACGCACCGAGGCCAGCGCAACCGACGGCTGCGGGGGCTCGGGGAAATTTGTTCCTTGCCCGGGTGCACGCGCTCGGGCTCTCCACATTAAACCGGCCTTGTGTCACAACCTGACCTCGTAGGGTGTCAAGTAAATACCGCGTAAATTACTCTAAGTAATTTATTCACATTATTTATCATCTGTTCAGTTGCGTCTCTGTCCTTGGACAGAGTGCGCTCAGGGGCTTCTCTGTCTGAGGACAGAGGGGCAACTGAGGAAAATTATACTGAAGAGGCGCCCAGCCCTGGGGAACAGCTGTCCGAGGCCGCGCTCTCCCATTGCACAAAAGGGAGGTATCGGTGCTCGCACCGAGGCCAGCGCAATCGACGGTTGCGGGGGCTGAGGCCAATTTTTGTCCCTGCTCGAATGTACGCGCTTGGGTCCACACATTAATCCAAACCTTGTGTCACATCTCATACTCGTGGGGAAATGAGTAAACACTGCGTAATTTACTATAAAGTAGAGCTGGGGCTTTTTAATCTCAGAATTTATTGTAGAATTAGGCTCCAGTTTCGCAATTATTCAGATAGATTCCATTTATAGAGATTTTACTTAATTAGCTATTATGCCTCTCTAACGCTTCATATGTTGAATGTATAACTAATTCTATTTGCCCATCTTTACACTAGATTTATTTTATCTTAAAAATTGTCCCATGAAGTAAAAACAATCAAATCTTCTTTAACTGACAGTAGAAGAATTATCGTTGAACTTTTAAAAGTTAATCTTAAACATTAATTCAATAGTTAAATTCAGTGATCAGTTTTGAGTTCTTCTGTAGTTTATAATCTCGAGAGGATGTAAACGATCAGCGATAATAATAGATTTCTATGTTATAATCTGAAAAAATTAGGACATGGCTTTCCCGTTACCAGCCGCACGGTCTTGAATTCAAGTCTGTACTTTATTAGACTAGTTTCCCTAGCAAAGCTAAACAGCCACGTGTGCCCTACTATTTAACCCATAACTGGTGAAAAAGTAGATTCATAATTGAGAAATGAATGAAACAAACTTGGTAATGGAACCCGACTCCATCGTTTCACTTTCAACGACAACCACGGATTTTTTTTTTAAGTCAGGCCGGCCATTTCCTCACAAACTTTCAGTGTGCGAATCACTTCACACATGTTAGAAAAGCTTGCTTCCCATGAAATAAAATTCAATATTGCACAAATCTGCGAAAATTCGGGTGTGCGCACATAGCATAGAGGCACGCAGATTTTGACAGAAGTGTTATATTAATGTTAAAATTCTTTTTTTTATGTTTCTGTTTTATCGTCTGCCTCATTCATTTGATAAAATTTTCTCGGGAATCTTTCTTTGTTCGAGGCATGGCGAAATTACTGGAATCGGCATCGCTTACTTCGCCCCACTCAAAACCAACGCCAACACTTCAGATTGCAATTAATGCCAGCAGCAAAAGCATTGAGATATGCACGTCTACGTTTGACCAGGAATCATCGGAGTTGAGCGAGACCAAAAGACCAGGCAAAAAATAGCTACTTCATTAACTAATACAATGCAGACAGCAACACAAACACGCACATAGGCAGACACATACACGCTTATATATATATATATATATATATATATATATATATATATATATATATATACATCTCCCATATAGTGTCTTTTTATTAATAAAATAGTGTCCGATATATATATATATATATATATATATATATATATATATATATATATATATATCCCATATAATGTCTTTTTATTAATAAAATAGTGACCGATGTAATATAACAGCTATTAAGCATATATTAATAAATATACATATTATCCTTCGCCGGGAGCACGACTCTGAGTTTCATGCACAACGCTGTCTTCAGGTACTGGGTAGAGGCTGATCGTTACATGTTTTAAATTTTAATAAAAATATCCATATAATATATATATATATATATATATATATATATATATATATATATATATATATATAATATTAAATTATTTTTAATGGGATCCTTTCGTAATTAGGAACAAGTTTCTTCGAATCCTTATTAAAGGGAGAAGGTAATTTATCATGTTAATGCAGATTCTTTTTATTCCGAGTACTTTAGACATTAGCACAAGGTCGTCATCAGGGTCCTGCTTTTTCCAAAAAAAAAAATGTTGTGTCCAACATATTTCTAAGACAAAAATATTGTTCATCTGAAAATTAAATTTTTATGCGTGAAGGGAATTTTTTGTACTGAACATGAGTGTAGAATGCGACGTCGTGATAAGTACTTGATCAAAGGCAGTGAACTCAAAATGGCTAGTAACTTTGTGCTAGTACAAACATAGACGACATCCGAATAAACCCGTGCCAAAAACAATACGTGGATTGGTGAGAAAATAGCAGCTTGGGATGCTGATAAATGGAAGAAAGTGTTGTTTTCAGATGAGAAAAAAATACTACCTTGATTGGTCAGATGGTTTTCACTAGTGTTATTGGCATGCAAAAGAGATCCCAAAATAAATTTGCTCAACACGACACAGGGGAGGTGGTTCAATTATGGTCTTTCAATTATGTGTAAAGGTTAAAATTTTCAATTGTTTGTTGATAAACTACATTTTCTAATTAAATGTAAACATTTTGCAAATATATTTTTTGATTAAAGTAACATATTCTATATTTTTTAACCATTTTGTAAGTGGTCATTAGATTTTGACCAAGTGTATATATATATATATATATATATATATATATATATATATATATATATATATATATAACTTCCAGTTAGAACCAAAAATATCAAAATATAAAATACATATAAACAAACGAATTCTAATAATGTTACGTTATAAAATAACGTCTTTTAAGGGAAATGTAATTTCATAAATTGAATGCAATATAATATTAAGTTCCATGAAGTCCGGATGTGATTAAGCGAAACTAAGAGTACACGCATTCATAACTGCATGGATTTATTTTCTTTTATTTAATTAATCTATCTATCTATCTATCTATCTATCCCAGTCTGTTCACTATCTATCTATCTATCTATCTATCTATCTATCTATCTATCTATCTATCTGTCTATCTATCTATCTCAGTCTGTTCACTATCTATCTATCTATCTATCTATCTATCTATCTATCTATCTATCTATCTATCTATCTATCTATCTCAGTCTGTTCACTATCTATCTATCTATCTATCTATCTATCTATCTATCTATCTATCTATCTATCTATCTCAGTCTGTTCACTATCTATCTATCTATCTATCTATCTATCTATCTATCTATCTATCTATCTGTCTATCTATCTATCTATCTATCTATCTCAGTCTGTTCACTATCTATCTATCTATCTATCTATCTATCTATTCAGTGTTGGTTGGCGAGATACGCACATTATGTTTATATTACTTTTCTTGTTTTTCTTTTAATTTTCAGACCATTGTTATGGATACCCTATAGAATTTTGACAATAATTTTCTGATGTTACCTGAACGATTTATGATTCTATAAGCGACTATAAATTTCTCTTTTTCCCTTTCTTTCTTTTTCGATACATTTGTGCGTAATATATATATATATATATATATATATATATATATATATATATATATATATATATATATGTATTTTAAAATCCGAAGCTATAAAGTTTATTTAATAAAGACAAAATTTATATGTCTTAGGAGATTACAATCAGTCTTATAATGTGCAAAATTTGAAAATCATTTAACCCAGTAAGATTACATTAGTCGTTTTGGTCAAGACTTTCTTGAAACTGTGACCCTAAGATTAGGGTACCAACGTATAAGGGAATGGAGTGTGATTTTATTTCGGTTTCAAGTGGTTAGTTTATTTATCACCAAAGATACAATCTGTGAGCTGAAGTTCTCAGTACAGCAATCCACTTGACTAAAATAGAATCAAATAATAAATAAATAAATGGAAACATTTGGGAACAAGTGTAAACAAACCGAACGTTGAAGACTTCCGGTCGCAAGCTTATATTCACACTCGCAGATAAGATTGTGGAGATTTTGGAATAACTGGTTGACGGGGACAGACCGAACCTTGTGGCAGTTACGATGCCGCTCAGAAGTTCTCTCCAATTATCATCTACCTACCGGCCTACCAAGGCCGTTCAGAAGAATACCTGAAATAACTATATATATTGTAACAGGGATCGAGAATTGATGTCTTTTAATTCTTCATTTTTTTTTTTTTGTTTAATTTCAATCCTATCATTCCTATTGAGCGTACAGCGGGCAATTACCGGCTTTTGTCAAAATGGCGCGAGCCAGAAAATAGAGAGGCAACGAAGGCTTTATTGTCTTTTGGTGGTAAGTTTAAGTAGGGTCAGTTGCACGTTTACAAAAGCAAAATATTCACTTTTTTACGATAATTACGATACAAAGTAGTTATTTAAGAACAACATTGCATGAAAGAACTAATGGATAATTTGAAACGAAATATTCTTTATATTAAAATGTAATATGTATTAATCCTTAGGCAGACATATTTGGAAGAAACTCACTTTTTATTAACTTTTCACAGACAGTAAAATGCACAAGTAGACAGGTTGAAAGCGTTAACAGACAGATTATAATTGTCTGTCAAATATACGTTTATTGTTTAACGATACAGACACTTTTATTGAATGCTATCTTATAAGCCGCACCCCTTGCAGACTTTTTAAGCCAGCTGCTGCGGAAGGATGATTGGGCCTCCAGCAGAAAACTAAAGGGAAACCTGGTCCAGCTTAGAAAACAGAAATGAAAATTTTGAAGAAATAACTTTGAATTCCTCAATTTATTCCATGGAAAATCAAGACCTCCCTTTAAACGATTCGCACTGTAAGTCCAATTCCGGCCAAAAGACTGATTTGGACCAAAAGTCAGACTTGGGTCGATATTCTAATTCAGGCCGATAATTGATTTCTTCAAATCGCAAAAGCCGTTGATCATCAATTGAATTACAAACTCTGTGGAACTTCAAAACCAAAGGTCACGAAATCTCCCGATTTCTTGGTATTTTAAAGAAATAAAATTGATTTCCTTAATTCGCAAAGTTTAGGAGATATTTAAAACTGAAATTAAAACTGAATTTAAAAAAAAAATTAAATTCCCAAGACTGTTGTGTTACTTTAAACTCAGTATGAATTAAGAAATTTAAAATCACTCATTTTTTTTCTTTTATATATATATATATATATATATATATATATATATATATATATATATATATATATATATATATATATATATATATAAAGAACAGTAAGATATATAATCCGGTGTTTCAATAGTAACTAATAACTGATACAACAAAATACAGCGATAATGAAGACGCAACCACCCCTTGTCTGGATGAATGGATTTCTCTGTTTCTCTTGGAAACGTGAATTATGAATTTTTGCAGTGCCTTTAAAACCCAGTAATTTTAAAAAATAAGTTACTCCAAAATTCGCTTGATGATGAAATGGAACTAATGTCTCTAATTTAATGACAAAATTAAATTCGAAGCTTTTAGCTTCCATTTTTGAAACATGGTTAGAACTGTGTAGCGAAAAAACATATTTAAATCAGTTAATTTATAATATATATATATATATATATATATATATATATATATATATATATATATATATATATATGAGCCAGATGTTGAGGGCCTAGATGCGAAATATCCGGTGCTGTAAGCTTGTATTTGCAGGTCCTGTAATTGATAACGAGCTCCAATTCCGGTCGAGTTCATTATATTTATTTGCATGCAAGAACCCTTCGGGAAGTTATATATCCAACTCTTCTCTCCACCTAGACATGGGTTAAATAGTAGGATTTGTAACGGTAAAATAATTATCACCCCCCTTTAAATTCTCACAATCTTAAGATACTGCATGGCTTTAAATAACCTGCAAATGTTTGACAAGCAGTAAGAAAATAAATCAGCCAATATACATAATTTATTAGGTTGGTGCAAAAATGATGTCGTTTTTCTTTTTAAGTTGAACGTCAAAAAACGGCATTATTTTTGCACCAACCTAATAATATGTGAATATCTGATTAACTACATGTCCTAGGCCAACGAAATTATATAGGCTTCATGTAGGACAATAAAATATATATTTATCAAAATTCGAACAAGATATTAAATGGGGTCTAGGTTTTATAACTGATTTCACCATGCTGCACAAATGTCCAATATGCAGATCACCTGTGACACACGTCAATTTGGTAGTCTAGCTCCTGTCAAACACACTGTAGCATGTCTTGCGTAACATTCTCCCCCTCTTTCTATGTCTTTCTCTCCTGCGATATATATATATATATATATGTATATATATATATATATATATATATATATATATATGTGTGTGTGTGTGCACGCGCGTGCATTTGAAGATAGGTAATTACTATTTTGTAAAGAGGAGAGTCATCAACCAGGATCAAATGCTAGTCAGTCTATCCAATAACCCTACTAAACCTGTCACTAATAATAATTCAAGTCCATCAGGAAAACGTTTAATCCAAAATAGGATTTACAAGTCGGGGACACTAAAATTAAGCAGGTTTGGGAAATTTAAATATGCGGGAAGTGTTCTGACAGAGAAAGTGCGACACTGAGATCCGAAACCGTACTGGAATGGCTAAAGACGCATTCCAAAAAGTTAGGAGGAGTATTACGAGACAGGGCGGTTTCGTTGGTAACAATGAAAAGAGTACTGAACTACTACGTGATATATGTTCTCCTTTACGACAGCGAATGTTGGACGGTCTTCTCAAAGCCGGAAGAAGAGACTTGAGGCGACAGAGGTGTCCTTCTACAGAAGGATGCTAAGGATAGAGTGGGCCGAATATGTGAGCAACGATGTTATTTGGGAGACGAAACTTAAGAGGCAGGAAGAGGCAGCTGAAATTTATGGGCCAGTAATGAGAAAGTCCAAATTATTAAGATTAAATTTTTATAAACAATAATTTGCACTTTGCTAAGCAGACGCTTTCTCTGTAGTTCTGTGGTATGACACGTCAGATCAAGTGACATTTCGTAGAAGACACAGGTTCGATTCCTGTCGGAGAACGCATATTTTCTACGTAATTTCTCGATCATTCAGACCGATGAATATAATTAATACATTTATTTAAAAAAACAAAGCATTCACTTAAATAAAATTTATCTATTAAAAAAGGCGATATATCTTCATTCAAGTATATTTCATTAATTAGTATAGACATAATGTGTCTATTTTTCCAATAAACCTTTCTAGTTGAAATTCATCAAGGCGTCGTATTTTTTGTTAACCCAAGTACTTTCGATCTCCTGCGAGTTAATTTTAAAATAATTACAACAGAGCGCGTCCACACTTGTTTACAAAAATCACCATTATAGCGATTAAAGTTACATTAAGTTTGTTTTAGCAATTTACCCCCGAGGACTTGGAGGAGCTCGAAATTACTTGGGTTAATAAAATATACGCCGTCACTTGCTGGATTTGAATTTAACATCAAGAATATAATTAGAGAAATAGAAAAGATTATTATAAAAGTAAACAATATGTATATATTATTTAATGAAACATACTTGAATATATATATATATATATATATATATATATATATATATATATATATATATATATATATGAGTGTTTTCTTTCTTGTTCTTAACAGTTCAAATCGAATATTGATCCATTTGCTAGATTTTAGTGTCTCATTTTAAAATTGACCTTACATATCGAAGTTATTATTAATACATGCGATTCGAGATTGAAACCAAATTTTAGTGATAGTCCGTTGTTTTATTTTGATGTAAAGAGTTTGCAAGATTTGTAATCGTATTTATTGGTACTCTTGTAGCAGTAATATACTGTTGTAATAGCAATCAGATACTAGCAGCAGCCCCGTGGATTTATGTTAAATGATTAGATAGTGTAGATAACAGACCCGTGATGAGAAGAAAATTGTATTTCGCTGAATAAAAGTTCTTTTCGCCAACAGAAAGCCTGTCTCCTAAAAATCAAGAGATTCGGTATGCAGCATTACTTTTTTGCAAAGTCGATTTTTGTGGGGAAGTGTTGCTATTAACCAGAAAGTTGAATTTTATATTCTGTATAGTATATGATGGATCTTAGTCGATTTTTATTGTCCCCAGAGTTTATGGCTTATAATGTTTATTGCTTTTTTCGTCTTTTATGTCATCGCAAAGCATCTGGTTACACTAAAATTTATGGTATTTTTATTGTGTTTTAAACTCTGTTTATTATGTATGCTACTATGATTAATTGTGTGTAAAAATAATTTTATTTGCTCATTGCATACGTGAATTGGAAAGGCTTTATTAACAACTGTTTGCTTAATATTGGGTAATTCTTTACAACGTATTACAGAACTGGAAGCGATTAATTTTGCACGGTTGATAAGTTTCTTTTATGACTGCTGTCTTTTATCGGGAATGCCATTTGCGTTGACAGTCAGGAAGAAAGTAGATAATAGCAGTAGATTTTGCTTGTATGCTGTATCAATAAAGTTCTAGTTATTAATATCCTAGAGAAAATGGATTGTTTTGTTGACAGTGAGTTCACACAGAAAATTAAGAACGGAATTACTTCCAAAATGTTTGCTTTTATTTTCTATCAGATTTCTTTTTACAATAAGGTGAGTTTCGTTGATGGACTTGACATATATAAAAGGTTTATTGTGTTGAAAATTGTATTTTCAATTTGGGCTATATAATAATCTAGAAAGAAGGTTTCTGGTCAAAATCGTACAACTACATCAGTTTTCTTGTAATAGAAGGAGCCGTTTTTGTTTGGCACATGCTTGCAGGAGGCCGAGGAAAGTTAAAATATTTTTGTATACGAATATTGATGGAATTATTAACTGGAACATTTATAGTCGAGGTTGTGGGTACGAATATATTTATTAGAGTCATCATTCAGAATATAGTGGCTATCATTTTTTAAGGATATTAATCCTTTCAATATGTTTACAGGCATATTCTTCAATTTATGCATTCTTGGGGACCTGCCACAAAAAAATAAAAAATAAAATAAATAAAAAAAAAATAACTATTAAGTGCCAAGAAGGGCCGGTATCGAAGAAAATTACATTTTTGGTTATTATATCACTGTTGTAACGATTATTAATATGGCCTTGCATAAAGTATTACTGAGAACAAGAAAATCCATAAAAGTTGTAAAGATGAAAAGGATTTGAATAACAATGAATTTGCAGTTCAGGCAAATATCACGGTACATTAGCTGAAAATAGGCTTAAACCCATACAAAAATGCTTTTGATAAAAAATATTGACGAAAAAGAATATGGGCATGCTCTTTTTAATATTGTTAAGAAAAAAACCGTATAAATGAGAATATTAGCCATAGCAAAGTTTTTTGTGATTAGTCATGTTATATCAGGTGTTTTTCATATTTAGATAATGTCTAACATAGTATTGTTGAGAGGAAAAAAATAAAAAGTCCTTTAAAAAAATTGGGATGTATCTCCACAAATTTTCCAGTTTAATTATAATCAATAACATGAACATAAATAATTTATATATTTTTTCTTAATCTAATAACACCAAAAAAAATGGTAGGAAAAATATTGAACAGGCATTAAAAATCAAAAAAGATCGCAAATATAAGAAAAGCAAACTATATAAAGAGATATTCATGAATAGGGTTAATGCATAAAGGATGATATAACTTCGGAAGATCAATTTCAGAATGATGGTCTAAACAATTGTATATAGTGAAAAAACTTTATTGACAACCATTGAATTTTCGTATAAAATCCGTAAAACCTTTTGTCCATTCGCTAATCGACAGATTAAATGAATTAGCTCTTAACTGCTGATGTTCACAGTCCCATCCTCATCCAGTGAGGTAGCACCTGTTAGAATCACGTCCTTGGGCAGATAGTGAACACCCAATTTGGGGTTAAAACATGAAAATATAAAAATACATTAGAAAAAAAATACCAACAATGCATTTTCATAGTAAAAAAAAAGAAATTAAAAAAATTATCACTACATTACTGGAGAATAAATTACCAAATTACCAGCAATATATTTCTCGAAAAAATTACCAAAGCTCACAAAAAATAAAATTCCAGTATGACCAATATATATATATATATATATTATATATATATATATATATATATATATATACATAAAAGATTAATGGGAAGATTTGAATCAGACCAGGAAATAGTATTATTAAAAAGTACTCAATAAATGTGTGAAAAAATAAAGTAAAAATAACATGTAGAGCTTTTATCTTTGAAAATCAGGAGGGGACAGTTGAATCTGCTACCTTGGTTTCAATCTTACAATATCGTTGCTTTTCTTTTCTTCCCCTTTCTTCAACTTCGTCTCCTTCCTTCTTCCCATCCCCCCCTCCCTTTCTACTACACCCAACGTCGTGTGTTTATTTATTCTTGAAAATAATATTATATCATTTATTAGTTTTTTTTGTTTTTTTTTAAATAAAGCATTAAGAGGTCATTTGATAAAAATTGCCTGAGGATAACGTAATGTTAAAACTAAGGTAACGGATTCAACTGACTTCCTGATTTATAAAGTATATATATATATATATATATATATATATATATATATATATATATATATATATTGAATAATCATTGGCTTCATTTGAAGGCCACTCAGAATTTGTAGGCTCGAATATGAAGATATTTTTCGGCTCCTCCAATCCCCTATTTCTTATTCAATGCGAAACAAAGGGCTCCTAAAATATTCCAAAATAGAAAAGTAGCCTTTTTAGACAAACCCAACGTATCAGAAAATACTGTTTTACCCACCAACATTATCACAACTCCAAATGAAAAAGAATCTTAGTTAAAAATAAAATTTGTTACAAGTTCTTCTAAAAAATAAAAACAAAACATAATTATCTGTCTATATTTCTGAGATGAGGTATTATGTACACTATTTACATTATTCAGACTATTGTCCTCATCTTTTTCGCCATATTTATTACAACGCTTCGGCCGTTGTACGCCACGGCCTTCTTCAGGTGATTGGAATATCAAACGGAACCATTTATTTCTCTCACTGGGGTATATATATTAATAATTACATATTATATATATACACAAACGCAACACACACACACACACACACACACATATATATATATATATATATACATGCATACGTGTATATATATATATATACATATGTGTGTGTGTGTGTATGTGTGTGTGTGTGAGAGAGAGAGAGAGAAATAACGATGTATATTTTTATATATCAAGAACTTTATTGAGGAAATTACAGTGTAACCCGGATATAAGAGACACGGATATAAGAGAAACCCGGATATAAGAGCGATTTTATCTGGTCCCAAATTATTCCCATACTTACCTAAACAAAATAGACCAAACCCGGATATAAGAGAAACCCTGATATAAGATACTTCTTCTCCGGTCCCGACAACACTCTTATATCCGGGTTACATTGTATATGACAAAATGTAAAAGTTTAAATGTAACGAGTTTCGACCTTCAGGACTTTCTTGGACTAAATTTGTTATCTTGGTACATCTACACCTTCGAAAGAACGAGGTGTTCTGAGGATTTTAGTTGTTTTTATAATATCTAGGCGAAATCATTTAGTATCTTTTTCTTTACATCACTTTTGTTAGTAAGTATCACACACTGTGATATTAAAAGACATGTAAGGAATGTTGAAATGCTGTAACAGCCAGGGTGTAAATTTACTGTGAATGATCTTGAAATAATAATAATGAGGGAAGAAGAGTAATTGTCTCTTTAAAGAAATTCTTTTCATTAATTAGTGACTTTTCATTGAGATTTCTCATCAAATTTGTGTCGACATCTGTGGGTATCGGAGGCAATCAGCGTCTTCTCGTTACCAGTCGCAATTAATAGCTGCTTCTTCAGATTAATGACTTAATTACTTAGAGTGGCTAATTATCACGTCTACCAAGTTTCTCTTCGATATAAATGATGCTGGTTTCAAGAATTCACAGACGAAAGGTAAATGGCGTTATCAATAAGGAACTCACAGTAGTAATAATAAGGAATTAATATTTATTAATAGAATACAATTATTTGTTCAAGTGATTATTAACCCATAGCCTAAAGATGCTATATAATATATATATATATATATATATATATATATATATATATATATATATATATATATATATATATATATATGATATTGGTGCAAAAATAATGTCGGTTTCTCACATATGTTACTATGTGAGGAAACGACATTATTTTTGCACCAACCTAATATATATGTAATATATATAATAATTATATATATATATATATATATATATATATTATAAATTTACTAATTTAAAAATATGGTTTCATCCCCACACGGGAATTACCATGTTTGAAAAACAGAAACTAAATTTTAAATTCAATTGTAAAATTAAATTTTAAAATCTTTACCTTGAAGAAATCGATTGAAAATGGATCAGAGACAAAAAGTTTAAATTTAATTTTATAATTAAATTTAAAGTTCAGTACTTAAGTCGTTGAGCTTCATTTGGTTTATTTGCTGAACAAACCACCGGAGGAGATCATAGTGGTCGAAACCGCGGAAGTGTTCTATTCTATATTTTTTAAAACATTAATCAGCTTTGCAAGTCTTGTCTTCTAACTTGATATTGAGCACTTTTAATGCGTACGATCTCAAATATTTTACTGTTTGTTTACTGTAACGTATATATATATATATATATATATATATATATATATATATATATATATATATATGTATATAGCACGAACTCACAAGTCATCGTGGCCGAGGGCCTGATTGTGCTGGCCTTGTTCAAATCGTGGATCACGCTAGATAACACGCTCTGTAGAAACTGTAGCTCAGCATAGTTGCAATATAAACCACAGGTGGGCTCTGTGAGTGTTGAATAAACACAAATGCGCCAGAGCAATTGGGTAGCCACCATATTAGAAGGGTATCCTCAAATACGATATATATGATAAGATGAAGGACAAATTGGAAAAGTTTTTCAAACTAACGTGTATAAGCTTTATTAAAACTTCGTCAGAGATTGAGGGAAAACAGTCAAATGATAAAAAGTTTTTTGTAATTTACCATCCGATTCCCGCTTAGACATACAATAATTTTTACAGACGTACATGCATATGCAATTGTCTGCTGTTTTAGTTCACGTGACAAATAAATGACCAATGAGAATCGACCAAAACAAAAGTAAAAAAAGCAAACTTCTCTGTTTTTGTCTGTTTTCCCTCAACGTCTGACGAAGCTTTAATATTTGTCGTTTTCTCGCATAGTAACATATGTGAGAAAACGACATTATTTTTTGCACCCACCTAATAAAAGGGAAAGATGTCAGATTGATAAACGTTTCTTATTTGTTCTTTATCTAATCATCCTGACGAATTCATCCACATTTGATCTTTAACTCATTTTGTATGAACATGGAAACCACTTCAAAAAGACATCACCGACATTATATTCTCATATACAAAATACACAGCAGATGGAAAGGATAGGTAACCTGAATCTTATCAACAACATCTCCATCTTCAAATGTTCTATCACTGATACGGAGGCCTTAAGCTTTTATTTGAAATTCACCATCGGGTTAAGAAACACGACATTGTCGCAACTTTAACCAAAAACCATAAATTTGACCACATCGAAATTGAAAGAGGTTTCGTATAAGTTATATCAGCAGCTAGCTTCGCAAACATCGATGAAAACTACGTTACCTAGGAGACACATGCGGGCATTAAAAAAAAAAACCCAAAACTTATCAACGGACAAAACCCTCATCATAAAGCCATGCAACTAAGGAGGCGAAATATACATAATGGACACCAACTTTTACATCGAAAAATTAGAATCCTTTCTAAAGAGCGACAGCACTTACATAAATTATTAATAAACAAATCCTGGATTAGATTAATAGAATACCACCCCACCACACCCACACTATACGATTTATCCAAAACACCCAACATACTCAACAGACACTTAGTGACTTGTATCAAGTGTGCACCCAACAAATTAGCTAGACCGATCGGAAAAGTTCTAACTCCGTTCCTTGGAACCATCAACGCAACACATATCAAACACTCTGGTTACTTAATCCAGCTAATACGAAACATATGGAAAACATGTTTATGGCGTGCTTAACATCAAATCACTATACACCAACATGCCTCACCACATTGAGAAAACACCTCAAAATTCCAAAGAAAAGCTTCCTCTATCTGTCCACAAAATTATAAAAATATGCAAATTAATCACTGTTTTTATCTCTTTCATCAATATTTTCTATAAGCAAAACTTCGATTCACATATTAGAAGCGTTCTTATTGCCTTTTTCAAGAATTTTGAGAATCCGGTCCATTTAAACGCATCATACCGAAAAGGTCTACTTACCTAAGATTTATAGATAACATTCTTTTATTATATCCCCACGATGCAAACATAATAATGAAACTCAATAAAGTTGAACCTAATATTGAATTAACAAACGAATTTGAAATAAAAAAATTCTCTAACTTTTCTCGACATCTTATTAATAGGGAGTTAGAATTCAAATTTTATCGTAAAACCACGATTTAATATCGATTTAAACAATTTCTATTTCCATCCCGACAAAAGAATAATATCTGGACTAATAATAAATTTCTATCTCAAAGATAACTAACACGGAATGCCTATAGGAAGAGAAATATATTAATATTATATTAATATTATTAATTATTAATATATTATATACAGGGTGTTTCAAAAAGAATATGCCAAAATCATTACTCTGTTTTTCAGGTCTATAGCATTGTAGTGGACTGAATCAGGGGTTATTTGATAAAGTAGTTATCAAAGTTTGATTGGGTCTTAGTTTCACCGCTGTCGTTAGTATAACTTCCGGTACAGCTGAATTGTGGGAAGATCAATCAAAATGGCGACTCCTCAGCAGAAGGCGTTTTGCTTGCTTGAGTTCGCGAAAACAAACGCCATTGTCACGGTGCAGCGTGCTTTCAGAACAGATTCGGCATTGATCCGCCTCATCGTGAGAGCATTCGACGGTGGGTTAGACAGTTTAAAGAGAGTGGGTACCTGTGCAAAAGAAAGAGTCATGGAAGACCATTTGTTACAGAGGAGCAGGTGGAGAGGATTCATGATGCATTTTAGAGCAGCCCACGTAAGTCCGTATGTCGAGCAAGTCTTCAGCTTGCCATCCCTCATACCACTGCCTGGCGTGTGTTAAAGAGACGATTACACATGAAACCATACAAATTAAACCTCGTCCAAGCACTTACTAATGATGACAAGGTGATGCGGAAGACATTCTGTGAGTCAATGCTAGAGATGGGGGAAGGTGATGAAACTCTCTTTTCACGTTTAGTTTTTGGTGACGAAGCGAATTTCAATTTGAGAGGCACAATCAATCGTCACAATGTGCGCATTTAGGCAACAGAGCACCCACATGAAACTGTTGAGCATGAAAGAGATTCCCCTAAAGTGAACGTCTTCTGTGCTGTGTCTCAAGACAAGGTCTATGATCCCTTTTGCTTTGAAGGAAACACCGTTACAGGACAAACCTATCCCGATATGCTCCAAAACTTGCTATTCACTTTACTGCAAGCAGATTCGAATGACTTCATTTTTCAGCAAGATGGAGCACCACCTCATTGGCATCTCGGGGTTAGAGCTTATTTGAATGAAAATGTGCCTCAGCGATGGATTGGGAGGAGAGGTGCTAAAGACCTTGCTCTCTGTGCTTGGCCTGGCAGATCCCCAGACCTCACTGTGTGTGACTTTTTCTTGTGAGGGTATGTTAAAGACCAAGTTTATGTTCCAGCACTTTCAGCAAGTATCGATGACTTGAAAGATCGAATAACAGCTGCAATCAAAACGGTGGACCGTGACATGCTGAGGCGCATTTGGGAGGAATTCTCATATCGGCCTGATGTTGTCCGCCCTGCCGGTGGTGGCCACATTGAGCACTTATAAAACTTGAATGTATATACAACACATGTGTTCATGCTAGAGTTTTGTATTTTTTTCGTTTTTGACACATCACGTGATGCTTTTGGCGTATTCTTTTTGAAACACCCTGTATATAATTATATTAATTGTATTAATATTATTAATTATTAATATATTAATTCAGAATTCTACACTACCCGCGTCACTTTATCCTCAATGCTAAAAAATGAGCTTACAAAATTCACAAAGCCAAATAACCAGACAACAATAACATTTCTAACAAAAACTACACAAAATTTCATATTCCTCCACTCCAAAAGTATGTCTAAACTAGTCATCCCTAATACTAGGATCGTTACCACGACCCCTAAGACAATCGTAGAAAAAATAAACCAAAAACCAATGCAAATGCCAAGTTTTATCAATTAAATTATTTATAATGCAAAAATATTTAAGCGGGAGAGACATAACGTGATCTAAAAATCCGCATTTACGAACATAAGAGAGACCTGCATTTGAACAAACGATCTAACTCTCTCGTATTGTATAGGAACAATGTGGGACATAAATTAAATTTTACAAATTAAAAAAAACAAAACAAAATAAAAAACTAATTCTTTAAGGAGAAAATACTTTGAAAGGTTAATAAAATATTATTACCAACTATAAACACAGACCTAAAATATTACATTACATCACCATCCGTCTTTGAACCCATTCTTCAAGAATCTAATTTATATCCAACACAAATTGTACGTATATCAAACCCGTCCAAGATTAAACGGATTGCAACCCTACTGTGCCGGCTGACCATACAGAGATAAGACATTAGAAGTTCTACTTGACAGACACTACTACACAATTACAAAAATACATTACTATCCGATGATAGAATTTTTACCAACTTGCATATACATATAGAATTATCTATGTGCACGTGATACATGACTGACCAATGACAATCGACAGAAACAAAATTGAAAAATACCAACGTTGTCTTTGTTGTTTGTTTTCTTCTCTATCTCTTTTATACGAGTTTCATTAAAAACGACTACCAACTTTTATTGTTGGCAACAGGATCATCTCATGAAATTTGCCTAAACGAGGGATTACTGTCCAAATACAATGAAAAGAAATGTTGTTAGCTGTTTTTAATGAAACTTATATAAAAGAGGCATTGCTGCTCAAATACACAATTATATATATATATATATATATATATATATATATATATATATATATATATACACGCACACACATACACAAACACACACACACGCATATATATATATATATATATATATATATATATATATATATATGAAAATGTATAGAAAATAGGAAAGAACTGGTTAGGTAAATAATCGAAAGTTCTTTAGTATTTTCTGTTATTATTTTTAATAAATAGTGTTCGATACAAAAGCAGAGCATAAATATAATTATTTATTTAAAAATATAATTATTTATTTAAAAATATAATTATTTATTTAAAAATATAATTATTTATTTAATGTTGGAATCATATTTTTTAAATAAATAATTAAATATATATATATATGTGTGTATATATATATATGTGTGTGTGTGTGTATATATATATATATTTAGGCGTGTGTGCGTACTTACCATAATTTTTCTGGATAGATAGATAGAAGAAAGAAAGAAAGAAAGAAAGGAAAAAAGTCTGATGGAATTCATGCAGTTGACAGCTACAGATATTCTTCCACGATTTCATTTTATCGCTATCAAAACTGACATAAAATGACGAACATATCACTAATGAACTGTTTAACACGACTTGCTATTTATAATGACAATCGGCAAATATCAAAGTGGAACTGTCTGATTCCAACTCTCCGGGACTTCCATACATGCAAAATTCTTGATTTCTTTTAAGAAAGTAAACATTAGAATTAAAGCAGAAAGCAATTATTGTTGCTTTTGTTTTTCGATTTTTAAAGTCAACTTTTATGTTTTAAAATATCTCACGCGTTAAATAGTAAAAATAAAAATAAAGATTAACAGAACTTTTCTCATATTTCAAAATATACTTTAGAAGTTCACTTTACTGATTTTGGACGTTTTTGAAGTATTTTAGTGTGAATTTCTTTAACACAACTCTGTAAGAGATTTTAACCCTTTGAGTTCTGACCACAGCTTTACCGGTGGTAGAGAAAAATGACGTAATGCCCAGCCATCGGTAGAACGGTGGGTAAACACTTGTAACTATTTTGATGTCTACCGGGAAACATTACAGAGCAATTATTTGCGAGTTT
The DNA here is from genome assembly GCA_963932145.1 of Acanthosepion lycidas. Classification (NCBI taxonomy): domain Eukaryota; kingdom Metazoa; phylum Mollusca; class Cephalopoda; order Sepiida; family Sepiidae; genus Acanthosepion; species Acanthosepion lycidas. The sequence continues at coordinate 62,951,991 of OZ010593.1, forward strand.
TGACTCAGGAGTTCAGTCAGAAGTGTTTTCATATGAAATAAAATATTGTCAAAACAATGCAATATTTTATTAGGTTCGTGCAAAAATAATGTCGTTTTCTCATATATGTTACTATTTGAAAAAACGACATTATTTTTGCACCAACCTAATATAATCATAATTTCAACGGTGATAATTTCGACTTCAGCCAGGTTTTTGCGTAAAACGTAACCATTAAATTGCCTTGTTATTATTTCTTAAATCATATCAGACTTATTCGCAATCAAATGGAATTTTATAAGTGAGGACATATCTATGAAAGAATGTAAACTTTCGCTACGCCTTTTAGTTATTAACGCCACTATCGATGCAATAATTTTCATAGATTTTTCACAATAATTTTCATAGATAATTTTAAGGTTGCGTTTTCATCGGCTTTATCTCGTATCCAAGAATTAAATTTCTTCTTTTCTGATCGATTCTTTTATGATGACGGAGTTGATAGCTAACTTCACGGCCAACATACAGGTTCAGGACTGAAAGCTTTCAGTTTTATCAAAACCTGCTCCCGTCATCCATTCTTTATCGCCGTTTGGCTGCGCAAGATTTGAAGGTGAAAGAAAATCCGAGACGATGAAAGTGACGATGGCGTGATGAACCTCACCTTGCCTAGAAGAGAACAATGGTCTTTCCCTGCAGTATATATGAAATGAGACATTCAGAATGTAGTTATAAAACTGCAAAGGACTGCCAGTGATTCTGTTATTATTTCGAGTGGCGCCTTCTGTAGCATAGCCATCTTTCTCTGCTGGTTTAACCCTTGAGAACGGTGGAAATCGTAATCCGCTTGTTCCATAGTTGGTGGTCTTTTGGGCTTCGCTTCTTCGATCTTGGCGCTAAAGTTGGCCCTACCAGGCCTTTCGAACTCCTGAAGGTATCACTGTCCGAGGTACTGTCAATTTAAGAACTAAAAATAATATATTAAATATATTTTTATTTCAGTAAACTAGCTGAAACTATATTTTATCATATTATTTGAGAGTTCTCATAATTTATGAAAATTAATTATTAATAAAATGCATAGAAATACCTAAAGCGTGAAGACAGACGCGCACACAAATACGATCGCATAATTGCATTATAAATAAGATTACTTTGTCACTGGCGTTTCAGTCTTCTTCGAAATGCATCTATTGAGATTTCATATACTAATACTATTATTTGCTAATTAGTCTCCAAAAGCCATTTTTTGGATTGCCATCAGCTGTGTTCTCTTTAATCTCATCCTCGATCTGAAATATTTTTTCAACGGCTTTTTAAATTCTATGAAAAGACAAATCCGGATTATATTTCAGCTGACAGATCAAAGCGATGTTGCCTTTGGGAAAATGTCATGCTGGAGAGATAAATAAACGACTCTTGCGATAATTGTAGCTTAATGGCATCAGATTACGGTAAAAATCATTGGTGATGTTCTTGTTGTGTTCAGCATTTTTATAAGTGTCATATTTGTCAACGGATTAATATATAATACTTGTTTAATGTTACCAATTTCATTGAAGAATAGTGTTTTAGAATAAGAGATTACTTGGGTCTTCTTTTCTTTTATGAATGCAATTTTAAATCGATGTGAGCATAAACTTTCATTTAATTAAGAAGAAATAACGGCCATATTATGTTGAAACACCGTTTTCCGTACGAATGGCGAAATTAAGGTTACCGCTTGGAAATACCAGATTCTGTAAGCTTGGGTGTGCAGGTGGTGTAGCAGATAATGACATGGAATTGTTAATCGGAGTTCCAATTCCAGTTGGGTCGGTATATTCACTTACGCCTAAATACTATTTGAAAAGATATAAATCGACATCATCTACTCCCAATTAGCTGTTACTTAGTAAGATTTGTATCACTAAATAGTAATTATAGTAAAAAATACATTTTTTTAAGCATTACGCCCCGAGCAAGGCGTGAAGCCACTAGGATGCAGGGGGTTGCAGAAGATTTGGAGCAAGTGCAGATAGGAGTGATAGAAGAAAGGGTTAGGAGAGGGATAGTGGATAGATCAAGGTAACTGGAGATGTCGATTGGCATTACATTTGAATAGTTGGAGATTATCGCTATGAGGGAAACAGTAATTAGAAAGGGTGTTCCACAGGCGAGAGGTGCGAGGTATTAAGCTATTGGAGTAGAAGAGACGGCTACATTTAATAGTTTCTATAGTAAAAAGGTGAGAGCGGGATGCCAGCCTCGTAGGGCGCTTGAATTCATGGAGTCTGGGAACCAGTGAAAGCAGCTCATCGGAACAATTACCATGAAAGTATTTGTAGAAAAGACAGAGAGAGGCGACGGCGCGTTTGTGAGAGAGTGACTGTAGACGAAACGCCAGATCAGGGCCAATTATATTACATATCCGTCTCTGGATCTTGTCAAGAACTCCGATGTAAAGAGGATGTGCACCAGACCAGCAATACTCCATGCAAGGGCGAATGGTTGTTTTGTATATTTGTATTTATGGTTGTATTCTAACCTAAACAACCCGCAAACATCTTTAAATATACAAATAGAAAAAAATGCCGTAAGAATTTTTGCCGTTAACAATAAAATTTTAAAAAACCCAGACGACATGCATTTAACGGATGTCAGATTTCATTGAAGAATACATCCCTATCCCCTACCAAAATGTAGCTAATGACTGATACATCAAAATACAGACATAAAGAACACGCAGACACCCTTTGTCTAGTGGAAGTGGATTTATCTGTAACCTTGGAAACGTGAATTAGGATTTTAGCTGTGTCTTTAAAACCTAGTAATTTTAAAAGTTACTCCAAAATTCGCTTGAGGATGAAATGGAACTAATGTCGTCGTTAATCTAATTGCAAAATTAAATTCGGGCCTTCCATTTTTGAAACATGGTTAGAACTGTGTAGCGGAAAAACCATATTTTAAATCAATTAATTTATTATATATATATATATATATATATATATATATATATATATATATATATATATATATATATATATCTTCGAAATGAAAAGCTTGAGTTGATTTGGCATGTGTTTGTTAAGCGTTAGAACTTCTCTCAACTTTTTATCTATTTTGTTTTGACTCTTCAAAACGTATCGATCTTTTTTTTTTTTTTTACCTTTATGTGCATTGCCTGCGTGCACAAAAATCCAATCAGTCACACATCAGTATCAATAGCCAAATGCTTTCCGGGCAGATATCATATCTACAACATTGCCAAACTTGACAAACTATTTTTACGGGATCAATAGGCGTTCCATTACCTTTTGTCCGTAAATGTCGTTTCCGGTGCCAAAATGTGTCCTAATCACACTTAGAGGATACATCATTCAATGTACTTTCATCATCACTTCAGTAAACAGACTTAACATCAGTTGAAATTGACTAAATGACCGACCCATTCTATTCCTTTCTTTTATGATTGGTCGATTTGTAAATCTCTCCTTCTTTGTTGCTGAAAAGGAATTTGGCAATCAGCAGCATTTTCGGGGTGAAATACTCATTTTCATTAGATCTCATCTTTATCACCGACCAAACCCATAGAAGCGGAACCAGCAAATCGATCATGCAATTGCACTGGCCGGCTAAAATCGTTTTAGTTATTGGTCATTGAAACTTTACAAATAACTGATTAGAGAGACTCCCATTGCTTCTCTGGGTCCGCATTCGTTTGGCAGACAATTAACTCTATAAGCATTTGTCGGAAGATAAACAGTGAAGTTTAAGTAAATGATGGCTTTAAAGAGAAGGCTAAGTGGCATGCCAGGTGTAAGAGTTTTTTTTTATTAACTAGCAGCATGGCCATGCGTTGCCTGGGATTGAGTCAAAAATCATACGACTCATACAGCAATCGCTTGACTTAAAATATTTCTGCCCTTCCTTGCTTTTAAACAGGTGCCCTTTCCCCTGCTGATGTTGCTACATGCCTTATTTCTTGCCTATGTCACACTGCGATTTTTTTTCTAAGCATTAAATCTTTTACGAAAAATGAACTAAACAAAATGAACACAAAACGATCAGCTTTAAAAAAGGACTCGTAACTGGAAAAAACGAATGAAAAAAGAATGTTAACAACAAATACTTTTTCACACCCAACCCACTTCTGCAGAATCAGAATCAACGTTGAGTTTAAGCAACCGAATATGCCAATTGGAGTAAAGTGCCATGCAGATTAAAATTTTCCCACTTGTGACGAATGCATATATCGATTCTTTTTGCATGCTAGCATGCTAGTTAACATTCGTGTCAGTCAGCTGTTGGCTCTCACGCTAACCAATAGAATCTTCCTGCCTATTCGTGGCAGCCAGCTATAGGCTCTCACTCTGGCCTGTAGAAAATGGCCGCAAACTACATGAAAATTGCCGTCTTCAAGCGAAATTTTTTTTGGAATTCCCAAAAAAAATTCGCTTGAAGATGGAACAGAACTTACTTTAATTCAATTTAATTCAAATAATTATATTGAAGTTTTCGGCTCTTGTTTTGTAACATGAGACCTCTTATGTAGCTTGTTGGAATCATATTTTTAAATAAATAATTATATATATATATATATATATATATATATATATATATATATATATATATATATATATATATATATGTTTGTGTGTGTGTGTTTGTGTGTTTGTGTGTGAAGGGTGATAGATGTAATTTATTCATGCATTGTAGAAAAATAAACACTTCACCCTAACTTATTAAACAAGAGAAATAAATTCATGGCTACAATTAGGCATAAAAATAAATATCTTTTGCAATACACTGATCCAGATTAATTAGTCATGTTATTTACGATCTTCTGGTCGTAAATAACATGACTTTATTACGATTTTTTTGATCTCTAAGTCCGTTCATTTTGTAAATATTTTTTTAAAAGCCCACCAATCTCCCTTTAGGATTAATATAAAGTGATATTAATAACTTAAAATGAACATTATTTTTAACTATATATATATATATATATATATATATATATATATATATATATATATATATATATATATATATATAAAATAAAAATCCCATCTATTTCAAAAGCAAATAACGAAAAAATGGAATTACCGTATACTATATAGTCTACCACCGTATTGTGTTAATAAGTTATTTTTATTAAAATGTGAAATTATTTAACGCTCAGTCTCTTCCCAGCACCTGAATATTGCGTTGTACATGAAACTCCAATTTATGCTACCGGTGAAGGATAATATGTATATTTATTAATATATGTGTATATTTAGGCATCATATTTTAATTGAAACCAGTTTGGTTAAATAATTTAGGCATATCATGTGCATTAGTTTTCGTTGTGATCATTTCAAGTTCGCCGATAATTTTTTGGTAAATTTTGAAAATTGAGTAAAAAAAATAACTAAATTTTCTTTCGAAAATTTTCCCAAGTACTTTCAATCTCATTTGAGGCCATCTTCCGGTGGTTATATTGTCTGTGTATGTATATATTGTGGTTATATTGTCGGTGTATGTATATATTGTTTCTGGAAATTTAAAACATTTCAACTGTTCGTTTTCTTACTGCTTATGTAGGGTTCTGTCTTTCAAAGTTCTAAGTTCACGTATTCTTTTGGGGTATTTTTTTTTGGCGGTGGGGGGGTTCCAGTATGTTTTTGCCCATACATATATAATATTATTTTCATAAGCATTTAAAATCTTTGTTGCTATACTAGTAGTTGACTTTATTCATTTGGGGCTTTAACTCTTTTATATAAAGGGTTGCAAGGATTTTTAGTTTTTGCTTGTTATTGTTTTTATTTAATATATATGTATTTGCAACTAATATCCGTCTAATCTGTGAGTGTGGGCGCGAGTGCTGATATATTGAACTATGTTCGGCCAAATGAAATGCAAGTCTTTTTGTTAGCATCGTCGTAGTTAAGCCGACGTACGTATTGACATTTTTATCAGAGATACAATATTCTAAACGACATTTAAGTTGATATACAATATTGGCCTTCTGAAAGATGCTAGTTGGCGGAGAAGTATTGTATTAAATTTAGTATAGAATATGTATTAAATTTTGTATAGCATATGATTAATTTATTTTTCTTTTTACTTTCATCCGTGAAAATGATGTCCCTAATGACATTGCTGATGAATAAAATTAGACAAGCTATAGAAATATTAACATAAATCAAAATGAATACAGTACATTATGAAATGACTCTAAACATATCAAATTACTATATCGTAATCATATGCATACCAAATATAAACAGGAGGACTAATTTCTAAAAAAATCTCATAAACACTAATATATCCCCGACTGATCCGGCTAATTTTTGTTCCTTACCCAGGTGTACGCGCTCGGGCTCCGCACATTACACCAACCGTCAAAGGACGGAGTCACAACTGAGAAAATCATACTGGGAGGTGCCCAGGCCTGGGAAAAAGCTGCTCAAGGCCGCCTCCTCTCATTGCCCCAGAGAGAGGTATCGGGGCTTGCACTGATACCAAAACAACCAATGGTTGCGGGGACTCGGGCAATTTTTGTTCCTCGTCGGGGTGTACGCGCTCGGTCTTCCCACATTAAAACTAACTTGTGTCACAACCAGACCTCGTGGTGATGGTGGGGTTAGTAAATACAAATTACTATAAAGTAGAGCTGAGGCATTTTAATCTCAGAATTGGTGTGAGAATTGAGCTCTAATTTCGCATTTATTCATGTAGATTCCTTAATATAGATTTTACTTAATTAGCTATTATGTTTCTCTAACTCTTCAAATATTGAATGTATAACTAATTCTAATTTCTATTTTCCCATCTTTACACTCTATTAATTTTATTTTATAAATTGTCCCCTGTTCTGTCGTCCATGAAATAAAAAGAATTTTTTGTATAGAAATAAGGATCTATGTACATCAAATCGTCTTTAAATTAAGTGACAGTAAAAGACGTTTTTAAAATGTACGCTTAAATATCAATTTAATACTTAAATTCAGCGATCAATTTTGAGTAGTTTATTTTTTGTAGATTATTGATGCCTATCGCATCTATTCCTCCCTAGCTATTGTGATGATGGCCAAACCAAGAGTTCTCCACAGAAGCTAGCTTAAAATTTTAGCTAGATTAAAATTTTAAGCTAGCTACAATTTTGGATACAAAAGGACAATAAGATTTACTCCCTTTGAACTATGAATAGCAAAGATAATGTCTAGTTAATATATTAATATATATTTTTAACTTCGCATAAACTGGTAAACCTAAATCTGAGCTCAACGAAAATCGTTCCTTGCGCCTAACTTTTCTAGGGCTTTTGAATGAGCTATGAATCGTGGAAATCGAACCAGTGGAAGCTGAGGAGCTCCTTGAACACACACACACACATACACACACACACACACACACATATATATATATATATATATATATATATATATAAGATATATAAGACATACCCCTTCCTTTATCTTATCAGCCTGACTGATGCTATCTCGCATGAGAGTTAATCATTACCTCTCGGTTTCAAATTGCTAGGTTTGTTGCCAAGAAAGTCTTTGTCTCGTGTTAGACAATTTTCTCTCCAGAACCTATCATATTTATAAGTCTATCATTAGTCCTGCTTTGAATATTGGTGCCACATATGGTTCGGTTCTTCTGCCGTATATTTAGAGATTCGTGATAAGATCCAAAGAAGAATCAGCAATATTATTTGTCCTGATCTGGCGCTTCGGCCTCCGTCACGTTCTTACCGTCATAATATAGTTTCCTTGTGTCGTTTCTATAAATATTTTTATAGTAATTTTTCAGGTTAATTGACAGACTTAACGCTATGGCATTTTGAATTTTTTTGAATGTAAAAGTAATAATCGATAATAAATCCAATAACCCAATGATAATAATTCAATAATCAATTGGCGGAAATGTCTCATCAGTTGAATTTGCTAGATGTAACCCTATCTTCTATACTAAGGGTTTCTTTCCTCGGACTTTTCTTTTGTGGAACTCTCTTTCGGCTTAGTGCTTTCCAGCCAACTTTTATATTCAAAAGGGAAAATGTAATGTTATTTACTGTCAAGATTACACGTCTGTTCTTCTCTATCCCTGATGGTTCTCTTTTTTTTCTTGGTCTTCCATACTCGATACCTCCTTTTGAATTAGTGGCTTTACTGACTTCCATGGGGAGATATGATTTTAAATAATATATGAATATAGACAATGAATATATTACAGGATATTCAAGAAGTATCCCTAGTACTCTTTTTTGTGATAGCGAAACCCGGAGAAAATACGTTAAGCAGGAAAACCAACTAGAAAGTTTCCACCCATACTGCCTCGATATCACAATATCTGTGATGCTCGACATCACAAAGATATCAACACTGTTGTGCAATCAGACTCCTGGTGGCATATATTCTCTCTTTTTTCAACATCGTCTTTGATTCCCAGAGGAAATAAAAAGACATTTGAAATTAAGGAGCGACCAAAAGTAGGTCGCCAAGCAAAAAGGTTAAAGAAGAGGAAAAACGCGAAATTCAATGGTGAAGAAAAAAGTATAATATGGCTGTGGGCAACTTTATGACTAAAAAATAGCTTAAAAAATTTTCATAGATTTTGTTTTCTTGTTAGTCACAATAAAACTAATTAAGTCCGTGGGAGATTTTTTAAAAAAGTCAATTTCTTATGCTTTTCCAAAAAATATCCCCAAAAGGAAACCAAAAGTGATTTGGCCGTAGGGCGGCTGTCCTGATAATTGAAATCACATGCTTTTCAAGTAATTTCCTTGATATTACTGAAATACTGAAATTCTAATTGAATCAACTTGAAATAAAATTGCAGGCGTAGTTTAGAGCAACGTGATCTATTGAACAAATACAGGTGCAAATGGATGACCCTTGGGGGAATGAAAAAGTTTGCAAGAGGATAAACTTTCATGAGAACGAGAAATGACAGCTAACTGTGTAGAATTCTGAAGAGACACGTTCTAAACGGACACCTTACTGCAAACATGTTGAAAAACATACAGATAAACACAAAAACGCACACACAAATTATACAAACAATAACTATAAATATATATTGTTGGAAGGAAACAGAAAGGGAGATAACTCCAAAGTAATGGAAGAGTTATCCCTCTTGCTTTGGACATCGTGACGTCAGACGTCACGTGGGGGAATACAGAGAGAGATCCAAGATGGCAGACTACACAGGGACACGTGTGGCAACCGTCTCTCCATATTTCACTGATTCTTTTGTAGAGTAGTATTAACTCAGTTATCTAGTAATTAATAAAATGCTGTAAACCTAAAAACGTTCTTGGTAATTATTTCCAATCAACAAATGCATTGCTCGGTCCTCAGAACTCATGCAAACATAACACATATATATCGGGGGTGGGGGGAACTTTATCGGTCCAACCCACTTCACAATATCGGACATTTTTAAAAAGGATTAAATGAATTTGAGAACAGACGTGTTTAACGGGAGTATGCAGAATGATATGTGCCGTATTACATTTTTAAAATGTTCCTTTTGTGTTCGTATAATATTTATTTAGATTCCTGCAGGTTTCTCCTAATTTTTGTGACAATTATTACTGTCGATGGAGTAAACTCCTTCCGGTTTTAGCGTATTCTTTTGTTTAGTATTGACTAAGACTTTTATTGTTTTGGACGTAGGAGTAACAAATTTCATATTGAGTTTAGATAGATTCTTTTCGATTGTAGTTGTGATAGAGTTAGTTGGTAGTATAATATATTCTTTTGATTCATTGGGTTTGTCATGAGGGTCCGTTTTTTATTTGGAATATCTTATAGGCCATTTGTTTCGCATTGAATATAAAATAATTAGGGTACTGGAGAAGCTTGAAAATGTTTTCAATGTATTTCTTTGCTTTGTATAAATAATATATTTCTCCTCTTCGTGTAAATAATCAACAAACAAAAAACGGCGGCATTTTTTTTATTATTATTTTAACTTTTGGTTTGAATATATTAGATGCATTTTTAGGAATTTTTCAAATGGGACGTTGATGTAAAGAGAATTTATATCTAAGCTGACCATACGTTTGTCAGCGATGATTATTTCCCGTAAATGTGTAGAGAGTGCTTTAATCGCAATGTCTTCAGTTTTCACCCTGGCTCATACAACATTACACCATTCTTGGGTGGTCCTCTATTATCACAGATACGTAACAACAATGTGTTAGAAAGAAAAACAAAAGACTGTAAATGAATTCGGCTAGATATTATTCTTTTTAATTCAAAATAAAACAAAAAAAATCTAAAAGCCCCAGCACCTCTCGTTCTGGCGCATCTGTAGACGTACCAACTTAACAACAAATTTAATCCGTTGAAGTACGAAACGCCTCACAAGTAAACGCTTTTGACTTTGTCCTACACTTCCCATATATATATATATATATATATACACAAACACACATACACACACACACACATATATATATATATATATATATATATATATATATATATATATATATATATATATATATATATATATATAATTAAACTTAGAGAGCCAGCGGATCGTCAGGGAAGGCCGGCTGGACGATTATTTTCGGCTAACATACATGTTCTTGGTTCTTTCTTTTTTTAATACATTTTCCCCTTTGGTATTGGTTGTTTATTTGCAAATCAATACACCAAACGTTTTCCGAGCGAGTATAGTTTCTTATACTTATAAGATTTCTATATATATATATATATATATATATATATATATATATATATATATATAAATGTGTGTGTGTGTGTGTGTGTGTATATATAATATAACATAATATAATATAAAAGGCTCAAACAGTAATATTCCATGGTTATAATTTATTACATTGGAATCGTAATCACCATCCAATTCATCAGACCTACAAATTCAAAAAGAAATCGGAAAATATAACTCCGGGTATAAAAAAACAAAATTTTAGTGAGAGTGTATGTGTGTGGGTAGGAAACAAGTTTGAGAGGGAATGCATGAAAGCTCTAGTGAGGGGTGTAACAGAAGAAAGAAGAACAGGAAAGGCCTGAAGGTGAAGATGTGGATTAAAATTTAACAGAAGTTTTAAAGACAGGGGTTAAATATCGATTTCAATGAGTGAGATACTGATATATATGAATTATTTTCAGATGAATAAATCACTACCGATTCTCTGACCTAAAATTAAAGGGCAAACTGATCATTATCTAAACACATATTATTAAATATAACAAATAATGAATGTCTATTATGTTTGCTCATGATCCGCTCCAATGTTCAGATGTTTGCTTTAATTAAATTAAAAACCGACACCGAAAATATGCCTAGCATATAAGCTGATTCCTTAAGTTTACGAATTTTCCAATGGTGTTCCTTGTCTATGATCTCAACATGATCCCGCAGAGGGCGGTGATCTCCCTTCTCTCTCCATATGTTGTCAGCCACGCCTGATTTTTCTACTTCTCCTCGCGTTACAGCTTTCTGGTGTTCTTGAATACTTACCTTGATGGGGCGGCCTGTCTTTCCTTTATATTCCTTTCCGCAGCTGCACGGGATAGCGTACACACAGTCTTTAGTCATGTTCTCCTCTAGGGGGGGGTCTTACTCGGGAGAGATATCTGCGAAGTGTCGTCAAGCTTTTGAAGGTTGTCCTGATGTCATACGGACCGCAGATCCTTTGAATTCTCTCTGATAACCCCTTTACATAAGGCAGGCCACAAAAATCTCCTGAGCCGACCAAGGATAGAAATAAATACAATATGGGAACCAGTAATAAGGAGTGCCAGAGAAAAGCAATGATAACAAAGTTGCAATATGAGCTCTGGTAAAAACATGACCTAATAACTGCTAAATTGCAATATGAGCAATGGTAAAAATGGTTGCTGAAGACATTATGTTTATAATACCCAGAAATTCATACCTTAAGGACACCTGGCACAGTGGATAAAGGGGTTACTTAGATCCCGTGACAGGACCCAAAGAGTGTGAGTTCAATACCCGGCTAAGGCATTGGAGATAAATGATAACTGACATTCATCAAATATGGCACGTGGAACTAGAACAGTTTACCCCAGTGAGCAAAATAAAAGGTTCAGTTCGAAATTCCAACCACCTGAAGAAGGTCGGAGCGTACGACGGCCGAAACGTTGTGATAAATATGGCGACAAACATGAGGACAATGTACATAATACCTCATCTCAGAAATATAGACAGACCTTTATATACATTATGTGTATTTATTTTTGATATTTAACATTATAAAATATGCCAGCATTAATATTATTGTTTACTAAACCGACAACATTTAGGTTTTGATCATAATCGAAATTTTCGGAAGCACCTGAACAAAAAAGCAAACAAAAACCTGAAGTTTCAACAGTTTATCGACAATTCTAATTTGAATGTACAACAATTGAAAATACTAAATAGAAAATTGCAAAAATAGATAATAAAGAATAAGACATGTCTCGTCTGCTGAATTTGCCAAAAAATTTAAATTCTCGCTCGAGAATATATTATTATTATTATTATTATTATTATTATTATTATTATTATAATTCTATTTTTGCTATGGTCACACTACCTACCAAGTCAGCGTCAAGACCTAAGTGGTATGTTCTTATGGCTACATTTCCTGATTTGCTTTTCCCGTTTCCATAACACCACTAGTGTTACCTGGACAAAATTCTTCTTATTGTGTGAGTGAGCTGTACTACTTATCAAGACATTATTTTGTATTTCTCTTAAGCTGTGATTTCCAGGGATTTTTTTCACTGTATTGTTGCGTTCATTTTTATCATTCAAATTACACATGGTATGACGAGTTATATTCTTGCTTTCAATTTCCACATTTATTTCTATTTCAATTTCCAAGTCTTTATATTTCGATAGTTTTATTCTAAATCCCTTGCTATGTTACACTCCGTTGGGCAAGCGAGATCAATTAATAGAAAAGTCTTCTTCTTCTTCTTCTTCTTATTATTATTATTATTATTATTACAATTATTATTTATACATCATTTTTATTGGTTACTCATATTTGAGTAGACGCACCGTTTATTTATTAAACACTATATTTATTTATTTTCCTATTCCGGCCTGAATATACATGGAAACTTGTCCTCTCTCCCTCAGAGCAAACGCCCTGTACTGTAAAATCGCAGTATTTTGAACAGGTGTTTTACATTTCTTCGTTGTATGCTGGTCGTTGGCTCCTATAAGAAGCACAACTGCATTTGCTAAACCGCTCCACATTGCTTTGAATTAAGACTGTTCATTCTCATAGACTAGATGCTAATCAAGGTTATATGGCACAGTTTTGTCTGCTATTTACCCAAAACTGAAGAAGGAGAGGGTAGAGAGAATGATAGATTTCCATAAAATTTTTTGTGCGTAATTATTTGTGAAAGTAACCAACTCACTGGAATTCGAACTCGGCGTTCCAATTTATCATCCGAGTTGTGATCCATTATATCAAACGCACACTCAGTCTTACAATATATATATATATATATATATATATATATATATATATATATATATATATATATATATATATATATATATATATATATATATATATATATATATATATATATATATATATATATTTAGACACGTGTGCGTGGATAAGTTAACTTGAACTTACTATCGTCTCATTTATTCTAATAGAAAAGGATAATATAATTGTAAGAATAAATATAAAATCCTTTTTCAAATATCGCTTTCTCTCAGTCTACATCTGTATGCGTATGTGCCAGAGAGAAATACACACACACACACCTATATATATATATATATATATATATATATATATATATATATATATATATATATATATATATATATATATATATATACAGACGTATAATTGAATGTATGCTTAAAAATAGTTTTATCTCCTTACGTAAACATACAAAATATTGTGAAATAAAAGTAAAAGAAAAGTCTTCTTCATGAAGTTTACGGGGAAGTAAGATAAGCAAACTTTTAATTAAATAAATTTTTTAAACGTCTGGACAATTTTAAATTCATAGAAACCAATTTACTTTCATAGGATTTAGAAAAGTTTCACACTTTAATGCTATTAGCTTCCGTAATTAATTGGGTCCTTACTCCTGCTATGAAGACCTTTTAGTGTTATCATATTTATGGTGACTATTTTTGATTTCATAACGTGATATATTGGCGATTAACCACTTAGTGTCTATTTTCTCTGGAACTGCCAATGGTAATAATGTTGGCGGGAAAATTAAAGAGATATCCCTGAACAATAGGATTTTTAGAAATCTTCAGAACCAAAATTATGTTTTATTTACTTTTATTTAACTTGGCTAATGAGACACTATGTGCGAATTAAATATTGATAAAAAAAAAAAAAGTTATCATTGAATTTACATTCGTCTACTTCACGGAACGAAACGGAAATAAATAAGAAAAAAATGAGTCACACGATGAAATATTCAAGAAGAGGATTCAAGGGTTTTTGTGAAATTACAAAAAATAAAATAAAATATAAAATAAATAAAATAAAAATAAATTAGTTAAAAAAACTTCTAATGGAATAAACAAAAACGTATATGGTGTTTAGAATCTTCGTAGCTTTGGGATTTTCGAAAAAAAGACTTTTTTTTAAAAAAAAAATTCTATTTAAGAATTCTGCAACAATCGCCATTTTGAATACCGCGAAATACAACAAATCAAAGAGTTTCTTAATGCACATTCCCACACAGACACTTTCCTAATGAGTTACTCAATCGGAACTGAGATGCTATAAAATGAACTTGTTGAACTTTCTGCATTCACAGAGCATGTTTATCAAATTTTGAATCGGACATCCGTGGAGATTATTCGAACCATTAAGCAGACATTCGAGAATTGTTCAATGTGTCAAAACAAGACGAAATCTCCCCCAAAAACTATTGGTAAGTGTTATGGTCCAGGTTAGGACCAAGAAAGAACAACACGAACACAAGAGTAGAAATAACGAAGGTATATTACACGAAATAATAATACAAGATGTCAGTCTGGTTTGGAGTGAACTACTATCGGCTCGAGTAGATTCGATATTTACTTGCCTCCCCCCCACGAGGGAAAGATGTGGCACAAGGCCGAGTTTTACGTGGGTTTTTCCAATCCCGTAGGCTCGGCCAAAAAATGCCCGTAGAAACTGTAAAAACAGAATCGGGTTGGTCAACCTCCCCGAACGAGACTCTGCCCTTCGGCGGCGCCTCGTCCGGATTCCTCTCTGCTCAGAGGCAGAGAGTTCGACCGTCAAGCCGAAACGGCCTGACTCGATTCGACCCTCTCTCTTGAGAGGCGGAGTATACATAGTGTTAGGAACAGTTCATTGTGTAGTTATAGGTAAGGATCCATGTTACTATCATGGATCCTTGGCCAGCAGTCATTTCAAATGAACCTTGTCACGTGCTATATCTAATATATGTAGCATATATATGCCACACGTGATATTTAACGTGTACATATATTTATTGACTCTACTTCTATATGAAATATTATCCTCTTCAACACTTTGTCATCTGTGTCCTCCAGCCTTCACCAAGATTATGTCCTACTAAGGAATTCTGAACTGAAAAAAAAAGATAAGTCTTCAACAGCAGCAGCAACTGTAAGAAAAGAGAAGCTTCAGTGAGTACAGTCAAACATTGCAAGCTGCAGCAGCACTCATCAGTAGGCAGATTAGGTTTATGTCTCCAAGTTCTCAACAGAAAATTGTCCCACGGGAAAACAGTTTAAAGCGTTTGATCGTGTATTCAATCACTGGGTCGGGCAGCGTGTACTCGAACTCATTGGAAACAAGGGCAGCAAGATATATGTCTAGACATGGGCAGTGAAACAGTCTTCTGCTAGGCATTCTCTTTAGGTTAGTCGGATCGATAGACACCCGAGGGAGTTACACGGAGGGTACAACTACCGAAACTTTGTGATAAAAACAACACTAGTCCGCGTTGAAAATAGTGCATATAACGGTAGTTACCAAGCCCAGATATACGGACAGTGTGTATCTTTGTAAAGAAATATACATGTACTCATGTAGAAAAGTCGAATGTTCTATGTCTGATTATATATATATATATATATATATATATATATATATATATATATATATATATATATATAGCCAGGTAAAACTGAGAAAGAATAGAATAGAATTCCAACGTTCGTAACATTCAAGTTAAAAGATAGTTCAATAAAAAAAATGGAGCAATATTATTCATTTTAGGATATTGCATCGAAAACATGTCAAATTCATTACACAATTGCAGTCGTGTTGCGATGCGTATCAATGATTCTCATCAGGCGATTGTAAGTTTCTTGCGAGTGAACAATTTATTTAGATTTAAAACCAAAATGCAACCTCTTTTTTACAAAAAGCGGGTGGTATAATTTTCCAGGGCTTTACTCAGATCAAGAAATCGAATATGACCTACGTTAAATTTAAATTAAGCGAAGAAGCAAAAATAATTTACAATCGCCTGATGAGATGCATTGATACGCATCAATACACGACTGCAATTGTATAGCGATTTTGACAAGGTTTCGATGTAATAACCTAACACACACACACACACACACACATATATATATATATATATATATATATATATATATATATATATATATATATATACCGGGCATAACAACAAAAATATCGAAATTGTGTAACAGCAAAATTATCCATTTGGTATTAGTTTGGTGCAAAAATAATGACGTAATAATGTCGTTTTTTGACGTTAAAAAATGCGTCAAAAAACGACATTATTACATCATTATTTTTGCACCAACGTAATAGATTAAGCTTTGAATCGCTGTATCTTAGAAGGGATTAAAATATCTTATTAGTATTATTCGACGTTTTAATAACACTAGTGGAATCTACTTTGAACAATCAGAATGTAATTCGGCTCTAAGTTGAAATAGTGATGCATTTTGCTGTTATGACTTCCCGATCCAGTTTTCCTCTCTAATGTTCCCTCGTTTTTGAAATTATTCACCGTTCTCTTGATGGTTCTTGGATGGAAGCCAGATTATGAATGTTGGTACCATTACTGAAGGCCTGAATGTTCTTTTTCCTGTCATCACTGCTCATTTGAGAAGACAGTGTGTCTCACACAAACGATTTTAACCTGTTCTCTTTTTAGCTGAATAACTCAAAGGTATTTCAGTGATTCTTACAACAAATGCTGACAGAATGCCTAAACATATTATCTGAACACCTGAGGAAAAAATCAATTAGTTTAGGGGTATTTTAGATATTAAACATTTTGTGGGATACGCAATTATACTGCTACATGAATTGGACAATTTTGCTGTTATAGCTGACATCATACATTTTCAAGAGACTGCAGCTGAACTTGTCGTACCATTTTAAAACCATGAAGACTGCGTGAACAAATTAAAAAATGACGGACTGGACCCGCAATCCTGAAATTTAGGTTCCCATGTTTTCATTACTGCGATTGTTTTCGGGGTCTGTCATCTTGGCGTCTACTGATAAAAACAATTAAAGGGACACAATTCTTTACTTTCGCTAGACCATGTTTAAATTAAAAAATACTGTTATCAAATAACAGTGTTTTAAATAAAATTGTCTGTGTTTTTAACTTTACTCCAAGAGGCCGTAGCCCAAAATATTATACCATTTTGCAATCATGTCGACTCCGTGAACAAATTAAAATTATTCTGGGCTGGATCCGGACCTGCAATCCTAAAATTTTGGATTCCGAAATTTTCATTACTGCGATTGTTTTCGAAGATTTTCTTTTACGTTATTTTTTGCGATGGATTTTTTTTTTGATAAGAATTTTTAAAAATTGTAAATAAATTTGGGAATAATCGAAATTAATTGCGAAATCCAGCAAAAGTCTTCTTCCATGAAAAAAAAATTGTTTGTAGGCAAAGTAAGGACCTACGTATATCAACTTGTCTTTAAATTAATTGATGACCAGTGAATTATTGCTGAACTTTTAAAAGGTAAGTGTAAATATTAATGACTAGTTAGATGCAAGGATCAATTTTGAGTTATTCTGTAGTTTATTTTGCCTATCACGTCAGCTCCTCCCTGATTATTGTGATGAAGGCCCAAACAAGTGCTCTCCGCTAGTACACACACACACACACACACACACACACACACACACATATATATATATATATATATATATATATATATATATATATATATATATATATATATATAACTTCTTCATTTTTAACAAATACTCGTATCCCGTGCCATATGGAATATGCGAAGCATATTGGTGTACAGGTTATCGGTGTTGGGATTTTAAATTCAGATCGATGTGCCGTTTTTTTCACCCTGAATATTCGGGTGTCATATAAAACAATAGTAAATTCCTTATTTGGTATACAACATTTCGAAAATCGAGGGGACCTATACTAATTTGCTTCTTTTGAAAAGACATGCTTCCACCTTTATCCAGTTACTTTTTGATTAACAGCGCAGACTGTTGGCGTGCCATATGTGACATTCAGTTCAGGAGAAGGAATAAAGTGAATTGTATTCCGAGGAGGTCTGTTTTTCAGCATTATGGTTGCAATATAGCAACGTTTTCTGTAACATTTTCTTCAAAAAATTCTGGCTGGTTTTGAAAAACCCTTTACCAGTTTTAAGCACATCATCTGCATGGACTTTCTAGTGGTTTGTAAATAAGATTTTTCCGGCCTCAGTCGACAATATCGACAGGAGAGTTCAGTTAATATATTAGATTAAATAATTAAAGATTAGACAAATATTCTACATGTAATGTATGCAAAATATGTATATATATGTGAGAAAAAAAGTATGCAAATCAAGAAAGCTATTGGTCATTTCTACTGTTACATGTGAGAAATGCAAACATATGAGATTTGTAAAATAATGTTTGCAATACCAGAAATTTTATTCCAAGTATCATGTACCACATGTGAAAAAATATATCACATAATATAATGCGAATTGGCTACATGTTATGCAATATATGTGTGTATATTTATACAGAATCTATGCTATAAAATAATTACAATTTCTATTGCCCCGTGACTCATATGGGGCAAATGAAAAAGACCGGCCAGCTAACCCACAGAGAATCAAAGTTATTTTTTTTTCAAATGGCGAAAGAGAGTTTGTAATTGAGATTACCCCCCCCCCCCGAAAAATGATAAATGACGCGATTATATGAAGGGGAAACCGAAGTATTCATCCAGTGAACACATCTACTTGCAACAGATGGTCAGTTCCCAAGATCAAAATCGAAATATCTAATTACGTTTGAATAAAAAGTGAAGTGAAACAACATAAGATAATAATGAAAAATTGCAGCCCGGGAAAAGAATAGTTAACTGATTACCCAGGGTAGAAAAAAATGACAATTTCTTTTCCCTTTTTCTCAGGGTCAAATATAATTCTGACAAAAGGACATTGAAATTTATTGACACAGTAAAAACAAAAAAAAATGGCTGCAGATAAAAAATCATTTTAATAAATTATCAACTGTTCTTAAAGTCATGTCTATTTAAAAGCGATGATCGATTTTTTCTAGGATTAATATTGATTCCACCTAGTTTATATACTTTGGAAAAAATAATTTTAAAACCACAAGGTGTGCTGTAAAATTATCAGACCGACTAAGAAGTGGCTTACCCTCTAATCTCTCATTGAATTTAAACTTCATTATTTATCGGGACATGTCAGTGACAGTATATTTTTAAAACTAGCAATATAACCCGTCTACATCCGGGTGTTTCATTACTGGGAAATTTTGTCGTTCAATTAGGGCAGTTTGAGTTTAAAGTCAGCCTACCCGAATTCAATATTAGTAGCAATAATTGGTTCAACTAAGGCACATCATGAAATATGGTGGGGTAACAATTTGAATGGGAGGTGGTCCTGAAAAGGGCCTTTTTTGTGTTCTCAATCTTGCAAGGAAGGAACGTCTTCCATGAACCGTCATAATAATAATATACGTTAATTTTTATTTATATTATAATATTTTTTTCATAATTCTAATAATCTTTTGTGATAGGTTTCAACGCTCTAAATTGACTGTACGCTGTTTTTTACAGACATTAAATTTTTTCTGTGTAAAAAATCAGTTCTTTTCTACTTTTCACCTTCAAAGTTGTAATTTTTCCAGGCAATGTAGACTGAAAACCGGCACTGAAGAATTATCTATCAAACAAAAAAAAAAAAAATAATCGAAATCGGATGAAAACGGTGGAAACACATAAACAACAACCGATCACACACACACGCACAGAGACAGACAGACAGACATACATACATTTTGAGAATTATAGATATAGATAGCTAGTGATAAGACAGAATGGAAGGGAACTTGTATCTATTAATTTAATGTATTAGGTTGGTGCAAAAATAATGTCGTTTTCTCACATATGTTACTATCTGAGAAAACGACATTATTTCTTCTTCAACGTAAGCGATCACCGTTCTGCATAACTTCTTATCTTTTTTTTAGCACTGAGAAACGTTTCTCTATTTCCCTTACCCCCTTTTATGCCATCCATTTACATAGATCATTAGGTAGGTTACTCGATGTTTCATTCTCTCCCTCTTACCGTCGTTATTCCCAGTAAATGTCAACTTTTCAAGCTCTCCTTCTTTATGTGTCTCAGAAATTTGTTGTTTTTGTCTGTTCCTTTGTTTCCCACGGCTTATCAACCCTTTGCAGGTTATTTAAAGCCAGAAAATATTTATAAAATTTTTGTTTTTGGATGTAATAATGATTTACTGATACAAATTCTTCCTAATAAATCTATAACTGGGAGGGTGATTGATTCATAACTTTTCCATTTATTTGCATTGAATTGTTCCGATTTAGCAGGCATTTCTGGATACATTTAAAATAAAATTCCGCGGGTTTCCATCTGAATAACCTTCCGATGGAACCTTCCGATGGAACATTCCGATCTGGTTTTCAGAAAAGAACGTTTTCTGCATGAAAAGGTTTGACAGCAATCGAAAAATATAATAAATGGTTGATGCAAAGTCAGCTGAATATAGTAGCTGTAACTTTCTTTTTCTTTTCAATTTAACCCAACGAAGGTGATAAGGCTACTGAAACGCAAGGTGTTACTCGAAGTGAAATAGAATGAGAATACTTTAGAACGAACCGGAAAACTAAAGCGGGAACAAGGGATAAACCTCTACACCTTTTCGAAAAACTGTGGAGATGTTTGAACCGAGTGTTAGGCGAACCTATCTACTCCTGTTGGGGAGGAAAATAAATAAATAATCAGTAAATAAAATTTCAGGACTCAGGGGGAGACGTGAGAAGTATAGAGTTGAAGTAGACATTAGACAGGAAATAAGAAGATAAACCTCTACTACTGTTTAAAAAGTCTGGGGAAGAGTGTAAACCGGGTGATAGGGTAACCTATTTGCTCCATTTCAGGGGGAAAAATAAATTAATAAATAATTAGGAAATAAAATTTCAGAATTCAGAAATCTGTGTGCGGTCTTGCACTATCATGGAAAAGAACAATGTTTAACTTTTAATCCTCCATGTACGCTGCCACTACTGGGAACAATGTTATGTTCCTGTACTCGGAATTTATTCATAACCGCCACGTATGATTAGTAGTAGATACACTCGTCATTACAATGGATTTTCCAAAACAGAAAATATTTATGACTCAACGTAATATTTGTTCCATAGCTGCTGAGAAAAGAAATGAATTCATGCCTTTCCCATGGGAATTCTTGCTAAGTGAACGCCAATTAACCGACCATATTTGCTCTTTTCCTCTTGCTTCTATTTTTCGCGACGATAACTTTCCAAGTGGTTTGACATCGACTGTTCCCTTGTCGACTGAATAATTCATAAATGGAATTGATACCGTGCAAAAGACTGAAAGCATCGGTTCGTCCAAGGATGATTTTCGGTTACTCAAATCACAAAGAAAGTTCCAGTCAACATGAAATCGACTATAAATAATATCCTGTCATATCTGAAGAACTCGGCAGGTGATGTTTACGTCTCAACAATTTATAGCGCAATGACCCCCCAAAAAAAAGATTTCACGGACAGATTGCACGAAAAAAAATAAAATAAAATAAAAAAATAAAGCCACGGATGAAGAAAAGAAAAAACTCTCGCGTAGTATTTACTAAAAACTTTTTTTGGGAGGAAGTCACAAAAATAGAAATTTTAGGACAAACAGAACGTGATGAATGAAGAACAACAAAAAAAAAAAAAACTCGGAGAATATCAGTGCATGCATTATTTTAAGAGCGAGATTCAACAAAACATTTAGTATCAAAGGAAATTATTGTGTAAATAAGTAATAAATACTAATTAATTACTTAAACACATTATATAAAGAGACAGAGTTTAAATAAAGCTATCAGAAACATTAAGAGGAAATTATACAACACGACAGGGTATAAATAAAGCAAGTAAAAGAAACATCAAGAAACAAATTATATGGAGAACAGCTGTAAAATAATGTCCTAGAGAGAAACACGAAGAGAACTAATATGGAGATATAACTTATAGTAAGTACTTAAATAGAAACACCCAGCGATAGTTTTTAGACAGAGTAGAAATAAAGCAATTAAAAGGTATATCAAGAAACAAATTATATGGAGATAGTTGCAAAATAAAGCCCTAGAGAGAAACACCAAGAGAAATAATATGGATACATAACTTATAGTAAGTACTTAAATGGAAACATCCAGCGATAGTTTTTAGACAGAGTAGAAATAAAGTATTTAAAAGGAACATCAAGGGAAACTATATGGAGACAGCTTCAAAATAAAGCCCTAGAGAGAAACGCGAAGAGAAATAATATAGAGACATAACTTATAGTTAAGTACTTTATTGGCAACACCCAGCGATAGTGTTTAGACAGGCAGAGTACAAATAAAGTATTTAAAAGTAACATCAAGGGAAATTGTATGGAGACAGCTTCAAAATAAAGCCCTAGAGAGAAACACGAAGAGAAATAATATGGAGACATAGTTTAGTAAATATTTGGATGGAAAACACCAAGCGATCATTTTTAGACAGACAGGATTTAAATAAAGCAATTAAAAGGAACATCAAGGGAAATTATATGGAGACAGTTGTACAATAAAACAATAGCGAGACGCACGAAGAGAAATAATATAGAGACTTACATGGAAGCAACAAGCGATAGTTTTTATACAGACACGGTTTAAATAAAGAAATCAAACGGAAACATCCAAGGAGATTATATACAAAGAGGGTTTGGATAAAACAATTACATTAAAACACGGATGGTAATTATATGGAAACTTAGTTAAAATAAAATTCGAAGGGAACTCCAAAGGAAATAATTAGAGGTATTTGATGGAAATAAAGAAATTAAAAGGCAACACGAAGGGGAATTATATGGAAGCATAGTTAAAAATAGGAAATAATAAAGGGATTTTTTATTAACAAATTAAACAAAATGTTACATTATTATTTTTCAAGAGATGAACAGAATTTTGGCAAAATATTGGGTGTTTTCACACCTCTGTTTTTCCTTAATGTTTTGGGTTTTATGTTGTAAACTTCATTCAGAATATGGTCTGAGAGAAAACATAATCTAAATGTGTGATATCTAGAGACATTTGTCCTGATCTCTAAAGGCAGAGACTTGCTAATTTTCCATCCAATGACTTTGACTACACGTAATTATTATTCAGATGCACACTCTAATTAAAAGGACATTATTTTCAGTCTTTATTAGAGGTGCAGAAAAAAGAAAATCACTGACACTATATATTCAAGAAGATTCTTCTTTAATGTTTCCATCAATGAAAATGGCTTGCAACGTCCTTCTTATTGTCATCACAACCTAAACATTTACCTTTCTGCTTGACTCATATTTGACAACTAGCAGCATGGCCCGCCGTTGCCCGGTGCTTGATTCAAAAATCGTACGACTCATACAGCAATCGCTATCACTATCACTTGACTTAAAATATTTTTGCCCCTCCTTGCCTTTAAAGGAGTGCCCTTTGCCGTGCTGATGTTGCTACATGCCTTACTTCTTGCCTATCTAACACTGCGAATTTTTTCTAAGCTCTATACTAAACATTAAATCTGTTATGAAAAAAGAACTAAACAAAATGAACACAAAACGATCAGCTTTAAAAAAGGACTCGTAACTGGAAAAACCGAATTAAAAAAGAATTTTAACAACAAATAATTTTTCACACCCAGCCCAGTTCTGCGGAATCAGAATCAACGTTGAGTTTAAGCAAGCGAACGAGCCAATTGGAGTAAAGTGCCATGCAGATTTAAATTTTTCCCACTTGTGACGAATGCAGCTATCGATTTTTTTTGCGTGCTAACATGTTAGTTAAAATTCGTGTCAGTCAGCTGTTGGCTCTCACGCTAGCCAATAGAATCTTCCTGCCTATTTCTGGAAGCCAGCTATAGGCTCTCACTCTGGCCAGTAGAAAATGGTCGCAAACTACATGAAAACTGACGTAGAAGCATGAAAAAATGGATTATTTCCACTATGCATGGTTTCCCGCTAACTTGGAGCATGTGCATGTAAATTTTGGTGCAAATCCTTCAACATTCGACACACACACAGATTCTGCCTTTTATAGATAGAGATTCTTCTTGTAGACCATGCATAGACAAGAATTTCCTGAGAAAAATAATTCATTTTATCGGATTTTAAATTTATTCTACTTTTTAAATTTCAAATACAATTGCTACTAATTAATAACGGTCAATAAACAATATAATATAAGAAACTATTAAAAAATCCAGTAGAGAAATAGAAACATAAGAATATAAGAAGATGCCATAGAAACAGAGAACGATAATACAAATTTATAATAGGATATGCAAATAGTACATTTTCTCAAAGCATTATTTACATTATTCAGACGATTCTCCTCATTTTTGTCGTCATATTTATTACAACGTTTCGGCCGCTGTACGCTCCGGACTTCTTCTGGTGGGCACATGGCACAGTGGATAAAGGCGTTAGTTAGATCCAGTGACAGGACTCAAAGAGTGTGAGTTCAATGCCCGGTTAAGGCAGTGGAGTACTTGGAAAGGGGTATTAACAGGAGATAACGGATAACTGACATCCATTAAACATGGAACTAGAACAGTCTACCCCAGTGAGCGAAATAAAGGGTTCAGTTCGACATTCCAACCACCTGAAGAAGGCCGGAGCGTACAACGTTGTAACAAATATGGCGACAAAGATGAGAACCATAGTCTGAATAATGTAAATAGCGTACATAATACCTCGTCTCCAAAATATAGACAGATTCTCAAAGCATATCTGAAAGGACATGAACAAAGACTAGCCTATAATAATACATCAAAAGCTTGTAACATTTTCTTACAGAAGTTGACATTTGTTCCATTTCCAGAAAAATCTATTATATATTAATAATATAAATCCTAAAAAAAAGTTTAGAACTTGTTTCTTTATGAAGAGACAAATAAAATTTCTACTGGGTTATCTTCAACCAGCTCTCTACACAAAACATAAAACATTAATTATTAGGTTGGTGCAAAAATAATGACGTTTTTTGACGTTAAAAAATAGGTCAAAAACCTCATTATTTTTGCACCAACCTAATATAAGTAGCAGAAATCTAATAACGTTTATTTAAGTACCAAATTTTATAACCGGAAAAATCATACGAAATAAATAAATAATATCAGTAAATAAATAGTAAACTATATAAAATTATGCAATTGTAAATAATTAAAATAAGAAATATATGATCAGAATAATAAATAAATAATCTTAAATATTAGTCATACACACAAAAAGAAAAGAAAAGACTTGGAAAAATCGGTACCTTTTTTTCGCTACTCACTTATTAAATAAAATGAAATTCTTTAATAAGAAGTACAAACGAAATATGTTTGGTTTTATGCTTATCTGTAAATACCATATCTTTTCAATGCTCGCCGCCATTTTCTTTTGTTTAATATATATCAACAGTTCACCGCATTGACATTTAAAAAAAAAATGACCGTCGATTGGTTTCTGTTGATTCTCCATAGTTTTAAATTTCGAGTTAGTACTCATTTATTGGCTGCCAATTTATATAAAATTATGCAAATGTAAATAACTAAAATAAAAAATATATGATCAGAATGATAAATAATTTTAAATATTAGTCATACACACAAAAAGAAAAGAAAAGAGTTGGAAAACCCGGTACCTTTTTTTCGCTACTCTCTTATTAAATAAAATGAAATTCTTTAATAAGAAGTACAAACGACATAGTCTCTCAGTAAGACCTTCGTCTCCCGCGAGCCATGGATTCGAATCCCGCACATTCAGGAACATTGAGGAGTTCCGCTGGTCAGATCTTGTGCCCAACGAGGAGCATCGCCGAAGGACCGCTTCGACACCACCCCTTAATGCCATTGTTAGCTAGCTCGGTCACGTCCTACAACGAATTGAACGTATCATCTCCAATTTGACGTCAGTCTATCGATTGTGTTTTCGCGTCGATGACCGTAAAGCCACCGAATGTTTATGATAATCACTACACCCAATATATACTGTACATCATCGATTTTTTTCTTTATGAACCTGGTAGAAGATATTGGCTTTTCCAAGACATGTTTTCTGAGTGTGATGGCATATGTAAACTTCCTCCAGTTGAAATGACACTCTCAAAGAAAGTATTCAATATATACCTCGACCGGTGCGGTCAAATATCCAGACTGAATTCTGTCACAAACTGACGTATATAATGTTTTTAGGCGCCATTTGTGCAAGCCAATGAACGAGAACTTAACTATAGGACGGTTTTTATAAATGAGAAAGTAAATAATACATAAATAAATAAAATAACTCGGATGGATTTTCTGATGTTTAAAGATGATAAGATAATATGCCTGCTTTTTTCTCTATTAATATGTTAGTTGGCACAGGCTTTACGCCTTGCAATTGCCTCAGATAAATAACGAACCGCTCCGTTTTGACAGCGAGGAAAGCCAGAAGGAAATGTATTGATTCTTTTAAGCGTAGCCTAGATGTGGCACAAGGATGTACGTATGGGGTTCCCAGTGAGGATCGAACTTACTATTCCGTCTTAAATGTTTTAGCGAGACAAGCACGTTAACGATTAAACCACACACAGGTGCCCAAACCGGCAGAAAATCTATATCAGAGACAAAGTTTGTATTTCTTTTATGAAAATCATGGATTATATTAAGAAAGTGAGAAAAAAAAAAGAAAATGAGAGAGAGATAGAGAAGGCTTCATTGAAATGGGAAACCTGTCGGTTTTAAATCATTAGATCCGATTCCAGCATCCATCTGAAAATACTAGAAACAATATTTATTAAAACATGTAAATGTAAACAGGAGCAGTGGTTTTATGTACTGAGAATAATCTATGAAAAGGTACATTCGTTTAAATATATGAGGTTGGTGCAAAAATAATGACGTAATAATGTCGTTTTCTGACGTTAAAAAATACGTCAAAAAACGACATTATTACGTCATTATTTTTGCACCAACCTAATATTATTGAGTCCTCATGTATTTTCTGTCTGACTTCTTTTAGTTAATGGCTGGTCATGTTTATTTCATTTATTAGGTTGGTGCAAAAATAATGTCATTTTCTCACATATGTTACTATGTGAGAAAACGACATTACTTTTGCACCAACCTAACAGATATCCTTCCATGCAGGTGTCATGAGAGACCTCTGAAGACAACTGTGATATTACTTGAAGCACTAGGCTACGAGTCTATAACCCCCACCGTCTTCTCTGTGCTACTATACGACATGGTCTCTCAGCAAGACCTTCGTCTCCCGCGAGTTATGAATTCGAATCCCGCACATTCAGGAACATTGAGGAGTTCCGCTGGTCAGATCTTGTGCCCAACGAGGAGCATCGGCGAAGGTCCGCTTCGACACCATCCCTTAATGCCCTTGTCAGCTAGCTCGGTCACGTCCTACAACGATCTGAAGACCCTCCCTACCAAAAATACCTCGATCGCGCTCTGAAGACCGAAGGGTGAAACCAGTTAGCTGATCCCATTATCTCCTCTTTTACTTTTACGTTCTTGTTTTTGGTGTTTTTCTAGTTACGTAACAACTACAGTAGTTGTGATTTTTTTTTTTTTGTTTTGTTTCTGACTTATAATTATGACTGTGTTTTTCTGCCATATTAAATCTTTACATTTGTCACCTTTTACTTCATAAATATTAGGTTGGTGCAAAAATAATGTCGTTTTCTCACATATGTTACTATGTGAGAAAACGACATTATTTTTGCACCAACCTCATATATGTCTCCACTCACACTCATGTCTGTTGTTGTAATATTTAGTTAAATATGTTAAGCTCAAATATTTAGCGATGCAGTCGGGGGAATTATTCTCGGTTATTTTATAGTTCTAGAACTCTCAATGAGATTATTTATTGATTAAATTAAGAATTATAATTCAGCAGAAAATTCAAATAGGAGAACCGTTGGAATCTCACGGCTGTTGTATGTTGTTCTTTATTTCTTTGGTTAATCATTAATTTTTTTTTTCTTTTATACTTCCCGTTCGTACGCTGTGCATTTATTATAGGGAAATTTCAAAGACGGTAAAATAAAATTTTGACTTCTATTTTAACATACTGCAGAATGCTGTCAAATGCAGAGAAATGCAAGGAAGATTGTGTTGATACACGCTTCATACCTTCTTGTTTATCTTTAAAAACTGGTTTTAAAATACTAGATTAACTTCGAACCTCAGACACTGGTAGGCAATACCATTTCAACCAAGGGATAGCTCTATTGTTATTCATTAAAAGAAGCACAGGCTTTGGTATCTAATGAGGATCTAACTTACTAAACAAATGTCATTATGTTTTGATAATTATTATTAAACATAACTCTGTAAAATCCAAGGAACTGAATTTATGGTAACAGACGATCTCGAAATCGAATTGGTCTTTCGTTCTGCTGCGGTAGAACCTCTAATAGATTTAAAAAAAATATAGCTTAGGATATCACGATGTAATAGGTATGACTGAGGTATACAGTGTCTGTGGAGATGGTGAAATAAGAAGATATCATAGAGAAAGCATTTGACAATGACGACGTAACTGCAGGATGGAAGTTATTTAAAAAAAAAATCTAATTCTACTTCTTAAGTCCACTGTTATCGACTTCCTAGTACTAGCCGAAATTTCCTTCCGAAACTTTAGTTTCATGCAGTGTGAATAGTCATTCACATAATGTTATATAGAGGAATAAAGTGTCGCTACCCACACTCGAATTTGAACTTAGATCGCCAGTGAGCAAACACAGGCGATCCCATTATTGAATTAAGTAGACCACGTGACCATAGAGGAAACACATGTACATAGGAAATCACGTGACCTGTAATTGGTTGTTATTTCTACTCCATTCTCTATTACGATACGGACAGCTATTCTCTACTCTAATTACTATACTATCTCTCTATTCGGATCCTTATACGGATTACCATTCGAGTGAGTATTATCGAGTAAGTACTATTAATGCAAGTGTTATTCGAAGGCGTCTGACACCAGTATTGTTTATCTGCTTTACTATAGTTGTATCTGAGATTACAAAGTCTCTACGACAACGATAATTACGAAAGTGACAGCGAGTATTCGTTGCCATTACGAAAGTGACAGCGAGTATTCTTTGCCATTACGAAAGTGACAGCGAGTATTCGTTGACATTACAAAAGTGACAGCGAATATTCGTTGACATTACAAAAGTGACAGCGAGTATTCGTTGACATTACAAAAGTGACAGCGAATATTCGTTGACATTACAAAAGTGACAACAAGTATTCGTTGACATTACAAAAGTGACAGAGAATATTCGTTGACATTACAAAAGTGACAGCGAATATTCGTTGACATTACAAAAGTGACAACAAGTATTCGTTGACATTACAAAAATGACAGCGAATATTCGTTGACATTGCAAAAGTGACAACAAGTATTCGTTGACATTACAAAAGTGACAACAAGTATTCGTTGGCATTACGAAAGTCACAGCGAGTATTCGTTGACATTACGAAGTGACAGCGAGTATTCGTTGACATTACAAAAGTGTCAACATGTGTTTGTTGACATCACAAATCT
Source organism: Acanthosepion lycidas (assembly GCA_963932145.1). Classification (NCBI taxonomy): domain Eukaryota; kingdom Metazoa; phylum Mollusca; class Cephalopoda; order Sepiida; family Sepiidae; genus Acanthosepion; species Acanthosepion lycidas. Next base: position 62,982,057 of record OZ010593.1, read on the forward strand.
TTATTATGTCATTTTTCTTTTACTTTCTAGTTACATATGCTAATTATTATTTGTTATTACTGTTCGAAGATTTTAAGGTACATTATTTGGCAGAGATATTTGTTTGCAATTCTCTAGTGCCAGTCGTAACGGCCTGATGAAGGATTTACTGTTTTAAGACATAGAGGCTTAATTTGCTTGGAGTCAAGTATAATTATTGATCAGAGAAAACGGTTACATAGAAATAATATTTTAAACATTTCTAAACGAGATAGAATGCATTTGAGAGTCTAGAACTGAAGCGTTTATTTAAGAATATGACTCTTGTTTTCAGGTTAATACTTTGATGTTCCAGCCTCTTCCTGTAATAGACAAACGTGCACATAATGCACCCTATTCCATGTTTATCTTCTATATTTCTTAAACAATTTTTTTATAGCTAATCCATACACCAATACCTGTAGAACTTATTGATTTCAGATTTTTAAGTTTGTTTCATAGTATATGTCATCCCTATACTCATTCCAGTACTCGATCGTTTCTGTTTTAGAAAGTCCAACTCATGGAACATTCTTATACCAACAGTGTACACTTATCTCATCAGTATAGCTATCACTGTTGACAAAGTGATTTTCTTTATATTGATACGTGAGCGTTCTTAGTATTTCAGATGTCAGATGCATTTTTTAGTAATCATTTTCCTCAATTTAAGAAACACGGGGACAACCTTTTTAAAATGTCCTTTTTATATAGTTATACAATTTAAATCCGTGATCCGCAAAATGAAGCATATTTTACATGTTGTCCTTTTCTTAGAGATTCTCCTCTCTTTCAAAGATAATAATAATAATAATAATAATAATAATAATAATAATAATAATAATAATAATAATAATTATTATTATTATTATTATTATTATTATTATTATTATTATTATTATTCTCGTTTTTGATTTCTGTTGCATACGCATTTTCTTCCAGGTGCAAACCAGCGACATAATTTCAGAAATGGCTTTCATGACATTTTCCCCTGATCATTTTTGAAAAAAAAAACAAAACAAAAAAACAAAACAAAATAAAAAGACGACAACCTAAGATCAAAAACATCGTCGCATTTCTCTCTCAAATGTACAAATGTTGATTCTAGAATTAAAAGCACAGTTTCAAACACGCTATAGTGAACACGACCCTAACGGCCATGTCCTAGTTTGATCTGTTCCCAAGCGAGGTCCTGTTTTTTTCCATTTTCTTTTGTTTTCACCTTGTGGTGTATTGTTTACCACCAGGCAACAATTGTTCCTTCTCTACGATTATCAGGTCTTGTCTTGTTTAGATTTTATTATTATTATTATTATTAATAATAATAATAATAATAATAATAATAATAATAATAATAATAATAATAATAATAATAATATTATTTTACTTCTTTTTGTTTATGGTGTATACACGTTTCTTTCCGGGTCCCGGCCAGACACCTAAGGTCAGAAATGGCATCATGACATTTTCCACTGAGCAGTTTTGAAAAGAAATCTCAGATATTTTACATAGATAAAGCCCTTCGTAAGGTGTGGGCAGTACTTTTGACTACAATTTTTGTATTTCTTTAAAGCATGGGCAACCAGGAATCCCTTCACATGAGTCTATTGGAATCTTTTTCAATCAATCAGAGGGCTCCAACTAAAACAGGAATTATTATGTCCTCATGTGCCACATTTCTGAGATTTCGATTTTATGCTCCTTGTATGTTGAAAGTTTGTTTGAAGATCTCAAAAGATACATTACAATCTGCAGGGACTGCTATGTCAATAAGGAGGCAGATTTTGTCTTTGAGGTCTCTAATCATGATGTCTGGACGATTAGCTTGATTGTTATGTCTGTGTGTATTTTAAAGACACATACAATTTTTAGAGGTCGTATCTCTGTAATTGGGTCTGGACGGTGTTTATACTAATTACCAATTACTTTCAGTTTCAAATATACCAATTACTTGCAAGTTCCTTTCCGTAACACCTGAATATTTTTCAGTGTAGATATTGGCCCAATTTTTCATGCTGGGTTTTATATTCAGTAGATGGTACTTCTGTGGCCCTGACACAAGATGGTCAATTATATTTGGATATTTATCACAGCATCTGAGTTTCGGGTCAACACAATTCGAGTAATAATAATCAACCTTTATAGAGTAGATCATCCCTCAATAACAGGGTAGCACTATTATTATTATTATTATTATTATTATTATTACTATTGTGCTTGTTCCACTCTTCATATTACAATATTTTGTTAAATTTTTTAAGCTCAAATCTTTAACGAGTCGATAGAGGAATTTCTACGGATATTTAATTGTCCTAGAACTTACCATGATCTTATTCAATCGCCAACTGAAGAATTAACATTAATCAGAAATGTTAAATAGGGAAATAGTTATTATTAGTATTTATTTATCACACTAGCAGCATGGCCCGCCGTTGCCCGTGCTTGATTCAAAATTCGTACGACTCAGAAGCAATCGCTATCACTTAACTTAAAATATTTTTGCCCTTCCTTGCCTTTAAACGAGTGCCCTTTGCCGTGCTGATGTTTCTACATGCCTTACTTCTTGCCTATCTCAAACTGTGAATTTTTTGTAAGCTCTGTATACTAAACATTACATCTGTTACGAAAAAAGAACTAAACAAAATGAACACAAAACGATCAGCTTTAAAAAAGGACTCGTAACTGGAAAAACCGAATGAAAAAAGAATGTTAACAACAAATACTTTTTCACACACAACCAAGTTCTGCGGAATCAGAATCAACGTTGAGTTTAAGCAAGCGAATGAGCCAATTGGAGTAAAGTGCCATGCAGATTTAAATTTTTCCCACTTGTGACGAATGCAGCTATCGATTTTTTTTGACTAGTTAACATTCGTGTCAGTCAGCTGTTGGCTCTCACGCTGGCCAATAGAATATTCCTGCCTATTCGTGGCAGCCAGCTATAGGCTCTTACTTTGGCCAGTAGAAAATGGCCGCAGACTACATGATTATTTCCACTATCGATGGGAGTTGAGAAATGAAAATCGGTCTTGGCCATCCCGCTAACTTGGAGCATGTGCATGTAAATTTTGGTGCAAATGCGTCGAAAATTGCGGTCGTGCATTCGTTACACACACACACACACACACACACACACATATCCTGTATTTTATAGATAGAGATTCATTCATTTAATTCATTCCCTGTGTGTTTATTTCCATTAGTAACTGCTGGGTTTTAATGGAAAACGAAGAATAGCAAGTCTCCTCCATAATTCAAACCTATTTTTTTGTGTTCCATCAGCTATTATTAAAAACAACCTTCCGATTCTGTTTTTACTCTTTCTCAACTAAGCCTAAGGTTTGGTTATCTATTTTCTATTTTTGTGTCTTTATTATGGTTCCAAGATAATCATTATAAATACGAATCTAATCTTAATATTACAAATCTTTCTTATCTACCCAGCAAGGTCCTGATTTTTCTCGTTTTAGCTTCTTCATATTTGGACAATGTTTAAATTAAGTGAATTCATAAAATAATTAGATATTTAAAGTAATTGGACTTTGTTAAATTAGTTCTTAAAATAATTAATTTTGGGGAAAATTCATTGATTATTTCCTTTAATCAAACTTGTATTTAAGAAACGATTCACAATACACGCTTGTACATCAGGTCCAGGCGGGCTGCTCTTTGTAAACAAAGAGATTGTTTGCTTGGACTTGCTGTGCTGCGCTTCTAGCATCTTTGTTGGTATAATTTTTATAATTATATATTTTTCTCCCTGTCCATTCATTCATGTCATCCATGACAGACATTTTTTTTTCTCTCTTCATAATTTGTGTTCCACGTTAACAGTTCTGATGAGAGGGGACGAAACCGGTCGACTGGTGTGTATTTTTGTTTTTATTTTAAATCTATCATGGCTTATAATATAAAATTTCTTGCTTTTTATGCCATAATACGTTTCTGTACTGTTTCAAACATATTTAAATATATATATATGTTGCCATCCGCAGACAGATTGTTTCGCTGTTTCAAATTCATCAGTGTGGCTGGACATCTGATTGGTTCAAGCCAAGATAGAAACCCGACTGATTCGGCAACTGTTGGAGATTTCTCCCACAACCCATCAGCACACGTTTGAAAGAAAGGCGAATTTTTACGTACTTACACTGTGAATAAATATTCCAATGACTGACATTGCTAGGAACGGAAGAACCCTGTAATATTAGTAGTAATAATCATTGTTTACAAATTCGCACTTATCTTTTAAGGGTGCACAACCGAATTTATATATATATATATATCCAAGTATATGATTGGTGTATATGGAATGAATTCCAATAACCAACAATTACTATTCTTAAAAGAGTGCTCAATACAAAGTAGAGTAGATATAATTATTTATTTTTAAAGAAAAAAAATTTATAACATAAATATGTTATAAAATCACTACAAAAATAGCCATTTTGTTTCAACACCTTCGGTGTCTTATCAAGTGATGACGTTGAATGTAATATGTTTATTTTACATTCAACGTCATCACTTGATAAGACACCGAAGGTGTTGAAACAAAATGGCTATTTTTGTAGTGATTTTATAACATATTTATGTTATAAATTTTTTTTCTTTAAAAATAAATAATTATATATATATATATATATATATACATATATATAGGGATGTCCCAGGTAACGCTAAAAAAGTGGTATACCCTGGAGAAAAAAGGTCCCCAAATTGATAAAAAAAATTGTAAAGTGTAAATGTTTATGTTAAAATTAAAGAGGGAAGACCAAGGTAATTTTTAATTATTTTTAATTTTTTTTTTTTTTCATTTGCAGCATTTTTTAAATTTAGGTTGAAAAATTTTTTTTTTTAGGTCAAAAATTACGTAATATTAACATTACTTGTTTTTCATTGTTTTCTGTTGAAAAAAACACATTGATTTGGAAAATCTGGCAAAAATCAAGTACTTGTTGGATTTTAATGAAACTTTCAGAACTTATTCACAAATGATTGAAATTATTTTAGAAATGTTTGTCATTTTGTTGAAAGTCATGGTACAAATATTATTTTTTTATATCTGTTACACCCCTCGAACTTAATTTTATGAAAACTTCAAAATTTTATTTTTGAAGCGTGATAATTTTTTTTCAATTAAATGCACAAGACTGTGAAGATTCTAAATCATCAATTTTTTTGGTAAAAATATGTGCAAAATTGTCCAAACTTTTACCACAATTGTAAACATACAAAACCCAATAAAACTAAGACTAATATTTAATTCAAAAAACTTTTTATGACTTTTCTGAATAACATATACTACGGTAATTCTTATCTGAAAAAAAAAAAAAAATTGATGAAAAATAAATTTTTACAATAATTTTTTTCTTTTTTTCTATTTTAAATACACAATATGACAAAATGTTGTTATATATTTTAAAATTAAGTTTCTGAATGAAGCTTTATGAAAATAACATATTATGTTCCCTACTTTTTAAAGATCATAAATTTGAAAGCTCATAAAAATTTGACAACCGTTAACATTTTTAAAATAATTTTTTAATATTCCAAAATTGTACTTAAAATCGTCTCCAACGAAAGTATGGATGCACAGCTTTGAAATAATGTCACGAGGTCGACTTGTTTCTCTTGATAGAAGCAAGTTCTTTTTACTTCCGAAATTGCTTTGCATTCATTCAGTTAAGAAAGTTATTTTTTTTTTTTTTAAATTTACTAACCAGGTTCACTTAAAATTAGAACAAATTACATCACTTCTGCGCTACCGTACGATAAATTCGCTTGACGTAAGTTGTCATTATATTGACAGCCGTCAATTAACACCCTTCAATCACGCACCCGCGCGAGTACCTCGGTTGGAAATATCTTTATTAAAAAATTTTCTGCTAAAAAAGTAAGTAATGTTTCTTTCAAATTACATTAAGTATACTTTAATCATTCTAAATTTCCTAAGATAACAAAAAAAAAGGTGTAACTGAATTTTAATTGATTTTTGAACTAATTTTTTTTACAAATTCGGGCAGAAATGTCGATAAATCAATTTTACTGATTTTTTTTTTATTCAAGAAAAACGAGATTTTTAAATAAAATTTTTAAAATTTATAGGAAGGATTAAAAAATCTGAAAAAATATTCAAAAAATACTTTGGTCTTCCCTCTTTAATTTTAACATACACATTTACAAGTTAAAATTTTTTTTATCAATTTGGGGACCTTTTTTCTCCAGGGTATACCACTTTGTTAGCGTTACCTGGGACATACCTACATATATATATATATATATATATATATATATATATATATATATATATATAATTATTTATTCAAAAATATGATTCCAACACGCTACATAAAAGTTCTCATGTTTCAAAACAAGAGCTGAAAACTTCATTATAATTATTTGAATTAAATTGAATTAAAGTAAGCTCTGTTCCATCTTCAAGCGAAAATTTTTTTTTGAATAATTATTTATTTGTACGATCTGTACAAAATGTGGCACAGGGCCGAAAAGTGGGTTGGGGAAGGACGGTCTGCTTCTGTCTTAATTCTAAACTTAGCTAGTCATAGACACGGACCCAAACATACCAACAATATTCCTATCACCAAAACAACGCATTCACTCCCAACCTTTCTAACTGCGTCCACCATAATACCTCAAATTCTCTATGAAATCCTAACTAGTCCTGATATGTACATTTCAAAGTCTTCAAAACAAAACAAAAAAGGCTTAGTAATAACTGGACGAAATAATTGCGTGATTATAATATTATAAAAACAAACACCCCCACAAACACGCCCACAAGCACGCACTCATTTAGACACAATAACAAATACGAACACTCACACACGAAAACGAAAGTTATCCCGCAACAACCAGAGAACTGACATCACTGACCACCTAACGAGGGAGGGGATGGGGAATTAAACAAAAGAAAAATAGGGACAGAAATAAAAGGGGGCCAATGAGCATGCATGCCCTAGCTAAGTTAACCATAAAAAACGGGAAACTAAAGATTCAAAGTAAAAAACCTAAACTAGCCGAATATCGGGGCGGTTTGCATCTGTTCAACCCTGGTAGGACAAAATCCTGTACCTAACCGACATCCAGGTGCCACTCCAGGTCAGCCCCTTTCACTCTACGCATTCACGCAAGATTTACCCACCTTTTGCCGAATTCTGATGAAGAGAGTCGCCGCCTTTCCGTCCTAATCTTGACTTTAAGCAGATGCCTAAAGTACAAGATCAGTTGGGAAAAGGTGAACTTCTCGCCTCCATAGAATCCCTTCTGACGTGTCGACCAAATCACGACTCTCATAACTCCTAGCAAGCAGTGGAACACATAAAGTTCAGCCTTCATCAACGGCGGTGCCACATTGCAACAAACAGAAGAGGCCTCAAGGACAAAGAACTTTCCGTGCAACATGCGAACCATGAGGCCTTCAACAAACTTACACAGCGGAGCTACCAACTTGCAATGAAAGAAGACGTCACCTAGGGTCTCGACTTCCCCACTACAACGTCGGCAGTTTGGATATTTCTCCAAGCCCGCTGCGCAAAGCTTTTTGGCGACCCAGAGGGCCCCATGTATCACCAGCTAGGTAAGGGATGCCTCATCGTTATTGAGACATTTTAACCCGGGAGACCAAGGCCAGATCGAGCGAGCCTCCTGCTTCGTAAGACCGAGATCGTCAATCAGATCATCATGAACGCCCCCCCTAACTAATACTTGATATACTGCCCGACGAGACAACGCCTGGACTTTGGAGAGGCCATCCGACGGCCGTAAGAGGCGTTACAGAGCAAGACGACATTCACGATAGAAGCACTCGTCTCGGGGTAAACGGCGGGCCTCCTCCTCCCACGAGTGCACACTTCTCAAGGATGGGAAATTTCGACGGGCGTCTTCCCTCCAGAAGGCGCCCTCCTCATCCGGTCCGCGACACAAACGATCTAAGAACCCGATGCGAAGCATATAGAGACGGATCTCGATGCTAGGCATAACTAGACCGCCTTCAGATGGATGAAGGCAACATATTTCCCGAGAGACTCTGGCAGCCTTGCCTCCCCACAAGAAGGAGAACAAGAGCTTCACTAACGCCAGCAAAGTGTCAGACGGAAGTGGAAGTACAGAGAGTCGGTAAAGGAGAATCGGGTAGATATGTGAAACACATACCTCCGCCCTCCCCGTTAAGGAAAGATTCCTCGGAGACCACAAATTAATTGCGATCTCGGCCTTCCCTTGTACCTCCGACCAATTCATTCCCAACTGGCTATCTGGACCGAACCAGACGCCGAGTATCTTGACCGGTCCATCCGTCCAGTGGAAAGGTCCGGAAAGAGAAACTCCCTTCCATGCACCCAACCGCGAGCCAACAGACTTATCGCGGTTGATCTTGGCCCCTGTCACCATCTCATAACCACTGATTTCTTTGCTGGTTCTTTACTCTCGGCTCTGCTCGACACAAGAACCGAAACGTCGTCAGCATAGGCAGAATACCTGGCCGAGGTGGTAGCACCAGGTATCGAAATTCCGCGCAGGACCGGATTCGCCTTTAACTTCCGAAGGAAAGGTTCCAACGCAAGAACGTAAAGCATGGGCGAAAGCTGACAACCCTGACGAATAGATCGAGACAATACGAAAGGTTCCGATCTTACCCCGTTCACTTCCACCAGCGCACCGGGAGTCGCATACAGAAGACGGATCCAGGAGCGAAAGTACGGCCCGAAATTGGCAGTCAAAAGAACAGCCTCCAAAAATAGATGGTCGATCCCTATCAAAGGCCTTGGACTGATCCAAATTGATCAGCGTGGCTTCACTGTTGACTTTCTCGATGATCAAGCGGACCATATGAAGGTTGTCCTGAATAGTCCTGCCCTTCACAGCACAAGTCTGTTCGGAGCCAATCAGACGACACAGGACAAGCTGCAAACGGTTAGCTAAGATCTTTGCCAAAATCTTTAACTCTGTATTTAACATAGTTAAAGGGGGAAAATTGCCTATCCCATCCCCACCGTTTTTGTCCTTACGCAGCAACTTGGTCACACCCTTGGTGAAGCGTTGCGGTATAGACCCCTGTTTCATCCAGTTGTTGAAAATCAGTTCCAGTAAAGAAAAAAAAACGGGCGACTGCCTCAAGTAGACTTCGTTGGGAAGACCATTTAATCCCGGAGATTTATCCAGGCCAAACTGTTTCAGCGCTTCCCAGATTTTCGACTCTGTGATGGGACCCTCGCACCTAGCCGCTTCAGATGCCTCAAGGCAGAGAGAGTCGGCTAAATAGGCGTCGACCTGAGCAGAGCCCAGACCGGGCTCCCTGGTAAAAAGATCCCCAAAATAATCCCGAAAAGCCTCACATATGCCCGAGTTTGTAGTCACGGTCCGCTTATCCGGCACTGTGACGCTCGCGATTACCGCCGTGATGCATTCCTACTCTCCTCTGCACGCAATGCTCCGGCCATGTTCGTCGCCTCTTTTCTTAAACGGTACTTATTTTTTAAAACGTGACCTGAAAAGAAATAAACAGAAATAAAAGTCAGTAGTCTGGTAAGACTTTGTCAAACCGGACTAAAATAAAAAATAAAAATGTGGGCCGAAGCCCAAAAAAGAAATAAATTAAACAAAAGAAATGAAAGAAAGAAAAATAAAACTTAAGAAATAACTTAACTTTACAGAAAAAACTTGGTGGGCCGAAGAAAGTTTGTCGAATTAAGCAGAAACAAGTTCGTCAATCTGCAAAAAGATAAACAATGGATTTCAAAAAAGCTCGACACTTCTGGTCAAAAAAAGGTCTGACAAGAACATTTTTTTGGAATAACTTATTTCTGAAATCTACGTGTTTTAATAGCAGATTCATTATTGAAATCAAAAGTTCCATGGTAACGGCCAGCGCGTATTTTCATATAAAGAGGGGCGCAGGTTGTTAATAATTTTTATCAGTATAGAGTTACATTCATAGATGTCAAGTCAGGGTAAGGTTGGTGTGTCTAAATTTAAAACGGAAGATGTTTTCGTCTAGTCTGGTTTACGTGTCTATGGAGACTTTTTTTTTTATTTTAATTTTTCTGAAATGGTTTTGTGTATATATATATATATATATATATATATATATATATATATATATATATGCGCGTGTATTTCGGCAGCGTGTTTTCATTCAGTACTTATTCTATATTTAACAATACCTTGATGATGACGTGCTATGTCAAAAGTATTAGGTTGGTGCAGAAATAATGACTGTTTCTCACATAGTAACATTTGTGAGAAACCGTCATTATTTTTGCACCAACCTAATACTTGGAATAAATACAATATGAGACAACACGATGTTTTCCTCTCACAAAAAAAAGCTTATTTGCGAATATGACAGAATCTTATCAAAAACAAGTAGACAAACGTGTAAAAATTATTTAACGAAACCACGCTGAATATATATATATATATATATATATATATATATATATATATATATATATATATATATATATATATATATATATATATATCTTTCCGACTGATGACAAATCGATCGGGTTTCGGTTCCGGTTTGAAGCGATCGGATGTACGGCCACATTGATCAGCTGTGAAACAGCGAAGCAGTCCGTCTGAGGGTGACTATATATATATATATATATATATATATATATATATATATATATATATATATATATATATATATATAATTCAGAATGTTTGGGTTGATACGCTATTCAGGGAACTTACCTTGTGTTGCACACAGGGATCTTTTTTCTAATCGAATATTATCGAGAAATCCTCTCTTTAACAAATCGATTACATCGAAGTTCTGTACATGAAACAGTCTATAAGTCTTCTATGGAAGTGTTAGTAAGAAGCTATTAATCTTCGTAACAGAAGGTCTGAGTGCATCTGGTTGTTCAACTCAGGATTAATCGAGATTAGGCGCTCTCTCCCAGACAAATTAATTAATGTACATTCAGCAGGATTGCCATAAAAAACTACAAATTCGCGCTGTGGATGCTGAAAAAACACAAATGTCCCTGAGCAGTGTCTTCAAGAGCGATAAGCTAGCTATCGCTAGCCATGGTCTTCTGAGACTGATGGATGCTTAAATATACTTGTAAATTTTACCTTATTCAACATGGCATATTTGTGAGCGTAACAAGAAAGAAAATATTTTAATAAAAATCGGTATTCCTTCTCCGTCTTTCTTTCCTGAAAGACATGAAGCGAAGACAATGAGATTCTTTCTTATTCAGACCAATTCATATCCACCACATTAAGTGACCTCAGCAAAGATACACATCTCCGGTTCCATTTCAAAACAACAAAACGTTGTAATAAGAAATGAAATTTACTTTCTGAATATAAAACCAAATAAAATAGTTGGCTAAAAGTTATCGGATGATAATGAGAATCATACAGAGACCATTTAATGTCGACAGTATGGAGAAATTTTTAAAAAATGGCATAAATAAATGAACAGAGAGAAATTCGATATGTGCACTTTATTCTTCGTTCTATCTATGGAAAATAAAATGTCGATTTCTCGCCGTGTCTTTCCGAATGTTTTCAAAAGAACGAGGAGTAACCAGTCTTGAAAGAACAAAAGATTAAGCAGTCACGTACATTTGGTATAATGGATTTGGTGTTTATAATTTTGATATTTTTTCTTGCCTTCAATGAAATCATCTTCAAAATAAGAAAGATGGAAAACGGAAAAAGAATTGTGAAGAAAAATGAATAGAAACAATTTTTTGAGATATTTTTAACGGACAAATATATTCATCACCTTCTAGAAAAAATAATTTGGACAATAGATTTGATGTTGTTTAAATAAAGAAATTCTCAAAAAATATAACATTTGGTTTTCGAGGCAGAGAAACAATGATAAAGAAAGAAAGCAAGGCAAAGGTATAGATTTTGAGGGTGAGGTAAATAAGTTGTTGTTAAAGAAAGAAAGAAAGAAAAAAAGAAAGAAGGAAGGAAGGAAAGAAGGAAGAGTGAGAGAGAGAGAAAAGAATAAAGAAAGCAAAGAAAAGTAATTAAAAAGAAGGAAAAAGACAGGAATATATAAGGAAAGGTAGGAGAGAAGGGAATAAATGAATAATGGAGACTGCAAGAAAGAAAAACGCAAAAAAGAGACGAGGAAATAAAGATAGAAAGAAAAGAATGAAAGGGAGAAGAGTAAATGAAGAAAAATACAAAAGAAAAAAGAAGGAAACAAAGAAAGAAAACGAAAGAAAGAAAAACGGAAATGAAGTAAAAATGGAAGAGAGAAAGACTGGACGAGAGTAGGAAAAACAGAAGGTGAAAAAGAAGGAAAGAAAAAGAAAGAAAGAAAAAGAAAAAAATAAAGGCAGGAAAGAAGTAAAAATGGAAAATACAGTGTAACCCGGATATAAGAGAGTTGTCGGGACCGGAGAAGAAGTCTCTTATATCCGCGTTTCTCTTATATCTGGGTTTCTCTTATATCCGGGTTTACTCTATTCTGTTTAGGTAAGTATGGCTCTAATTTGGAACCAGAGAAAATCTCTCTTATATCTGGCTTTCTCTTATATCAGGGTCTCTTATATCCGGGTTACACTGTAGGGAAAAAAAGAATGAAAACCAGAAGAGAAAATGAGGGAAAATAAAAAGACGTAAAGAAAGGAGAACATGAGAAAAAAGAAGAAATAAAAAGAATGAAAGAAATAAAGAAGAAAATAAAGAAAGACAAATAACAAAATAGAAATAACGAAAAGTGGGAAAAAAAAACAAACCCAAACGGTAAAAAAGAAATAAGAAAAAAAAAATGAGGATAGAGAGGTAGAAATACAGAAAGGGAGAAAGAAATAGAGGGAGTAAAAAACAGAAAAGAAGAAATAATAAACAGAGGGAAAGACATGAAAAAGAAAGGAAGAAAAGAAAGGGAGCCAAAAAGAAAGAAAAAGAAATGAAATTTGAAAAAGAAGAATGAAAGAAAGACAAGGACTTAAAGTAATATAAAAAAGAAAAAAAATTGATAAAGAAACCCGTGTAACATTCAAGAAATGTAAAGAAAAATATCTCAAGAATATTAAAAAAAAAAAAAAAAAGGACATAAAAAATCAACCAAAATATTTTCTTGGCAATGGCCATCTTTTCAAAAACCTGAAAGAAAAGGTTTTATAAAAAAAGATAAATGGCAAAAAAAAAGTAAAGTAAAGTAGACAATATCTCGTATGCAAAGATTCAAAAGAGGAAGCAACATTAAAAAAGTAAGAATGAATTGAGGAAAGATAAAAGAGAGGGAAATAACACCATAGAAAACACAAGAAACGAGAAAGAACAAAAAAAAAAAAAAAAAGAAGAAAATGATAAACGGAAACACTTTTGAAAGAATAAATAACAAACAGTTAAGACACCAAAAGATGAACAAAGAAAAAAGGGCAGGCAATGAGTAAGGGAAAAGATAATAATAAATAACAGTATATTAGGTTGGCGCAAAAATAATGACGGTTTTTGACGTAGTTTTTAAATTCAAAAACCGTCATTATTTTTGCACCAACCCAATACAAGAAGTGGGGAGGGGGGGGAAACAGAGAATAAGAAATAACAAGCAGTGGCAGAATGGAACAAAAAATTCATATCAAACCGATAATAGAAAATTACAATTTATAAAGATGCAAAGGCCAAGGGCACAATAAAAAAAAAAAAAAAAAAAAAATAATAATAATTAAAAAAATCATAAAAAAAACACGAACCTCTCAATTTAAAAACAGTGACCACACATTTTTCACCCAGTTATTTTTTTCTTTTAAGTAATAAGAAAATTAAAGAGTTTGGATAGCTTCAGAAAGAAAAAAAAAAAATAAGCTCAAAATTGTAAAGCAAAAAGAGATAAAAATGTCAATGAAGAATTAAAGCAACGAAACACATTTGCTAAGATTACAAAGATCTACTAGAATTACTAAGAAAAGATGATTTATTTCGGAAATATATTAAAATTATATAAAACGCTTATTAGCAGCAAACATACGCCTGGATACGGATGGCAAAGAAATTGACTAAGTTAAAAAACAGAAGAAGACGTAAGAAAAGAAACGATTTTTCAGTCGATTTAATTATCCAAAGGAGAAAAGCGATTGAAAGTGGACTTGAAATCATACCAATCTATATTATAGATGGCTACTGTTGTATTCATATATAAATTTTCACCTCATAAATATCAGTAGATACAGGCTGGAATCTATATTCTTTGAATATTAGCCCAACCGCCACTCCTCTTTCTCTCCAGGCAGTATCTCTCCGTCGGTAGCGGGCTGAATTTATTACTTTGTGTCACATGTGATTACGACGTGGACGGTCTGCTAAATAACTTTGACAGGGAGTTGTATCCTTTGAATATTAGCCCAAGAGCCAGAGGGCTTTTTTTCTTTCTCAGTGCCTTTTATTGGGAGTGGGCTGGGTTTGTTGCTCAGTGCCTGAGATATCACTAAAAGGAGAAGTGTCGGGTGGGTCTTTGAACTTTTGCACGGTATGGCCGTTGAACCCATTTAAAAAAGTGACCATGTGTCCCATCTAATTGTGATGTGGGAAGCCTGGTAAATACCACAAACCTAACTTTTGGCTCGGATTTTTTTTCTTTGAATATTAGACCAAGAGCGAGGAAACTTTCCAACCAAGCAGTACCTCTTCCTCGGGAGGGGTCTGGATTTATTGCCCAATGCCTGAGGCATCCTTGAAAGAAGAGGTTCCAGGGTGCGCCTTGGGATTTTTTTCACTCGATGCCCATTGGACGTACTTTAAACCTTCAACTTCAACACCTGGTTGCAGTATGTGCGTCCTGGTAAATATAATAAATACTAACATTGAAGACGAATTTACTAGAGAAATAGTAGTAAATACATTTAACTAATTATAATTCACAACAGGTACATTCTTAACAGACATTCAGATGACACCGTGTTGAGTATATACACAAAGAGGAAACTACATTAATTACTAGAGAAGGGCAACGAGAAGAAAGGAATAACGACAATTGTAAGAAGAATGAATTAATATGATTTACAGCCAACGAAAAATAAATATTTATAAAGAAAAATAAATATTTATATTTATTTTTATTTATTCTTATTTTATTTTTAATTTATTTTTATTTTTAATTTTCAATTTTTAATTTTTAAATTCATAAATTTTAATTAATTTTGTCATTATTATTTTTAATGCTAATTACGTTTCAATTTTTATATATTGCTATTAAATAAATATATTCACCTTTTAATAAGAACAGTTAATCTCCATTTTATATATAATTTTTAAAACATTTAAATATAATTATTCCCCACTCATATATGCAATTTTTTTATTTTCTTTTTTTGCATACATGTATAAATCCTGTTTATTTTAACTGCCAAATATAATTTTCAAAATTTTAAAATAAAAAAAAGAGAAACTCTAAGTACAGAACAATGTATACATGAGCAAACAATGGTATATCCAGATATATTGTAATTAAAATTTGTGTAACAGACAGTCTATACTCACAGCTGAAGATTGTGTTGTGCATGAAACTCAGAGCCCGGCTAACGATGAGGGATACTATGTATATTTATCAATATATCCTTAATAGCTCTGAAAATTCACTAACTATATTTTAAGGTGAGCATTTTGCAATGTCTACAAATGACTGTAAGCTCATTTCGCTGATTTAATAGATCATTAATTTAAAAAAAATAATAAAGTATAGCTTTTGATCAAGATACAAGGATATGGGTCATTTAAGGACTTATATAGTCTCATTTTTATTAACATTGACTATTTTACTGTGGGCGTTTTATTAATTTCGTTTAAATTCCAAAAATATTTAGATAGGGATTTTCAGTTACGGTGCATACTGTTGTTAATGTAAGAAATATGCTGGTACCAACTTAATTTAAAAGAGTTTTTTTTGTGCTACCAATATAAACTTTGTTAATACCTGGATTTTTAGTAGATGAAATAGTGCATTGATAAAAAAATAGATTCAGTAAATGTTTTTATTTTCCAATGAACACTTTACAGGGTTCTAAAAATGCATACTTCATTATGGGAATTATTGATGTCCGGTTTCGAATTGATCTTATATTTATTTAGGTTTAAATGTTTATTTAAAATTTTATTTTTGTTTTTTTATAATTTTTTCTAGATGAATTTTCACAAAAGTCTATGTATTACAATGCTATATCCATTATTTTATTATATATTATGGTAGATGTAATATTAATTTAATTCCTTGATTTTTAATTTTAAATTACTTAGTATTAAGAAGACATCATGAATAAAGTATGAACTGTATTTTGGTTCGAAAATATATAAAAATATTTCGATCATACCAAATGTCCTTATAAGATAGTTCTAAAGTAAATGTTACATTTTTTTTATATAACAAAAGTTAATCGTATGTCAGAGATATACATATTTCTAGGACTATTTCTTCGTAACTTAAATGTATACTTTTTGCCGGAAGTAAGATGTCGAGCCGTCAATATGACAGTTCCCCGAGACATATATTAATACCACACATCCCCCAAAATCTAACCTATATGTTTAACTTTTCAAATTTAGCGTTGACTTTCCTTACAATTAGTTAAAAGAGACACACCCATCAGATCTAAGGATCTGAATTTCCCCCACCATATTAACTCTTTAAAATAAATAAAATATAATATAATACAAATAAATATATAATAAACACACACACACACACACACACATATATATATATATATATATATATATATATATATATATATGTGTGTGTGTGTGTGTGTGTGTGTGTGTGTGTGAAGATAGGGCATCTAACGTAGACCTGTTTAACAGGTGTAATATTTGAGGAATCGAGACTTTTATCAACAAGTCTCAGTTACGTTGGACTGGTCATGTCTTGAGAATGTCGGATGACAGGATACCCAAGATCCTAATGTACAGCCAGTTAGATCAGGGCTACAGGAATGTAGGACGCCCATAGCTAAGATACAAAGATAAGCTGAAAAGCAACTTGTCAGCAGTTAATATACCTCATAACACACTTGAGCGCTTAGCTTTGGGCCGGGTAGAATAGAGATCAACGTGTTTTAGTGGACTCAGCAATTTTCAATCTGCTTGTCTGAATCATCTTCAAGAAGCGAGAGCAAGATCTAAAAGGTCAGCCAATCTAACAGTGATCACATCTCACAATTCTCACACCTGCTCTATATGTCGCGTCCTTTGTAAATCACTAGCGGGTCTTAAATGCCACTTAATATTATTATTAATATTATCGCATAGGCTTTCATAACTGAATCAATAAGCTGGCAGATTCTCATACGTCGAAACCGACGGGAGAGTCCATTATATATATATATATATATATATATATATATATATGTGTGTGTGTGTGTGTGTGTGTGTCTGTGTGTGTGTGTTATACTAATAATTATACTCAGTTGGTAAAAAAAAAACTCGGAAGGAACAATTTGCAAATATAACAAAAGAAATTGGTATCTGTGAAAAAAAAACTTGTAAATAAAGAATGAACTAGAAACATCCGAACAGGACGAAACAAATTGTCCAGTGCCTTGAATTTCCAGAAAAAGACAAACGAGTAACTAAGATAAAACCTAAAGTGCTCAAATATGTAGAGCAAAGGAAAAAATAATGCTAAAGAGCCAGGAACTATCTAATTAGGTTTCACCTAAATGGATCTACACGGAACATATTTATTGATAAGAGCTCTTTACCTGAAGAGAAACCCATGTAGGTAGTTCCTGGCTCTTTAGGATTATATTTATATTTATATTTATATTTATATATATATATATATATATATATATATATATATATATATATATATATATGAATTTACTATATTTATAGGTGGGGATTATCTGAGATAGAGCTTTTGTAGTTGCATTAAGTTTAGAAATAGTGATTCCAGAACCTATATTGGGAGGAAACCCCATGCATTCAGATAGAAAATAAATGGAATGAGTATAAAAAAAATAGAAAGCGGGTGTGTCTGGTTACCGGGCTTTTTAAACCTATACTGTGTGGCCATTGATAGAGGATTAGAAGTCCTATCACGGCCACAATCTTAACATTGAACATATGAGCAGCAATTAAGTTTTAGAGAAAACTGAAACAAAAGGACTATATTACTTTACGTCAGAAATATAATTTCTAGGGCGCATAATGAGGAAAGGGGGATTGGAAAATTCGACACTCACAGGATATATTGAAGGGAAAAGTATAGATTAAAACAGCGAATAACCTAATTTGTATAAATGTATGGCAAAGCCGTGTGTAGTAAAGATAGAAAACGCATACAATTTATCAAGAACTACAAAAGACAGGATATTGTGGCGAGCCATGATCTCCAACTTCCTAAGGAACTTGGTACGTAGAAGAAGTCTTGATTTAAAGAGAGCATTGTAATGTGAAGTTGAGAGACACCATTCAGTATTAATCCAAATGTCCGCATTCTCTCTCTCCCCATATATATATATATATATATATATATATATATATATATATATATATATATATATATATAAAACAGAGTATGTCTGTGTGTCTGTCTGTGTGATACCTTTTCACTCGAGATCCATCCAACTGATTTGGACCAAACTTGGTGCATACATTGTATTATGTAAGAGATAGGTTCTTAGCGTTAAAAAATCGACCATTTTAAAACAATCCATAATCGATAAAGCCGATCAAAAATCTAACCCTAACCCTAACCCTAACCCTAACCCTAACCCTTCTCCGATTTCGTTCAAATTTGGTATATAGATTAGTTATATCATCCCGAGCTCAACGATAGTTCATTTTTTTCTACGCCACTGTTTAGCGAAAAACCGCAGAAAACGAAAAATCGTTTTCCATACAAATCGATTTTAACAAAAGATTTTAACTAAAAACTCCCTCAGTTTACAAGCAATCTAATACAAACTTTACTCATTTGTAGTCAACAATAACTTGATTGTTTAACAGTCATTTAACTCGATAATTGAGTCTACCCATATAGCGTAAACCTGCGTAAATAGCGAAAAATGGAGATTTTTACTGGTCTATTTCTTATTTTTCGTTGATCTTTCAACCAATTTTCATCAAACTTAACAATTGCTTTATAAATGTATCCTCTTCTGCATTCCTGGTAGCACACTGACAAATTGAATATCAAAAACTTATTGTGGTCCCAAGTGGATCTTCATGTTGCCTGTTTTACCCCTTCATGTCCTCGGCTAACTTCGATTGAATAAATAGAGACTACTTCTGTTATATTAGTAACTGCATTAATTCATAATGTTTTTAATGAAAGTATTTTAAAATAATTGAAGAAGATAGATTCTGTTACATCTAAACATGATGCTGTTATTGTTCCATTCTAATTGAACGCCTTTTCTGATCAACCAGCTGGGTATGACTGCTTGTATATATATGGAAAGTAGCATTAAAATGCGTAATACACACAGCCGCACAAAAAAGCTTGGCCAAATATGCTCTTCCTGAATCCAAAGCTTTTCACGCCAATGCTATTTATTTGCATTTCTGAAATAGTAGCACTTTCGCTGAGCTCACAGCTTGACGGACAGTTGTTATCTGTTTCCAGCCAACTTAATCGCATTGAAATAAAGTAATTTATCTGATTATGAGTCGAACAACCTTTTACTGCAGTCGTATTTAATAAAGTATAAGTATATTGTCTGGCTCAGTATCCTCGTGGGTACATTGGCATCGTAATCCTGCGTCAGCCACGGATAAGCTTTGTATATAACCGCATTTTTGCGCTTAGCATCGTAATAATCAAGGAAATATGTAAAAGTAGCCTGATAATGCATATAATCGATTCTTTCGAAACGGACGCTTATATTAAAAACGCAAACAAAAAAAAAAAAACTTTGTATGATACAGATATTCATCTATAACGGTTTTTATCCTGACTATTTATGCTTTTGATTTTAGAGAGAAAGGCGCCTCATAAAACAGGTTTTCAAAATTGTTACGTCAACTGAAATAAATTACCTTCTTTGGATATAGATATAGATAACATAATAAAAACAAAAAACAAAAAAAAAAAACAGATTAATTAGGTTGGTGCAAAAATAATGTCGTTTTCTCACATATGTTACTATGTGAGAAAACGACATTATTTTTGCACCAACCAAATAATTTGATATATATTATTGTATTTCTGCGGTAGACCAGTTGCCATCCAAGGCTATAGAACCCAGTTTGTCCTGCTATTTACCCATAGCTGGCGGGGAGAAGAAGAGGATTTGCCAAGGTTATTAGCACGTAAATGAATATACTGGATTAGAATGGAATTTTAACTCGGATCCCCGATTTCTCAATCCAACCCTCTATCCATTACTAATATATAAATATTGTATGACAGTGATTTCTAAGGGATTTTGAAAATACTAATTTTTATCTGTATCTCTGGATTGAGAAGTTATCATTATTTACATTTTTTCTCTAGGACGTTTTCCTCATCTTTTTGTTATAGACGCAAAGTTTCGGGCCTTGTGATCGCAATTCTTCTGTAGCTGTTTATCCCACAAGAAAATAGCTTCGTGGATTAAAGCCTTTGTTCGTGAATTTGATCACATAATTAAAGTGCAGTTGCGGGCCGCAGTAGAAACAATACTAGCAATAAATGAACAGTACTGAAAGAACTTAGCGAGTTACCTTTGGATATGATCAATAGAACGAAAACCATTTAACACCATTGATTAAATAAAGTGCTAATTTTCTTGAGATGGTTCGGTATTGCCGAGTTGCTGACACCCATTACCTGAGACATTTCTCTAATACTTTGGTATGGGCTTAGTTTGACTCGTATTTTCAGATCTTGATTGCTAATTGCAGATAGACAGCTTCTAACACCATAATCTTCAAAGCTAGAATCATCACTACAGGACTTCAGAAACCAGCGCCGTACTGTTTGAACGAAAGTGATTGCTTCACCGTATGCTGTGTTAAAGTTGGTAGCAATTTCAGAAACATTACCACCATGCTTGAACTTATGCAAAAAAAGTAAACGCATCTCTTCTTTTTCATATTTAAAATAACCGGTATACATGGTTTTAAATTAAATTCTGAAAGAGATTGATATCAAATTTTGAAAGAGGACACTTGTGCAACTATTATAATAATATATTAGAACAAAAATGTTTATTCTAAAATTCGACATTATTTCCCGAAAAGTCTAAAATATATGGGTTAAGTTATCTACTTCCCTGCCATTGTTAATTAGCCTCACACTGATAACCTGTCACGAGTGAAAAACTGTCCTTCCCCGAAACACACCAGCCACGAACCTAATGACAGTTCGAGCACTGTATCTTGAGTTACAGCGCTATCAGTCAGTTCCATTTTTGCATGTCCAGAATTGGAACGAAATTACTAGATGATAATATTTTGTGTTCTCGTTTTAACATTTACGAACTTGTGTTTTGTTTTAATTATCTTTCTCTCAGCACAGCCAAAACGCCAACAGTTTTTTTTTCTAGTGTGAACTTAATCCAGCTTGTCTGCCAGACTAATGCCCTTAATGTATGCTATAAAAATCAGTATGAAAGAAAAGCACTTCCCTACTCTTATAGGATGTCGTAGTGACAAGACGTGTCTCGTTTCCTGTCAGATAATGTTTATTAGCTCCCTTGTGAACCAGACTTAGAATAAAATTCACCACCCTATATCTATTAAAACATATATGCAAACACAGTAATATATCCACAATAAATTATCATATACACATTTTACTTAGACTATATAAAAAATATTTTGACTGATATTTATATATATATGTATCATGTTCTCTTGTTCATTCAAACACACACACATTTGAACTTGGATTTAATTAAACAGTCACGGGAACCTACTAAACTCTATTTGCAACATACTCGTATAAATTACAAGTACAATAATCACATCTAAATGTAATAAAATGTTAAAGATAATGGAAGCATTAATAATGAAAAATGAAAAAAAAAAAGCCAGCAGTCAATAACGTCAATCATGAACATGGCCATAATGACTATTTATGGAAAATATGAAAAAATACATTCCCATCGCTCTAGATATATATATATATATATATATATATATATATATATATATATATATATATATATGTAAGCAAATATATGGATATAGAATCCGACAGTATGAAGAAAATATACGGGAAAAAACAAACAAAAATCCTTACAAGCAATAATGCTGTTTTAATGTTAATATGCCGACGTCGGACGTTTCAGTCAATAAACCATCTTCAGGACATATTCAATATAAAA
The DNA here is from genome assembly GCA_963932145.1 of Acanthosepion lycidas. Lineage (NCBI taxonomy): Eukaryota > Metazoa > Mollusca > Cephalopoda > Sepiida > Sepiidae > Acanthosepion > Acanthosepion lycidas. The sequence continues at coordinate 63,004,328 of OZ010593.1, forward strand.
TATAAAATATAAATAACATTATCAAACTTAACATGACAAAAACGATGGACACAAGAACAAGACAAATCCAAACAGATAACTAAAAGTTTATGCGATCAGCCTTTAGTTTTAAACATGGTCACAACGTGGTGACAACGTGACCATGTTTAAAACTAAACGCTGATCGCATAAACTTTTAGTTAGCTGTTTGGATATGACTTGTTCTTGTGTCCATCGTTTTTGTCATGTTAAGTTTGATAATGTTATTTATATTTTATATTTTATATTGAATATGTCCTGAAGATGGTTTATTGACTGAAACGTCCGACGTCGACATATTAACATTAAAACAGCATTATTGCTTGTAAGGATTTTTGTTTGTTTTTTCCCGTATATTTTCTTCATATATATATATATATATATATATATATATATGTAAAAATCTACACATCCTTTATCATGGTTAACAGAATATCCGAATTCGCTCGGATGTGTACAAAATTCGGACGGTTTTTACCCACTTTATGTCCAGAAAAAATAATTGTAGGAACACAAGAAAAATTGAAAAAAATCTTTAATGGCAGTACATTGCCAGTCGTTTTTAATGAAAATTAGATACAAGAAGGGTTGCTGCCAAAATAGTAAGAATAAAATCTAAAGCTTAAAATAATCTAAATGTATAAAATATAAAATAAACTTAGTTCTCAATGGCTAAAAAGTGAGCAGAGTCTAAATATAATATAACAGTATAATTAATTTAATAATACCAATATCAGCTACTCAGAATTTCATGTGATGACAATCATCGGGCATATATAATGATTAAATAATGATGATTTTAATATTAATAATAATATACATATTATTAATAATACTATTATATATATATATATATATATATATATATATATATATGTATATATATATATATATATATATATATATATATATATATATATATATATATATATATATATATGATAATAATGATGATTTTAATAATACCAATAATATTATATATATAATTAATAATATTATTATATTAGGTTGGTGCAAAAATAATGACGTAATTATGTCGTTTTTTTGTCGTTAAAAATACGTCGAAAAACGACATTATTACGTCATTATTTTTGCACCAACCTAATATATATATATATATATATATATATATATATATATATATATATACACACATATATATATGTGCGTGTGTATATATATATATATATATATATATATATATATACAGAGATATAGAGATACGGAGTGGGAGGGAGAGAGAAGTGGAGAGATAGTGAGAGAGAAGGAGATGGGGAGAAAGTGATGGGTTACAAATGTGTTAGTCACAGTGAGTAGAGGTGTAGTCCATTTTTTAAAATATTTTACCTTGTGAATCGTGACTCGAATTTTCTGTCAAATGCAGTACAAAAGATGACGTCGCTTTAGAAGCGTCTGCGCATTCAACCGCAGGTGGTTCTCGATGTGACGTGACATATTCTTTTGTTAGGTGAACTTGAGCAAAAACTTTTCTCGTCTAAGAAATGAAAACGATGTTATATTAATTGTGTCAGAAAGTCAGGTTTAAAAAATCCCCAAAACATGAACGTTCTCCCCACTTGCCTATGAACGAAACACCTATTCATCATCAGGAATTGCAGATATTTGAGGCTGGCCAGAATTATAAAGAAACACCAGAGATTTTTATGCGTAGCGAAACGACTATCGACACAAAAAGTAAGTTTCAATTCAATTTTCAATTGATTCGTTTTCACATTCGCGTATATAAGAAATACTCTTGGAATGATATCATTTCATCTTTTCAGTTCAATATTCTCATCAACAAAAGCTAGAAATAATGGAAGCGTTAATACTGGGTGATGTGGTCGCAGAAATTGTCTGACAGCCATGACTGGGTTCTCCAGTTTGTATTGTAAGGTGCAGAGTGCAGTTGCCAGAGATACGGTTTTCCAGCAACCACCATCTTGACCTAGAGTAGCACTATATTCTCAAGACACTTGATGTAAGCCTACGTGTTGTGTCTGAGGCTGTAGTAAAAAAAAAAACAAAAAAAACAAAACAAAACAGGGGTTCTTTTATTACCAAGACGATCAGAGTGAGTTTTCCGAGCTGCCGTAGTATAGTGCTTACCATTAAACTCATCCAACTCTTTCCGAATCCGCTGCACAGTCCTCGTATTTACATCGAAACACTGAAATGTTCGCATTAGAGCTTCCGGTGCGAATGCCAAGCAGAACAGCATACCGCTTCCAAATTTCTTGCTGAGCGAATAGCGTCATAGTGCTCTCATACGATGCCTAACGGTCTATTATATTGTGAATTCGACAAAATCAAAAACAAAAAACGCGCAGGCCCGAAATTAAAAATATAATATGGCGATAATTTATTCATCGTACCTAAGAATCTATCTAAACTCAACATTAAATTTGTATTTGCTACATTCAAAACAATAAAAGACTTACTCAATACTAAACAAAACAATAAGATAAACTCTGAAGGAGGAATTTACTCCCTTGCATTTAATAATAGTCATAAAATATACCTTCAGCGTGCTGACTCCAGAGTTTCGTAGACGGTTCTGCCATGGAATCAAATCTAACATACAAATCTTCGATTTACCTATTTAAGGAAATATATTTTTCTCGTTGGTACTGCTATGAATTTATATCTAATGGCTACTGTTTCGCACCTGAATGTTAAAAAACATTATTTTTTAAAAGATTTCTTTTTATAAGACATTGTTTGTTATTACAAGTAACACTATTTTCAGTTTGCACAGGTGATGGCCGAGCCGGTAGAGGCACATCAGATCTAACGACGTTTTCCAATGCAAAGAGGTTCGAATCCTGCCAGAGGCTGTATCTTTAATATGATTTCTTAAATATTTAGAACGGTATGCGAAAGGAAATAAATAGAGTTTCAAAAATAAATGGTGCGTCTGTTCAAATATGGGTATCCATTAAAAATCATGTGTAAAGTGTTAAAAATTTTAACGGATTAATAAATAAAAAAATCCATTACTTTGGGCACACACACACACACACACACACACACACACACACACATATATATATATATATATATATATATATATATATATATATATATATATATATATATATATATATATATATATATATATATATATATTCTCTCTCCCTCCCACTCCATATATATATATATATATATATTCTCTCTCCCTCCCACTCCGTATCTCTGTATATATATATATATATATATATATATATATATATATATATATATATATATACACGCACATACATACATATATATATATATATATATATATATATATATATATATATATATATATATATATATATATATATATATATATATATATATATAATATTGTGGCGGTGATTGTTCTCCCTGGTGAGGGCGGTGTCCACAAGCTTGTGATAGTGTATTTTCTTGAAATTTGATTGAAGTGGTGAATTTGGCCATGGTAAGTTCCAGATAGTTGAAAAGATGAAATCTCACGCATAAATTGATTTTGTTGTGAGCACGTGAAGCCATGCTTCAAGAAATCAAATAATTTCCTAATTAAAATGTTATGAATGACGATCTTATTTCACATTAGACAATGGCTACTGATGAATGTCTAAATATAATGCACCACTAAGTAACAATTTGCGGAGCGCCATGTCGAGGAAGTTCACTTTAACGGACGGTAAAAGACAGTCATAGAAAGGCTTTTCTGTGGATGTTAAATTGATTTTTTTTTGTGCACTGGCATATTTTCTCCTTTTTTGAAGCTCTTCTCCACTTCTTATTCTTCTCTGTGACACGTAATTTCATTGGGCAGGCGATAATCGCTCCTCACAACTTCCTATTTCGAGTTACTCTTAGCAAGTCTCCTCTTTTGCTAAGACTTCCGCCCCACAACGCACCATCCATTAACACAAGCTCATCAGATAAATAGCTCGCTGCATGCTCTATCTTCCCTATCCTCAATATGACCCGTGACGGTTAAGTTTTTCTTATGTGTCTAAGTTATTTCAGGTGATTGTCCTGATTTTAAGAATAAATCTTCGTTTTGTAGCCATTATCTTTAAGACTTACCCATTACAGTCATATAATTTTCAGTATTCCTTCTGAAGAAACCACATTTCTGCTGCCTCTAGTTTTTTTCTTTATTTATGGGGAGAATATCCAGTATTCACTGTCATATAAGCGGATGGATGCCATATAGTAATCAAACACTCTTTACTTAAAAAACTTTTCCGTTTCTCTGCACCTTGCTTAGGCTTTGAAATGCTTCATTTGCTAGTCCAATGCGTGTACGGATCTCGGTGCCGCATTTGCCATGTCCTGTTAAAACTTCTGTACCTTCTTGATCTCTGTATTTCCAATTCGCATCTTGGGCTTTTACACATGGTGATGACCATACATTCTATCTTCTTGAAGTTGATCTTGACAAAATAAGCTTTATTTTTATGTTTTCTTCCCTTATTTTTAGGTTTCCCATCAGTGACAGCAGTGGATTGTAGGAAAGATTAATTTTAATTTTACTATCTTTGTGCTTCCCCCCTGCAAATAAATCATAAGAATGAACCATTGATTCTTATTCTTATTCTTATTGTATATGTCGTGTCCATTAAGTACGTGGGCGATCAATGACCACACAACTTCTTATAATTTGTAACTACCGATGGTTACAGATGTGACACTATTTTTGTTACTGGTAATCCTAAGAATGTTTTCTTAAAATAGAAGGGACGATATACTGACAGAGCCCTTATAAATAAGAAGGGTTAATGAATAAAACCCATGTTAAAAACTGAAGATTTTAATTCTCATATAGCCAGCCACCTGAATTTTGTCGGGGTTTTGATCAATGAAAAATATAATGTGGACGTTGATTTGAACTACGACAGGTCGGAAGGGCAATAATGATTGGCATTTATCACATACAGCTAAAAATACAAGCTATTAATCGGAGACTTTATTTTTATAAACAACGAACTTAACGAAGTAATCGTTTCTGGTTGGATGGTCACTGAAGTAGCAGTCGTAGATGAGACACAAAGGAGGACCCACCCACACTCACTGAGGGGGATTAGTGGGAGATGATAATAAGAGAAAGTGGAAGTTATGAAGCAGAGTAATGCCTGTAACCGACACCCGTGGAAGAAGGAAATGCTCCAAAATTATAAATTTAATTCTCAGGACCCAGACAATGGAGATGGTGAGCAGGGGAAAAAACAGAATTATCCAGGTGCACAGTGCCCCATGCTGGTTTGGGCGAACGTCAATAAATACGAATGCACGTAGCAAGATAGTCAGACAAAAGAGAGTTTATTCTAGCCACCGGTCGCGATACACCACACTTGAATATCCGCCTAAAAGAATCTCCGATTTCAGCCTTACGCCGAACTTTACCAAATCAGCAAAACAAACTTTACCAAGTCAACAAAAGTGACGTGTACAAGTTAGAAGTGGGTTGGGCCGATAATTGTTACATGTAAACTCTTGCTTTAACCAGTTACTGTACAAAGGAGTTAATATAGAAATAGTATTTAATTTTTAAAATTTATTAGAGTGATATTTTCTTATTGTGCGTCTTCACCCTGCTAGGATCAGCCCAATACGAAGATGCTATACGAAGATTCGATCTTGGCCGCCTTATGAACAAGTAAATCACAACGTGGGATACGGTCGGACATGAATTAAGGTGATCAACCCCATCGATCAGCCGCAGGACCAGGGAGGGTATAAGGTGATACAGAAACACTTCATGAAATGCTGGAAAATGGGCTCACCATCTACCAGTCTGTTTGATAGACATATTTGCATCGGTCTGGAAAAAAAGGTTTTATAGATTCTCATGATGAACAGCAACTGTACAAGGCATTATAGGAACTCTAAAGCATTATTGCAATAAAGGATAATACCATTATTAATAGATAAAATGAGAAATAGCAAAAAAATCAGAAAGCTGTCAATATTTTTTATCAAGCTTTAGTGAGAGGTTATTAAGAAGGTAACGTTTTCCTTCGAAATGGCTTCAGGAAATAATTCTTAGTTTTTGTATATTTCCAAAATTATACATTCTCTTTTTTTTTAATGTAAATATTTGCATGTTTCTACGGAAGGATCTTTCACTCAGGGATAACGCAGAAGAGAGTATTAAACCCCCACGCGTATAGGCATATTTTCATAGATAAAGACATAAGTAGATATATCTTTGGAGTTTTATAAAATCATACATATATGCGTATAATACACACACACACACACACACACACACACACATATATATATATATATATATATATGTTCTCTTGCGAACTATACATATATGTGAATATATATACATACATATATACATATAATTCATATATTTATATCAATTTCTAAGTGTAGTTTGTATATATATATATATATATATATATATGTGTGTGTGTGTGTGTGCAATTTTTATATATTATTATTTATATATAGCATAATACTTTCATAAATTATTATTTTTTTATTTTTTTAATTTGCAACTTTTAGTTGTTTTATATATATATATATATATATATATATATATATATATATATATTATTCATATATCATATATACGCGTTACTTATTGGAAAGCGCTCAATATCAGTGATAGAGTTAACATATTTAGTTAGATTAATGTGAGTTTGTAACACTGGATTTCACGCTATTTGCGATCGTCAAACAAACTGATTAGTTTTGAAATTTCGGATTTATTTATGGTTGCCTATATCGCTGTTTTATGGAGGAAAAATTGTCGTAGATACGCCGCTCATACGTACGCAGACATACATACACGCACATTAACGTGTAGCAGCTCACACAAACATAAACATATATGAACAGTGTGGGATAGAGCGTATATAGGCATTCATGCGTCGTTGCGTGCATACATACGCAGTTGTTCGCTGTATATATATATATATTATATATATATATATAAAATTTATATATATATAAATATATATATTTATATATATATATATATCTGTATTCAATAATTATATATATATATATATATATATATATATATATATATATATATATATATATATATATATATATATATATATATGTAAGACACCAGGGGTGTTGAAACAAAATGGCTATTTTTGTAGTGATTTTATAACATATTTATGTTATAAATTTAAAAAAAAATAAAAATAATTATATACATATATATATATATATATATATATATATATATATATATATATATATATATATATATATATATATATATATATAAAGGTTAGCGGCTTGGATTGAGGAATAGGAGAGTCGAGTTCGAATTCCAGTCGAATCCATTACATTCACTTACGCGCTAATACCTTTGGGAAAGGTGTGAATCCTCTTCTCACTCCAGCTATGGGTAAATAGCAGGACAGACTGGGTTCTATAGCCTTGGATAGCAACTGGTCTAGAAGAAGGAAAACTCTGAATTCAAAAACCTGCGGAGGCTCGTTTGGGGACCTTGTGGCACGTAGTGCACCAGGTCTCTGTAATCAGCCCTTCAAAAAGTGTGAATGCTCCTGCACGAGACCTTCACCACTATAATCAAATCTCATGTGCTATACATGCGGGTCGCTTGTGAATTCCAAATTCCCATGAAACTCCAATATTGGAGCTGTTTCAACCCACCTCGTGTGAATGCCATTACAAGAACAAGAGAGAGAGAGAGAGAACATATACATATACACAATATATATATATATATATATATATATATATATATATATATATATATATATATATATATATATATATATATATATATATATATATATATTTCAATTTCAATAAAGGTGCAATCAATTTACAAATTCCTGAATTATTCATACATAAAACAAATACAAAGGTTAATGATTAAATGGCGAGAAATCCATCTCCGCGAACAATTCAATAATATACAAAAACCCCGAATATTTTTATGAATGAAAAGATCCTGTTTTATAAATTTCCGTCACATTAGATCTTTTTAATTTACAAGCTTTCGTCTGTTCCAACAGACATCCTCAGGTATGAAATATTGTGTTCTTGTTTATACTTTCAGTAATAAGTGGACAAACGAAAACAGAGTTGTAATCCGAAAAATGCTATGAGAAATGTGTGTTATAGTTTTGGAACGTTGTTTTCGTATATATATATATATATATACATACATATATATGTATTACTTACTACACTTAGGAATCCATATACATATGCCAAAAAAAATTCTAAAGAATTATTCCCCTATAGGTAATTTCATAGAGCAAAGATCATAATTAAAGAAGGTGCTGAAAATTACTCGGGTTTCCTAAAAATATTCTATTTTGTTATTTTTGTAGGATCTTCGAGAATGTAAATAATAATTTTAAAGGAGACCCAATAAAGCCGAAATCCTGTTGTAAAACCAATGCAGTATTTTGTAATATTTTCACCACTACGGTATAATTATTTTTCTCTTTGAAAATATAATCCTTTTTACCCCCTTTGAAATAAGTGGATGAAAACGGGAAGCAATAATTTTATAAGGAAAAATTAAAAAAAAAATTCGTTTGAAGTATCGTTAAAAATATTTCTAACGTTTTTCCCCATTCAGGTTTAAGTGCAAAAGTTGTTCATAGATATTTCTTAAACAGGAATTATTCAGGCAAAGGAAATTATTGATTATGTGGAGGGATTGACCTAATATCTTCGAAGGAGAAGAATTCGTAACTCTCTCAGTTTTGATAGAGTCCACTTTGCACGCGTGATCTGTACGAGTGGTATCACTAATTTCCCTGGTCAGGATCTCGGGTGAAAAATATATATTTAAATCCGCCCCCATGATTCCTGGCATTATTATGGAGAAACAGTACACCATAACGATTAACCAAAGCTGGCTCCTTTTGTTGCAGCGCCTGATGCACATATTTTAACAGCTGCGAAGTTGCGCAGTGATGGTTCGGCCCGTTGCTAAAAGCTCATCGTGCACTATTTGTCAACTCGTCCACCAGATGCAGAACATGATTTTGCGTGGGTGTGGAGGTGGTCTTCTGGTGTGAGGAACAGGTCGCCGTGCTGACAACCAATGTCTGGCACGCTTGTCAGGGCCATACAGGACCCACCGTTCGTAACTAGTGAGCACGCATATGTGTAGGTTGCAGTGCATAGAAAGCAACGAGAACAAGCTGTAACTTGTTGCTTGTTGGCTTCCTATAGCATTTCGGGCACACACTCGCTCAAATTATACGCCTTTCCTATGCTATGCAGGAGGATTTTGAGTGTTTTATCAGAAACTTGGAAGCGTTAGGCAAGCTTACCACAGGTTTGCCTGTTGTCATCCTCTATGGCCGCCTGCATGGCCTCATCACCCAGTACCTATAGCCGGCCATAGGTTGGTTTATCTCAAGGGAACAGATCTTTCAACCTGAACTTCTTTTTTTATAATCTCAAATATCTACTTAGAGGTTAATGATATAAAACAACATATAAAGTTCCTTATACAACATATTCATAGTTTAAAGAATAATTTGGGGATTTTGACGAGATGTAATGGTTAATAATTTATTACGACTGAGTAGTGAGTTCGATCCTAACTGGTTGCTCTACACTTTCGGACTTGTGTCACATCTAAAGCTACGCTTAGTATATAATATGGACACTTCGAAGTGGTGCAATTGTTAGACATCTTGTTTTGTTAGATCAATTACGACAGGAAAATAAGTTCGATCGTTACTGGGTGCACCATGATATCGGCCTTGTGCTAAATCAAAGGTACGCATAGAAAACATTCTTAATTTAACAAAATAAATTTTGGACAAACGATTCCAAATTTGAACCTTTTTGGTAGTAAGAGGAACATGGAGAAAGACTAAAAAATCAAATACAAATCAACAGTAGTTACTGACACTTTGTCTTTTACCTAAAAAAATACAAATATATCACATTTTAAGGTATTTTTTTAAAGAAATCTAGGGTTGCCCTAAATATGTATTGCCTGTAGTGTAAAATTTAGCCAACGCACTTCGTCCCCTCATGGATTTTATCAAGGTAAATGTATTTTATTTTGTAACTAGTATTTATAAACAGATGCAAAAAAATATTTTTCTAGAATTTTTAAATTTAACAAGTCTCAAATATACACCGGACTAAGTGATACTCAAGGTTAATTATGGAAGATGCTAAGTGAAATAATTTAATAACAAATAAAAGAAAATCAGTCAGCTTAAAAAAAGTTTTCCTTTTCTCTTTATTCATATTGTTCCATAGATATATTTCAGTTATCAACTTTTACACTCAAATATATATGTTGTTTTTTTTTTGTTTTTTGTTTTTTTTTTGTGTGTGTGTATGTGTCAACAAGAAGCATTCCGGGTGTAACTTTTCCTATTTATTTCCACTGAACATATATTTTATTTGTTCAGTGGAAATAAATACAAGGAGCATAATAACATTACATGCAACAAGTTTTCAGGTATGTTTTTGCAGTGTTTCACAACAGCGATTACCTTGTCAGGAGAATTCTGTTTCTAATGTTGACTTCCATCATCCCATTATCTCTTTCTCTTTTCCGCACGGAAATTATCCATACCTATATATATATATATGTATTATATAGTCGACATATTATGTATATTTTACTAAAAATAATAACATGGATACTAGAATATGTTTTCATAAAATGTGATTATTTTTGCAACCCACAGTATATAGAGACGAGAGAAAGAGTTTGTGGTTAATTCCTAAATATGGACACAATTTTTAAGTGTACAAAATATATTAATTTTTCTTAAGTATGTCCATTTTATATCGTGATTTGTCACGGATATAAATGCATTAACAAGTCAGTAAAATATATTGAAGAATAAAAAAAACAATTTCAATTAAAAGGTGCAATTATAATTTGCAAATTCATGAATCATTCATACAAAAAACAATAATATAATAAGTGTGACATTACTGTAATTATTGAACAATATAGTTTAATTGAATTTAAAATAACTGATCCAACGTGCAACTTTCGGATAATAAGTATGACATAACTGTAATTATTGAACAATATAGTTCATGCCATATTCACGGAAAACCTACCAGTAAAAAAGAATTCTCTTATTGCTATATTTGTACAAAAACGCACAACTTTAAAATTTAAATTCAAACTCAGCGTTGCGACCGCACGTTCCAAAACAATAACACATTTCTCATAGCATTTTTCGAATTACATCTCTATTTTCGTTGTCCTCTTATTACCGAGAAGTAAAACAAGAACAAAATATACTTCCATACCTGATGATGTCTGTAGGAACAGATGAAAGCTTGTAAAAAATTAAAAAGACCTTATGCAAATGGAATTTATAAACAGGGATCATATCATTCATATACAAGTTCGGGGTTGGTGTATCTTATTATATTGTTTGCGATGATGTATTCACGCCATTTAAATCATTAACCTTTATATTTGTTTTTTGTATGAATGATTCATGAATTTGTAAATTATAATTGCACCTTTTAATTGAAATTATATATATATATATATATATATATATTATGGTGACAGATTTTAAACTTTCTTTCTATTATATATCCATATCTCAGTAGATAATCTGTTTATTTATTAAACAGTATAATTACTTATTTTATTTTAAAATATAATATGAAAATTTGCCTGCAAATTTGTAAACTAAATTTAGTTGGAATGTCATTTGGCGGATTAAAAACTTTACTTTAGAGATCACATTTAGGAAAATGAGAATATATTGATTTTACTCGATTTCAAATATATTCACACCAAATTCATACAGCATCCGCAGTGCTTTGTAGCAGATGCTTTTGCAACAAGTCCTTTTTCTAATCAATTTGTATAGCCTGTAACGAGATTTTCTGAAATGTTTCCTGGAACATTTTGTTCAAATTTCTTTGCAGTACTCCTCCAGTCAGGCACTTTGGATCAGGTGTAAAACTTACAGTTCTTCCAGAAACCATTTTTGAGATGCTGGAGACGCAAATTTTGTCCCTCTTCCCATGCTTCTTGCAGACTCGAAAAGATTGTACTCCATAATCTATATGTATTTGTCACTTCTCAATATTTGGCATCCGCACAATGTCCCCGGGGCCAGGAGTAGAGAAACGTCCCGGAAGCATTATAATAGAGATTCCATATTTGACAGTTCGGATAATAAAAGCTTTTCCTATTTGAAATCCGATGATAACTTAATTATATTTTGTTCTGTAGTCAAGAACAGGAGATCCTATACTTTTTCAACCAACTATTAATGTATACAGAAGTAGCTGAAATTATTGGAACGGTTGTAATTGTTTTGGTATATAAAGAATACTATTTTAAATATTGTCACATTCTTGATTTTAGGTGGAACAATTATTAAGTATTATGCCAATGTGTACACAATATTTTTACAATATATATACTTAACAAATGACAACAAAATTAAATAAAAAATACTATGTAATAAATTATTGGCAGACGAAAATCATAAATCAGAAAATTATATTTTTCATATATATATATATTAACATAATTTATACTATTTACATTGTTCAGACTGTTGTCCTCATCTTTGTTGCCTCAAAGACACATGACTCAGTGGATAAAATTGTATGTTTATGAATCCGGGGACTAGACCCAATACCTAGCCATAGCAGAGGTGAGCAATAACTTGGAGTGTTGAGTTAGTAAAGGGAGATAACAGAACCTGAGGTATCCAGAAAAGGCATGACACGTGGAACTAGAACAACCGATTGCAATGGACGAAATAAAGAGTTCGGTTTGAAATTCCAGTCAGCTGAAGAAATGTTGTGAATATGGCAACAAAATTAGGACAACAGTCCGAATAATAATAATGTAAATAATTATAATATCTCATCTCAGAAATATAGAAAATCCTGAAGGAGGCTGAATCGTACAACCTCCGAAATGCCGTGAATATGTCAACAAAGATGAGGACAACAATCCGAACATTTAATAACCAGCAGTCTGGACATGTTCTCAGTTATGAGTAAGCACATTTTACCAATTGAAGATTTTAAATTAAGTATATATTGAGTCGGACCAGTCACATCTCTTTATGCAGAAGGAGATGTTATTGGACTTAAAGGTTATTAAACTTTAATGTTATATCTTTTGTTTGTGTGAAATATTAGTGTTGGTTTGGACAGTTTTTAGTCGTTATATATATTTTGTAATCTACGGCTTAGCTCTGATGAGAGAGGGCCGAAAAACCAGTTTAGGTGTTTTAATCGTTATATTTCGGTATTACCAATATTCGGTAATATATATATATATATTACAGTAAATTGGTAATACCGGAATATACGGTAATATATATATATATATATATATATATATATAATTTTTTTGTGAATGTACTTTTGATGTGTCCGTTGTTATTTCTATTTGAATATCATATATCCTATCACTTGTGTTATTCCATTTATATGTAAATGGTTTATTTTTGTGCCGATTAGGACGATACTTGGTGTGAGGTAATACGTTATTCTGACTGAATAGTACAGTTAAGTAATGAGTTTTATACTCTTTCGTCTCGTCTGCCACAAATTCACAGTTCAATTAGGTAACAAGTGTTATCAGGTCGTAAAATCAAGTAACCTAACCAATAAACTAAATTTGAATAACTTATCATATGATTTGGAAATGACGTCTAGAGTTGCGCGCGTCAAGTCTGCTTTGTTTGCTCTCCTATGATCCATCGTTTCCGACTCTGCGAAATACGAGTGAGTAATAAAATTATATTCGTGGAATTGTCGTAAAATGGTAAAAATATTATAAATTCTACACGTTGCTAGATTTTCAATAAATAAACTACTGAAAATTATTACAGTGTCTCGGTTTACTCCTAAGCTTTGTTCTAAATGCTAAGTTTGTTTCAACTTTCAGGGCAGAAAAATGGTAATGTTAATTGTAATATAAGCCGTTTCCTTCCAAGGAAACATTCGGCATTTATTGACCAAGCAACTTGTACAACTGTCGGTGGAAAATTGTAAAATATTTCTGTTAAAACAAATTTTCAGGAAAATAGCATTCTGTGACACTATTTACATCGCTAGAAAGAAAGAAGAAAAAAAAAGAAAGGCGAGAATTAAATTTAGGTGATAAGAAGTCATCACGAAAAGGACATTCAGCGGTGTTATTTTCTGACAAGGAAAAGTGGTAAGATTTTTATTTCCATTGTCGAGAAAGTAAAACACAGAATCTAATCTGATTTATGTTACGGGGCGGCGAGTAAGATATATCCAATCTCCCCATGTCAATGGTAAAGATTTTTTCAAGTTGGACAAGAGACCCCCGCAGAATTCTAAAGAGATAAAAATAAAAATTAATTAAGCCTTTGTCTATATGCAGAATATCATTGAGAGGAGCATCTGTTTATCGTCAGGGCTGGCTATGATAGCAAAACTATTTTATCGGATCAGTAATTGGCACCAAGAATGCAAATACGTCCAAATGGCCACCCACTTGATTCTGGCAAAAAATCTGATTGACGAATTCCAGGTTATTCGGTTAAGATAAGAGTCTATGATGTGAGGTCTCCTCGAAGAAAAGAAATAAAGGGGAATATATTTTATTTATTTTTTTTTAGCAAGATTTTTTTTAAACCGGGGCTAGTCTGGCCACACCCACGCTGCTGAGCGCCCATTGGCTGAATGGTGGCATGAGCGTTAGGCGGAAGTAATCATGTGAAGAAGGAGGGGATGCCTGTTGCGCCCCCCTGAAGGGATAGCTGTGAGATGCCACTGTGAGAGAGAGGGGAAACCAGTTGACACCCTCTGAGGGCATGGTGAGATACCAATATGAGAACAGAAGAAGGTGGGAAGACGAAAGACTTCCAAAAACGGAAAATAATAAAATTTTCCTGACCAAAAACAAAGAAGTGGATTGTGGGTTTAGAATTATCAAGGAACCTCAAACCCCGACAAGCCCACCCCGGTTTTGGTCGGCGTCCATATAAGCAGAGTCGCAGCGAGTTAAGTTCAGTTCGAGTTAAGTTGAGTGAAGTTCGCAGTTGGGGTTGGAGACAGAGAGGCAAGCAGTTGCAGTGAACTGAGAGCTCTGAAGACCCGGCTCCCAGAAGCTGACTAAGATTCACGCAATTCCGAACTCAACTTCTAGCCAAGAACAATTTATTTTTGAAGAACGACGTAGACTCACACCACCAAAACAAGTTTTACGAATATCGCCTGAAGATACACCAAGAACCAGTTTCTTAAAGAACAAACAACTTAAGATGTTAAGACTCGCTTAACAAACACAAAGTGCCACGAATCCATATAGCGGGTTGGGAAGAAGACGCAGTCCTGTATTCAGCAACCATATATAAAATATTGTTATCTTTTTTTAACACATTTGGACTTTTCGAGTTATTATTTTATTTTATTTTACATATACTTGTGCGGTGTTACCCTTGATCGAACTCGGCTTGCATTACGGCCCGGCGACTGATTGATTTCGTCTGCCTAAGATCAATTCACAACGTGGGTAGGTTAGACTGGAAATCAAAACAGTTACTTCGGTAACCAGACGTTGGAGGCGAGCTGGAAACGACAGGGCTGATACCGAATCTAACCAGATTCCCATCTGAATCACCAAAAGGTTAGAACGTCACATTTGGTGCCGCGACCAATACGAAGCCAGTTGGTCGTCACAGGACAGGATAGCACGACGGACGCGGCTAGGCAGACGTCACATTTGGCGCAGCGACACCGGGGGGACGTCACAATTCTCAAGTCCAGTAGCTGTTATCGCTCTTTCCTGTACTGATAGGGACTCCTTATCAACGTTCTATTCTATTGGGTAATGTCAGCATCTTATGTTATTACTGTCTCTTCGAATTACGTGTACTAT
>OZ010593.1:63025180-63095180 GCA_963932145.1 Acanthosepion lycidas
ATTGATTGGACGGTTTTTGAAATATTAGAAAAGAAGTTATCTCGATAATAATTTGGCACGCAGTTTATATCATATAACAAATATCAAAGAACTGAAATAAAATGTAACAAAATTATTTATGCACCTTAGTTGCTGTAGATCAAGTCTTTCATCTTTATTCTTCGAAGACTATGTTACAGGCCATATATATATATATATATATATATATATATATATATATATATATATATATATGGGAAAACTATATAAAAATTTTATATATCCAGTAAATTTCTGGAAAATCTACGACAAACTCGGAAAAGAAAACCTTCTTATAACTACAATTCACAAATATTTATCTAAGCTTAATATAAAATTTGTTACTATTACTTCTAAAGCAATAAAAAACTTAATTAGTACGAAATAATATAACAATAAACTAAAACTTGAAGAGGAATTCATTCTATCACCTGTAATAATTGCCACAAGGAATACATCGGAAAAATCTCAAGCAATTCAAATTTAAAGATTATATGAACAGAAAAGTGTTTTTTCTAAAACAACACAATCAATTCACTAGCTATTCAATGCAATGAGTCTGAACATAATTTCGATTTGCATAATACTGTTTTAATTCCAACATAAACCAATTTATTCAGATAAGAATGTATACAAATTATGTAATCGCTACATCATCCACAGTAAACTTACATTCGGGTTCTTGCACATTCCACATTTATTGGCAAATCTTAAAATATCGGAATATGGGACATTTAATGCAAATGTTATAAAAATATAAAACAAAAAGAAACTAAATTCAATCAGCTTAACTAAATATCCGAAAGAAAAATTTTCAAAAGACATTTAAAATTTCAGCGTCCGCACTCCGCCATGCGCATTTGTAATTACATCAACTATTCATCCTCCGAATTTTCTCGGACATTCAGGCCGATAAATGTTGTCTAATAGTGTTTATTATAAACAGAGCATTTACTTAAGTATTTGTATCTATAAAAAATAATATATAAACATAAAATGTTTTAAAATAATTGTCGGTCCATGACATTATTATTGTGAGACCGGAACTACCTACACAATAGACTCTTCCAGGTCTATATTAAGTATGCGTCACAACACTCTGGACAGTTAGAGAGAGCTGCGTACGACTACGAGTATTGGACACTAGCATATAGTAAGCTCCGTTTACACTATCTCTGTAACCTGTTGTTAATATATATTTCTTAGATCTAATCCGTGTTCCGTGTTTTCATTCTGTGGCCCCGACTTTGGCCCCACATCAATTATATATATATATATATATATATATATATATATATATATATATATATATATATATATATATATATATATATATAGGTGAAATGATATCTAAATTTTTATACATGAAGATTAATGCAAAAATCTGTGACATTTTCCAATTTGTCTTAGTTTTTTCCCTAGTATATACATATACTGGGTGATTGAAAAGTATATTCCTACTTTATGTATGAGTCAGTAGACCGGATTCAGGACTTAACAATATATGACCTTTTTCTTTGGGGTTGGTTAAAGGAGCAAGTCTCCTGTAGCAAACAAAGAGTTTGGAAGAACTTGAATACAAGAAGTTATGCCTACCAAATGGAGTTCTTGGTGAAATCAGTTGACACGCCTGCTCGAGAAGCTGGTACAGAAATCTGGAACCCATATCGAATTTTAAATAAAACCTCATACTAAAAGCCTTCCTCTCATATTAATTTTCTTATAAAAATTATAGTTAATAAATAAGAATTTTACAATGGGGAGTAACTTTTCAATCCCATGTATATATATATGCTAAATCACACACATATATATATATATATATATATATATATATATATATATATATATATATATATATATATATATATATCTCATAAAACATAATTTTAAGCTATGCTATATTTTTTAGTTAAATTGCTCAATATTTGATATAGATCGTATGTAAATATAAAAGTGGGCATTGAAGTCAACATTCAGCGGCGACCGTCTACTTACACGCAATCTGCAGGTCGTCTATAAATTATATACATCAGAACAATGGCCTGGCGATTGCATATAAGCATAAAACAGACTGTTGCCGTTGGCTGTTGACTTCAATGTCCACTTTATTTATATATCAAGAAAGATGTATCTATTAAGGTCGTCTATGCTATATATTTAATTCATTATTTCCGTAATCTTGTCCATGCAAAAATTGTCTATGACGATTAGCGTTTCTATTACGACGCCATATAGCCCAGCTGCTTTGCTCATCTGTCCAGTGCTGATATTCGGACATTTATATTTTATAGTCTGGTGAATATCAAAGTTCACCCGGAAAAAATGTTACCAAGCTAAATATGGTATTTTTAGAAAGGTTATGGTTTCCTCTTTTGAATATTGAAAAGTCCTCATTTGTCTACCAAGGGAAATTTAGTTATGGGGCATAATTTGAAAACCAGATCTAAAATAATGAATCTGAAGTAAAATCATGGCCGTTTTTCACCATTATCAGCTGGCATATATCAATAGCCAAGTATATAGCAATGAAATAGTAGATAACATAACAAATAATACAAAACAAAGTATTATCAGCTCTATATGCTTCTTAGTGAATAAAATACTAACTAAACACTCATAATTACAGAACAATAATTGATCTGTTAAAGTGAATTTTACAAATAAATTATACTACAGGAAGTGAGAGAAAGAGAGAGGTGACAATCGGACAAATATTTTAGAATACTTCCGATCAATCTATGTTTCTCTCAAACCTTGCGCTCATTGTGCACGCTTTCAAAATGGATACGTGATAGCTGTATATTGTGCAAAGAAGATAACAAAGACAGCAACCGCTGATGTTGAAAACATGAAATTTTGCATTGTTATAAGTGTTGTTAGAAGCAAATTGGCAGCATATAATTTTATCTTCACTTTGACCTCTTCCTTTTTGGCAGTCTGGTCAGTAAAGAGGACCTATTCGAAGAATAATTGACGTTCTTGTTTGCTACAAGAAAGCTCATTACAAGCAATAACTTATTACATCAAGAAACCGACTAAGCAACTCGAAGACTGAAATTCCTGTTTTGCTAGGCAAACTGATGGCTCACCCTGTCAAAAAAGTATGTATATCTTTTCACATCTTTTTGATATCTGACAAAAATATGATATTTTGTTCAAAAAACAGAAAATTATTGAATTATTGAATTAGAAATCTTTAATTTATACACTATCGCAAAGATACTTGACTCAGAAAACAACATTCCTTCAGAAAAGGTCTCTCGTTCTACAAGAACTCTTGGACAAAATCTTGAAATCACAAGACATATTTTTCAGTAGTTCCTCAGTAGAAGGATCTAGATTGTTATGTCCCGGGGCTAAAGTGTCGTTTCTCCTTTGCCAACCCCACCTGAAAGGATCAAATTGCCAATGACCTAAAGTCTTTTAATTCATAACTTGAAGATAGACATGGGGCTGTCGAACAAAACTGACCGTTCAGTTGGAGGTAGTCTTTCAAGGTGTAACTTCTTTGTCGATGTTGCGGCATATCCCGCACACTTGATGCACTTCAGAGAGTCCAATATATCACCTAGTCTTCCTGCATACATATTGACAAAAATCTGCGAACTCGCAAATGCAACTCGGACAGGAGAAGCAGTTGCATTAGCTAAAGTAACACAACAAGACTGGATCTCCTTTGATTTATGAATAAGCCTGATTATCTCATGCCCCGAATATAGCTGACGTTGAGTCACATCCGCGTGCATGAATGATAAGTTTTGCAGAATATCGGAGTTTGTCTTCTCTGCGATTTCACGGATGCTAACTTCATCTTTCTCCAAGACTTCTTTCCCTCGCAACGCAAATAGATATCATACATGTCTGGGGAAAAATGGAAAAGAAAAGAACAGGGATGTCTGTATCATCAGCTATTACAGTCACTAATTTTCCTTCAGTAGCTAGTTTGAGCATTTCATAAACAACATCCGTGCCTGCGTCTTGATTACTTTTGATCTTCCGACGACCGTCTTCTTCCAAGGAACGACATAACATCTTCACAAACTGATCTATGTTATTCTCGTTTGACAGGCAGAGCTGTTGATGATCAGCAATTTAGAATTCATATTCGATTTACACATTAGCAGAAGTCTAGCTGTTCTTCGCTGATGTTCATAGTCTTTTATGGACGGGCTTGCAGAACAATGAAAATGATGCATGATGGCTCGTAATTGGTCTTCACGTGCCACAAGTGTTCTGTGCAACCACGTCGGTTAATGTCGCCCTAGGCAACCACATCACTCGGTTGAAGAGAGCACCTCCATCTAAAAACAAACATTGCCTACGTTGGTGGCTGAGAGTTAGGCACGATGTTTCAAAATGTTTGTTTGTATTTCTCATCTAGAAACTCTGGAAAATTGAAATTGGAAATAGAGTGAGTTCGAACTTCATGAACGAAGTCACATTTTCTCAACTTTCCAGTTGAAAAATCAGCCTTGAAAACAGTGCATTAGGGTCGACATTGACATTTCGACCATCAATCTTTACAAATCTTTCCAGCTCAACAAGTGTACCCACTTGAGACCTTCTTTAGAGTGTAGCTCTCTAAAATGGTCCCAGTGTCAAGTTTCTTTTGGATAGAGTGACCATTGTCCTCAACGACAGCACAATTTATTTCCAGGACCAACGGATGCTGTCAAACCAGTTGATACTGATCTTAGTTCTGGTTGGCTTCGGTCAAAGCGGTGAGGATGAGAGATCAAACTGAAGACACGGGTCATATCAGGAAGATGTCTCTTCCGAGGTGCGTTAGACAGCCCTCCGTGCTGCTCGGTAGTTCTGTGGGCAAGACGGGTCTAATGTTGATATGGTATCATGCGCTTGGGTACAAGTGTGCATGCTATACACTCACATCAATCTCATTGATTCTGTAAACCTTCGTGCTCTAGTTAGCCCACCTCTGTTCTTTATGGATCTCACCATCACTTGTTCAATAATGACATCAGTTGAAAAGCCGTCGTAGTAACGGTCACTGCTTTGCACGGAATTAAACCAGTACCCTAGAACAGGGGATTCATCCAAGGATGCTTTTGAGGCAATTCTATCTTCCATTGTAGGTAAAATCGTTCACTCTTTGCATAGTTCAAAAGCCCGTTTGCTGCAAATAAATTTAACATACGCCCCAACGCCACAAGATGCAAATTCCAATCCCCTGTTCTTTCGACATGAATAAACTGCTTAAGCGTGTCGATGTAGGCCAGCTATAAATTTTCTGTTCTTGATTTTCTCCCGAGTTCATGTATCAGAGGATCGAGCACTCTTTGCACCTTCAGAAGGGTTGAAAATTTGCCAATGGTCAACAGTACTGATCTCATTTGCTTGGAGTTTATTATATAAATCTTTTATTTCGTCGACATCACTCTGTTCTAGTTTCTCAGCACACACCATGGAAATTATCTTGAAACACATCAGACGCATTTTTATCAAGAGATTCTTTAATATCTAGAAATTCAGCTTCATTCCTCACAGAGGCAAACTCCTCTTCCATGCTGAAAGTAATCTGTCCCTAACCTACCTACGCTACATCAGTTGAGTCCGATAGCTGAGAAGTCAATTGGTTAGCATCTACTGGAAGCATAGCATCAATACGTTTGCTCATCACGGATGCTTGTCCAAAGCTCGTAATGCTCTTGAGATAGACTTTCTGGAAAGAATGTGGGATATCGAGGTTTCCGCGTAGATGGTAGTCAGTATCTCAGACAACCAAGCATCATTCAAAAGACTTTTTCCTTGCCGGAAAGAGGTTTTGTTATGAAGAACTCATTGCACCTAATTTCCTATTTTAGGAATAGTCTTCTCAGATAACAAAAGAACAAAAAACTTCTTTCCATTCCTATTAAGTAGATATATCCCACTAAAAATATTGTAGATTCCAAGGGTGTAGCATCCGACTGCATCCCGCAAGAACCTAGCGATTAGAAATACCAGAGTAATAAGTATATTTAGATTTCTTAAAACTTGTATTGCAGAACAGCTTTCCTTCTTAGAACTCGGAAAACACATCGTAAATTGTAGTCAGTAACTCAGACAACCAAGCATCATTTAAAAGGTTGTTTCCTTACCGGAAGGAAGTTTTGTTATGAAGAACTAATTGGACCTAATTTCCTATTTTAGGAATAGTCTTCTTAGATAACAAAAGAAACAGAAAACTTCTTTCCATTTCTATTAAGTAGATATATCCTACTAAAAATCATGTAGAACCCAAGGGTGTAGCATCCAACTGCATCCTGCAAGAAACGAGCAATTAGGAATATCAGAGCAATAAGGATATTTAGCAGCAGTATTCAAGAAGAAAAGTTAATTAAACGAAATTCTTTTATTTCTTCCTGTGATGGTCCAGGTTAGGACCAAGGAAGAACAACACAAACACAAGAGTAGAAATAACGAAGGTATATTACACGAAATAATAATACAAGATGTGGAAGGTGTTTGTATGACTGATAGTCTGGTTTGGAGTGAACTGCTATCGGCTCGAGTAGATTCGATATTTACTTGCCCCATCCTACGAGGGAAAGATGTGGCACAAGGCCGAGTTTTACATGGATTTTCCGAGCCCGTAGGCTCGGCCAAACAATTCCCGTAGAAACTGTAAAACTAGAATCGGGTTCCTCTCTGCTCAGAGGCAGAGAGTTCGACCGTCAAGTCGAGAAGCTCGGCTTGATTCGGTATCTAGCCACCCCACCACGAGGGTTGCATGTGGCACAAGGCCGAGTTTAATGTGGGTTTC
This sequence comes from Acanthosepion lycidas, assembly GCA_963932145.1. Lineage (NCBI taxonomy): Eukaryota > Metazoa > Mollusca > Cephalopoda > Sepiida > Sepiidae > Acanthosepion > Acanthosepion lycidas. Next base: position 63,031,965 of record OZ010593.1, read on the forward strand.
CCGAGCCCGTAGGCTCGGCCCAAAAATTGCCCGTAGAACCCGTATAAACGGGATCGGATTTGTCTTGTAGTAGTTTAAACGCAATCTCTTCATAAGTCTGAATGTATATGGTGATGTCACTTATCAACATTATAAGAAATCTTTAAGGGTTTTCTAAGTTGAGACGCATTCCAAAAGTAACTAAAAACAGAAGCAGAATTTAAAAAACTACAAGGGAAATTCGGCGAAGCCTCGTCCGGGTTCCTCTCTGTTCAGAGGCAGAGAGTTCGACCGTTAAGTCGAGAAGTTCGGCTTGATTCGACCCTCTCTCTTGAGAGGCGGAGTATACATAGTGTTAGGAAGAGTTCATTCTGTAGTTATACGTAAGGAACCATGACACTTTCTATTCAATCGGGGTTGTTTAATCTTGGTTGGCTTTTTCACTTCCTTGATCCCCACACACACTCTTATATATATATATATATATATATATATATATATATATATAAGAGGCAGGATGTGTGTGTGTGTGTAACGAATGCACGGCCGCAATTTTCGACGGATTTGCGCCAAAATTTACATGCTCATGCTCCAAGTTAGCGGGAAGGCCAAGACCGACATTGCATTTCCCAACTCTCATCGATAGTGGAAATAATAGTTTTTTTCATGCTTCTACGGCAGTTTTCATGTAGTTTGTAGTCATTTTCTACTGGCCAGAGTAAGAGCCTATATCTGGCTGCTACGAATAGGCAGGAACATTTTATTGGTCAACGTGAGAGCCAACAGCTGACTGACATGAATGCTAACTAGCATGCTAGCATGAAAAAAAATCGATAGCTGCATTCGTCACAAGTGAGAAAAATTTAAATCTGCATGGAACTTTTCTCTAATTGGTTCATTCGCTGCTTAAACTCGTTGATTCTGATTCCGCAGAAGTGGGTTGGGTGTGAAAAAGTATTTGTGTTAACATTCTTTTTTCATTCGGTTTTTCCAGTTACGAGTCCCTTTTTAAAGCTGATCGTTTTGTGTTCATTTTGTTTAGTTCTTTTTTCGTAACAGATTTAATGTTTAGTATAGAACTTAGAAAAAATATTTTAAGTCAAGTGATAGCAATTGCTGTATGAGTCGTACGATTTTTGAATGCAGCTATATATATATATATATATATATATATATATATATATTCCATGTTTAAATAAGTCTCTGTCTCTTGAATGCCATCTATTAACCGATACCCCCTGATCTACAATAATCTAAAGCAGTAACAGTATATCACACAATCGAAAAACAAAAGCTCAACTACTAAACATTAAAAACTCACATCATTGTGTGCGAATATCTTGTAAGACATATTCGAAATGACCTGTACATGAAAAAAAGAAAAAAAAACACTTACAGGGGTAATCTACTCAAGTGTCTAAGAATCATGTTTCCAATTATAGCACCTGTTTTATGCAAAGAAAGTTATGCTCGGGAAAACGGCTGTAAAAATAATTCCCCAAGATAAATGACAGAGGAACTTTTATTATCTCCTAATGATATGAAACATGTCCTGCTAACATATTTCGGGAAACATCTTATATTCACTCTAAATCTACTATACTATGATGACTTTGCATATTTTTGTGCATTACAAGTCTCCTTCACTCGTTGTTAAAAACATTTAAGTATGTCTCCTCTTTTTGATTTTATGCAACTTTTTGGGAACATTTTTTGTTCTGTTAATTAGATTATTTTTCTGCGTACTTGCCTCATTTATGTTGATCTATCTCTTCATAGTTTTCATAGATCCATTCCTATTTCGCTCGCCTGAATTTGTTTCTAATTTCTCTTTTTAATATTGTATAATCCGTACCACTCCTTGGCATTGTTTACTATCACTTTTTCTCATTTTTAGAATTTTGTCTGTTATCCACTATCTTTCCTGTCTTTCGTTTCTCTTAATGTATTTCACTTTGAAATTCCAATCTCATTCAAGTTGTCACATTAGCTGTAAGATATATTAGCATTTACAAATTACTTCATTCAGGAGTTTGTTGATTTCTGTTGCTGTAATACTTTGTCTTAATCCTTCATCAAATTGTCCAGCAAGTTCTGTTATGCAGGAGGAATTATATTACCTAGTATTTTAGCTCTATTGTCTTTGTTTCTATCAAAAACTTTCTGCATGTCACAGTTTTCACTATTGTAATGCAACGTTGGCTTTCTATGCCACATTATCTGTTGTCAGTTAAAAAAATACGCCCAGCTATTTAAATTCCTTCGCTGGTGTAACTTTGAGAAATACTTCTCAGATCATTCTTATACTTGCTATTTTTTTGACATCTCCAATTTGTAGCTCGTAGCTGCCCATTTTGCTAACAGCTACACCTTCTGTGTGCTTAGAATTGGTAATTAGGCCATTGTTCCTGCTTTCCTTTACTGATTTATATCGTAGGTCATGCTGTTTTCCATCTGTCTGCGATCAACACGGTGTGATCTGTGTATATTTATAATAAAATTCATGCATTAAAATACTTGAGGTAGAAATTGGTGCATGTGCTATGAATACAAGAAGAGGCGGTTGTGAGTGAATATTATTAGGGAAAGGAGGATAGAATCTGTTCTACAATGTAGCAGTTATTTTCTCTTTACTGTTCAAAATTGCAGGAAATGATGACGATTAGACAACGTGGAAGTATCATGATTTGGCTTAACTCTAAAGGTTTGAACTGGTGGAAACAAAATGGGGAGTATCTGGAAATTGCGTAATTTTCGTGATTATTCATCTCAGTGGTAATTCCTGTTTCTACTATTGTTTATGATCTGTGTAATTTTTTTGTTTAAACTCCGGTTGAGAAATCGCTTCTCATTTTATTCTATGTTTTGCGCATTTATTTTGATAATTTATTCTTAGTCACGATTTTCTTTATTTTTTAAAAGCTTCATTACATACGTGTTAAAATTTTGTCTACAAGGATCTTAAAACAAACCGCCTGAATGACGTCATACGTATCCTTTTTAAAACGAGGTCGTTTCTTTTTCATTTCCCCTTTCACCTTCGAACTTTTTATTTAAGCAATTTATGTTTTTTCCGCAGTATTTTGAAAGTGCTGACTGTTAAAAAGTGAACGCGCACTTCATGGAAATATGCATGTAAATTCATCATATTTACCAGCGAACCTTTGATATATATATATATATAAATATATATATATATATATATATATATATATATATATATATGTGTGTGTGTGTGTGTGTGTGTGTGTGTGTATATATATATATGTGCGTGTGTTTGTATATATATGAATATATATATATATATATAAATGTTGAACATTAGAATTATATATATATATATGTGGGTGTGTGTGTTTGTATATTTATATATATGTGTGTGTTTGTATATATATATATATATATATATATATATATATATATAAATATATATATATATATTGTTGAACATTAGAACTACATATATATATATATATATATATATATATATATATATATATATATAAATGTGCGTGTGTCTGTGTTGGTATATATATATATATATATATATATATATATATATATATATATGTATGTATGTGTCTTTGTATATATATATATATATATATATATATATATATATATATATATAAATTTTGAACATTAGAACTATATATATATATATATATATATATATATATATATATATATATATATATATATATATATATTGATTCGGAGAACTCTTCAAGACTGCTTTCTTTCATGATTTTTCCGATGGCTCCGGTGAAAAGATGAAAGGTATCGAGTCATACATCGTTTCCAAGATTCTCTAATACGCTAAAAAATTTCTAATGTAATTTGAATGATCTGATCCAATGTCCTTGAACATATAAAAATATATTTCTCTCAGAGGTCCTGTTACTCTCAAGTAAAACCATTTTACAAGGTGTAGCATAAGCAATAATCGACCACTAAAACGATGATGCATAAGAATCAATGTCAGTGGTATAGTACTGTTCTAGTTCTCCATAGAAAAGAGGCTGCCATCTTTCACCTAAGCTTTATAATATCTTCATTATTGAATGCAACATGATTGACGTGCTTAAAGAAAACCAGGGTGCAGTGAACATCGGAGGTTGCAACCTCATAAAGCCTCGCTTTACAAATGACATAGATGGGCCTTGTTGACAAAGAAGAGAAAATCGTTCGTCGTCTTGTGAAGATCCCGGACTTAAGCATCTTCCACACATGACATGAAGGTTAATGAGAAAACGCCAAACTCCTGATGCGCAATAAAAGAGGGCTTTCAGTGAAGATAAAATTCGGTGATGAGTGAGCCAATTCAAATATCTTGGTTCGATTATCATCGATAAGGACTTCAAAACAGAAATATTGTCAATGTAAACACAACCATTAACAGCTGTCGCAAAAAGTGAAAACGATCTAGAAAAATAGCTGCTTGTAATTAAAGATAAGACAGTTGATCGTCTCAGTCTTTCTGTACGCCTCCGGATGAAGCATATTGATAGCAGAAGAAAAGTATGAAATATTACACAGACATCCTAGTCTTTTCCCTTGTGCGCTACATTGCACATAACGCAGTGCGAGACAATCAAACAAGGAATAGGCCAGTGGGGAAACCTCATAACTACCGTCAAGATTGAAGGCATGATTGATGTGTTTATTTTACGGCTTATCAACCCTTTCATTGTTGGAGATATTGTTTTACTGGTATAAGCCCCACTAATTAAACCATTGCGAGATGGAGAAAAAAAAGTAAATTCATATCTTTCCCAAAGTAAATGAATGTAACGAACCCGACTGAAATTCGAACTCCGCTCTCCGATGTCAACTGTCTATGGCTGTTAATGTTGGAAACCGGGAAAAATTAATTTTTAAGGATTTTCTAGAAAGGTATGTTCTCTTTAGAAGGATCAGTGGCGTAATAAAGATTTAGATATTCTGTACTAAGCCAGACTTAATGGTTAACTATAAAATTGCGCGCTCATCAGAAAGCCCTTCATAAACTGAAATTCAGAACAAAATGTTGTCCTTAATAATTAATCTGCCGGGCCTACATGAGCCGACAGCATCTTCTATAGCGAGCTAAAACCCACCCCACTACAAAAAGACATCACCTCCCTATCACATGCTTATAGACTCGAATATAAACGGCCAACTTTACAATCAATCAGTTAATTACCACACGTGATACACGCTTGAACGATTATGTCTCTTTCGATTCATGACTGACTAGGAAGAAGATATTCCCACTGTAGGCTGCCGTTTCTTTCTGGTTGCCAACAAAGGCTTAAGGTACAAAGCGCGCCCTGCTATTCAAACCGTAGTTGGGAAGCGGGGGAAGAGATGGAGTCATGACTTTCCCCAAGGGTATTTGCACATAAATGAATATAACGGACACGGGTGGAATTGGAACTTGGCTCCCAAACTTCCAATTCCAAGCCGTTATCCATTTCACCACCTGCACATCCAAGCACCTGGTATGCCCAAGCCGTTGCTCATCCGTTGATTAACTTCGGTGATCGTATGGGAACCACTTTTTCAGCGTGATATGCCCGTCAAGAAGAAGAAATCGAAAATGGTATGGCCATATATGAAGAAATCGAAAATGGTATGGTCAACGATCTTTTCACTGACCTACGACGAGACACTATTTTGGCAGGAGAAGAATGAAAAGCAGACAAATGAAAAGCTAGGCTGACATCATCAGTAAGTGGACTAGATCCTTCGCAAATACCTAAACATTAGCACGCAACCGAGACATGTGCAATGAATCTGAAGATCGTGATAATGAGGAGGACGATGGTGAGGTTTCTACATTGAAGGCATCGAATTAATGAACGCTATTAATATTATACTCGTTTTATAGGAATAAAGTGTCGCTGCCGATACTTGAGTTTGAACATAGATCACCAGCGAGTAAACACAGGCGATCCCTTTATTGAATGAAGTAGACCACGTGACCATAGAGGAAACGCATATATGTAGGAAGTAACTGATGACTAACGATTGCTATTTCTAGTCTATCCTCTATACTATAGGATCTGTATTTCTAGTCTATCCTCTATTAATATACGGAGCGTTATTCTCTATCCTCTTCTCTACACTATTCGGATCAGTACGGTGGTTACTTTTCGAGCGGGTATTCTCGAAGAAGTACTATTAGTGCGAGTGCTATTCGATCTCCCCAGCATTTTTCCATGGCGTACTATAGTTGTATCTGCGATTACAGAGTCTCTACTACAACGAGCATTACGAAAGTAACAACGATTATTCGTTGACATCACAAAAATACTACAGTGTCAACTTTTAAGATTTAGCACCATTCCAAGTTTGACAAGTTGAAGCTTTCAATGATGACCCATTAACCTAGAAAATTCAGTCAATCGATGGTTTTAAATGTTAATTCTATCTTAAAGCGAGATGTAACAACTTTTATAATTATATAGTATTTATGAAAAGTGTAAGACCACCTAGTAATTCATGTCAAAGTTAAAAACACACACAGGAACCAGTAATTTACAAGCGACGGGCTCAATTTTACTCACAAATTTGCACATGACGTCGTTCTCTATCCATTTGAAGCCAAATAGTTCAACAGTTTTATGATCTCGTTTGTTTTTGAATAATACTTAGATTAGGCGGACATTACTGAGAATCAAGGTGTTACACTTTTCAACCGAGATTTACATTGTCCAAAATTCTTTAATATCTTCTGTCAGTTCTTCGCTATTTGAAGGTTTTCTTTTTCCTTTAATTTGTTTTAGAGATTATCTAATAAATTTCTGATTAGGTTCAGATCCGGTCTGTTCTGTGGCTAGCAGCGTGTTGTCAAGTTGATCCTATTCAAAAATATTTGAACAAACATTGACCAGTATTATGGCACGCCGTTATGCATAATATTATTCACTGATGAATCTATATATGAAGTTCCAGTCTCTACAGCAATAGCTCCACATACCTTATACCATTCATCGTTCTTGGAATCTAGAAGTGGATTTAAGCTGTTCCAGCTTTGAACATGAAACCCCAAATCCTCCTTCTTAAAAGGTGCTTCATAATGTGAAGTGTATTGTTTTCATCAAATCCCTGACCAGGGACTTTTCTAATGTTTCTAAAACATTGTTGCAGTATGGTATCATTATAAGGATTTCGTGACCACATGAAAATTTGCTCTAGTCTTCAGCTGTCTAAGCTTTAATTAACTTAGCAAATGCCAGTCGCTTGAATTTCATAGTTGATCTAGCCGTGGTTTACGATCCAGTTTGAATAATTTCAGTCGAAACTTAAAACTCAGACGAGTGTCTGGAACGCCGCCACGAGGGCATTGAAGTCAGAGGATCGGACTTTGAAGGATTTAGTACTTTTTTGAAATTAATAAATGTATCACTTGAAGAAACGTCGTTTGTTCGAAGCTAACCCTTTGAATAAAAGGAGACACTGTGAAATAATGGATAGCAACTCGGATTGAGCCGAATTTGAATTCCAGTCGGATCCATTATATTCACTTACGTGCTAATAACCTTGGGAAAGGTATGAATCCAACTCTCTTGGCCTGAAGAGGCACGGTGGGAGTAATAGATAGAGACTTGGATTGAGGAATCGGAGAGCCGAGTTCGAATTCCAATCGAATCCATTACATTCACTTACGTGCTAATACTCTTTGGAAAGGTATGAATCCAACTCTCCTGGCCCGAAGAGGCACGGTGGGAGTAATAGATAGAGACTTGGATTGAGGAATTGGAGAGCCAAGTTCGAATTCCAATCGAATCCATTACATTAACTTACGTGCTAATACCCTTTGGAAAGGTATGAATCCAACACTCTTGGTCTGAAGAGGCACGGTGGGAGTAATAGATAGTGATTTGGATTGAGGAATCAGAGAGCCGAGTTCGAATTCCAGTCGAATCCATTACATTCACTTACGTGCTAATATCCTTGGGAAAGTTATGAATCCAACTTTCTTGGCCTGAAGAGGCACGGTGGGAGTAATAGATAGAGACTTGGACTGAGGAATCGGAGAGCCGAGTTCGAATTCCACTCTAATCCATTACATTCACTTACGTGCTAATTCCCTTTGGAAAGGTATGAATCTAATTCTCTTGGCCTGAAGAGGCACGGTGGGAGTAATAGATAGAGACTTGGATTGAGGAATCGGAGAGCCGAGTTCGAATTCCAGACGAATCCATTACATTCACTTACGTGCTAATACCCTTTGGAAAGGTATGAATCCAACTCTCTTGGTCTGAAGAGGCACGGTGGGAGTAATAGATAGAGACTTGGATTGAGGAATCGGAGAGCCGAGTTCGAATTCCAGTCGAATCCATTACATTCACTTACGTGCTAATAACCTTTGGAAAGGTATGAATCTAACTCCCTTGGCCTGAAGAGGCACGGTGGGAGTAATAGATAGCGACTTGGATTGAGGAATCGGAGAGCCGAGTTCGAATTGCAGTTGAATCCATTACATTCACTTACGTGCTAATGAATCTAACTCCCTTGGCCTGAAGAGGTACGGTGGGAGTAATAGATAGCGACTTGGATTGAGGAATCGGAGAGCCGTGTTCGAATTCCAGTCGAATCCATTACATTCACTTACGTGCTAATAACCTTGGGAAAGGTATGAATCTAACTCCCTTGGCCTGAAGAGGCACGGTGGGAGTAATAGATAGCGACTTGGATTGAGGAATCGGAGAGCCGAGTTCGAATTCCAGTCGAATCCATTACATTAACTTACGTGCTAATACCCTTTGGAAAGGTATGAATCTAACTCTCTTGGCCTGAAGAGGCACGGTGGGAGTAATAGATAGCGACTTGGATTGAGGAATCGGAGAGCCGAGTTCGAATTCCAGTCGAATCCATTACATTCACTTACGTGCTAATACCCTTCGGAAAGTTATGAATCCAACTTCCTTGGCCTGAAGAGGCACGGTGGGAGTAATAGATAGAGACTTGGATTGAGGAATCGGAGAGCCGAGTTCGAATTTCAGACGAATCCATTACATTCACTTACGTGCTAATACCCTTTGGAAAGGTATGAATCTAACTCTCTTGGCCTGAAGAGGCACGGTGGGAGTAATAGTTAGAGACTTGGATTGAGGAATCGGAGAGCCGAGTTCGAATTCCAGTGCAATCCTTTACATTCACTTACGTGCTAATACCCTTTGCAAAGGTATGAATCTAACTCTCTTGGCCTGAAGAGGCACGGTGGGAGTAATAGATAGAGACTTGGATTGAGGAATCGGAGAGCCGAGTTCGAATTCCAGTGCAATCCATTACATTCACTTACGTGCTAATACCCTTTGGAAAGGTATGAATCTAAATCTCTTGGCCTGAAGAGGCACGGTGGGAGTAATAGTTAGAGACTTGGATTGAGGAATCGGAGAGCCGAGTTCGAATTCCAGTGCAATCCATTACATTCACTTACGTGCTAATACCCTTTGCAAAGGTATGAATCTAACTCTCTTGGCCTGAAGAGGCACGGTGGGAGTAATAGATAGAGACTTGGATTGAGGAATCGGAGAGCCGAGTTCGAATTCCAGTGCAATCCATTACATTCACTTACGTGCTAATACCCTTTGGAAAGGTATGAATCTAACTCTCTTGGCCTGAAGAGGCACGGTGGGAGTAATAGATAGAGACTTGGATTGAGGAATCGGAGAGCCGAGTTCGAATTCCAGTCGAATCCATTACATTCACTTACGTGCTAATACCCTTTGGAAAGGTATGAATCTAATTCTCTTGGCCTGAAGAGGCACGGTGGGAGTAATAGATAGTGATTTGGATTGAGGAATCAGAGAGCCGAGTTCGAATTCCAGTCGAATCCATTACATTCACTTACGTGCTAATATCCTTGGGAAAGTTATGAATCCAACTTTCTTGGCCTGAAGAGGCACGGTGGGAGTAATAGATAGAGACTTGGACTGAGGAATCGGAGAGCCGAGTTCGAATTCCACTCTAATCCATTACATTCACTTACGTGCTAATTCCCTTTGGAAAGGTATGAATCTAATTCTCTTGGCCTGAAGAGGCACGGTGGGAGTAATAGATAGAGACTTGGATTGAGGAATCGGAGAGCCGAGTTCGAATTCCAGACGAATCCATTACATTCACTTACGTGCTAATACCCTTTGGAAAGGTATGAATCCAACTCTCTTGGTCTGAAGAGGCACGGTGGGAGTAATAGATAGCGACTTGGATTGAGGAATCGGAGAGCCGAGTTCGAATTCCAGTCGAATCCATTACATTCACTTACGTGCTAATAACCTTTGGAAAGGTATGAATCTAACTCCCTTGGCCTGAAGAGGCACGGTGGGAGTAATAGATAGCGACTTGGATTGAGGAATCGGAGAGCCGAGTTCGAATTGCAGTTGAATCCATTACATTCACTTACGTGCTAATGAATCTAACTCCCTTGGCCTGAAGAGGTACGGTGGGAGTAATAGATAGCGACTTGGATTGAGGAATCGGAGAGCCGTGTTCGAATTCCAGTCGAATCCATTACATTCACTTACGTGCTAATAACCTTGGGAAAGGTATGAATCTAACTCCCTTGGCCTGAAGAGGCACGGTGGGAGTAATAGATAGCGACTTGGATTGAGGAATCGGAGAGCCGAGTTCGAATTCCAGTCGAATCCATTACATTAACTTACGTGCTAATACCCTTTGGAAAGGTATGAATCTAACTCTCTTGGCCTGAAGAGGCACGGTGGGAGTAATAGATAGCGACTTGGATTGAGGAATCGGAGAGCCGAGTTCGAATTCCAGTCGAATCCATTACATTCACTTACGTGCTAATACCCTTCGGAAAGTTATGAATCCAACTTCCTTGGCCTGAAGAGGCACGGTGGGAGTAATAGATAGAGACTTGGATTGAGGAATCGGAGAGCCGAGTTCGAATTCCAGTGCAATCCTTTACATTCACTTACGTGCTAATACCCTTTGCAAAGGTATGAATCTAACTCTCTTGGCCTGAAGAGGCACGGTGGGAGTAATAGATAGAGACTTGGCTTGAGGAATCGGAGAGCCGAGTTCGAATTCCAGTGCAATCCATTACATTCACTTACGTGCTAATACCCTTTGGAAAGGTATGAATCTAAATCTCTTGGCCTGAAGAGGCACGGTGGGAGTAATAGTTAGAGACTTGGATTGAGGAATCGGAGAGCCGAGTTCGAATTCCAGTGCAATCCATTACATTCACTTACGTGCTAATACCCTTTGCAAAGGTATGAATCTAACTCTCTTGGCCTGAAGAGGCACGGTGGGAGTAATAGATAGAGACTTGGATTGAGGAATCGGAGAGCCGAGTTCGAATTCCAGTGCAATCCATTACATTCACTTACGTGCTAATACCCTTTGGAAAGGTATGAATCTAACTCTCTTGGCCTGAAGAGGCACGGTGGGAGTAATAGATAGAGACTTGGATTGAGGAATCGGAGAGCCGAGTTCGAATTCCAGTCGAATCCATTACATTCACTTACGTGCTAATACCCTTTGGAAAGGTATGAATCTAATTCTCTTGGCCTGAAGAGGCACGGTGGGAGTAATAGATAGTGATTTGGATTGAGGAATCAGAGAGCCGAGTTCGAATTCCAGTCGAATCCATTACATTCACTTACGTGCTAATATCCTTGGAAAAGTTATGAATCCAACTTTCTTGGCCTGAAGAGGCACGGTGGGAGTAATAGATAGAGACTTGGACTGAGGAATCGGAGAGCCGAGTTCGAATTCCACTCTAATCCATTACATTCACTTACGTGCTAATTCCCTTTGGAAAGGTATGAATCTAATTCTCTTGGCCTGAAGAGGCACGGTGGGAGTAATAGATAGAGACTTGGATTGAGGAATCGGAGAGCCGAGTTCGAATTCCAGACGAATCCATTACATTCACTTACGTGCTAATTCCCTTTGGAAAGGTATGAATCTAATTCTCTTGGCCTGAAGAGGCACGGTGGGAGTAATAGATAGAGACTTGGATTGAGGAATCGGAGAGCCGAGTTCGAATTCCAGACGAATCCATTACATTCACTTACGTGCTAATACCCTTTGGAAAGGTATGAATCCAACTCTCTTGGTCTGAAGAGGCACGGTGGGAGTAATAGATAGCGACTTGGATTGAGGAATCGGAGAGCCGAGTTCGAATTGCAGTTGAATCCATTACATTCACTTACGTGCTAATGAATCTAACTCCCTTGGCCTGAAGAGGTACGGTGGGAGTAATAGATAGCGACTTGGATTGAGGAATCGGAGAGCCGTGTTCGAATTCCAGTCGAATCCATTACATTCACTTACGTGCTAATAACCTTGGGAAAGGTATGAATCTAACTCCCTTGGCCTGAAGAGGCACGGTGGGAGTAATAGATAGCGACTTGGATTGAGGAATCGGAGAGCCGAGTTCGAATTCCAGTCGAATCCATTACATTAACTTACGTGCTAATACCCTTTGGAAAGGTATGAATCTAACTCTCTTGGCCTGAAGAGGCACGGTGGGAGTAATAGATAGCGACTTGGATTGAGGAATCGGAGAGCCGAGTTCGAATTCCAGTCGAATCCATTACATTCACTTACGTGCTAATAACCTTCGGAAAGTTATGAATCCAACTTCCTTGGCCTGAAGAGGCACGGTGGGAGTAATAGATAGAGACTTGGATTGAGGAATCGGAGAGCCGAGTTCGAATTTCAGACGAATCCATTACATTCACTTACGTGCTAATACCCTTTGGAAAGGTATGAATCTAACTCTCTTGGCCTGAAGAGGCACGGTGGGAGTAATAGTTAGAGACTTGGATTGAGGAATCGGAGAGCCGAGTTCGAATTCCAGTGCAATCCATTACATTCACTTACGTGCTAATACCCTTTGCAAAGGTATGAATCTAACTCTCTTGGCCTGAAGAGGCACGGTGGGAGTAATAGATAGAGACTTGGATTGAGGAATCGGAGAGCCGAGTTCGAATTCCAGTGCAATCCATTACATTCACTTACGTGCTAATACCCTTTGGAAAGGTATGAATCTAACTCTCTTGGCCTGAAGAGGCACGGTGGGAGTAATAGTTAGAGACTTGGATTGAGGAATCGGAGAGCCGAGTTCGAATTCCAGTGCAATCCATTACATTCACTTACGTGCTAATACCCTTTTCAAAGGTATGAATCTAACTCTCTTGGCCTGAAGAGGCACGGTGGGAGTAATAGATAGAGACTTGGATTGAGGAATCGGAGAGCCGAGTTCGAATTCCAGTGCAATCCATTACATTCACTTACGTGCTAATACCCTTTGGAAAGGTATGAATCTAACTCTCTTGGCCTGAAGAGGCACGGTGGGAGTAATAGATAGAGACTTGGATTGAGGAATCGGAGAGCCGAGTTCGAATTCCAGTCGAATCCATTACATTCACTTACGTGCTAATACCCTTTGGAAAGGTATGAATCTAATTCTCTTGGCCTGAAGAGGCACGGTGGGAGTAATAGATAGCGACTTGGATTGAGGAATCGGAGAGCCGAGTTCGAATTCCAGTCGAATCCATTACATTAACTTACGTGCTAATACCCTTTGGAAAGGTATGAATCTAACTCTCTTGGCCTGAAGAGGCACGGTGGGAGTAATAGATAGCGACTTGGATTGAGGAATCGGAGAGCCGAGTTCGAATTCCAGTCGAATCCATTACATTCACTTACGTGCTAATACCCTTGGGAAAGTTATGAATCCAACTTTCTTGGCCTGAAGAGGCACGGTGGGAGTAAAAGATAGAGACTTGGATTGAGGAATCGGAGAGCCGAGTTCGAATTTCAGACGAATCCATTACATTCACTTACGTGCTAATACCCTTTGGAAAGGTATGAATCTAACTCTCTTGGCCTGAAGAGGCACGGTGGGAGTAATAGTTAGAGACTTGGATTGAGGAATCGGAGAGCCGAGTTCGAATTCCAGTGCAATCCATTACATTCACTTACGTGCTAATACCCTTTGCAAAGGTATGAATCTAACTCTCTTGGCCTGAAGAGGCACGTAGGGAGTAATAGATAGAGACTTGGATTGAGGAATCGGAGAGCCGAGTTCGAATTCCAGTCGAATCCATTACATTCACTTACGTGCTAATACCCTTGGGAAAGTTATGAATCCAACTTTCTTGGCCTGAAGAGGCACGGTGGGAGTAATAGATAGAGACTTGGACTGAGGAATCCGAGAGCCAAGTTCGAATTCCAGTCGATTCCATTACATTCACTTACGTGCTAATACCCTTTGGAAAGTTATGAATCTAAATCTCTTGGCCTGAAGAGGCATGGTGGGAGTAATAGATAGAGACTTGGATTGTGGAATCGGAGAGCCAAGTTCGAATTCCAGTCGAATCCATTACATTCACTTACGTGCTAATACCCTTTGGAAAGGTATGAATCCAACTCTCTTGGTCTGAAGAGGCACGGTGGGAGTAATGGCGACTTGGATTGAGGAATCGGAGTGCCGAGTTCGAATTCCACTCTATCAATTACATTCACTTATGTGCTAATACCCTTGGTAAAGTTATGAATCCAACTCTCTTGGCCTGAAGAGGCACGGTGGGAGTAATAGATAGAGACTTGGATTGAGGAATCGGAGAGCCGAGTTCGAATTCCAGTCGAATCCATTACATTCACTTACGTGCTAATCCCCTTTGGAAAGGTATGAATCTAAATCTCTTGGCCTGAAGAGGCATGGTGGGATTAATAGATAGAGACTTGGTTTGAAGAATCGGAGAGCCCAGTTCGAATTCCAGTCGAATCCATTACATTCACTTACGTGCTAATACCCTTTGGTAAGGTATGAATCTAACTCTCTTGGCCTGAAGAGGCACGGTGGGTGTAATAGATAGAGACTTGGATTGAGGAATCGGAGAGCCGAGATCGAATTACAGTCGAATCCATTACATTCACTTACGTGCTAATACCCTTTGGAAAGGTATGAATCTAACTCCCTTGGCCTGAAGAGGCACGGTGGGAGTAATAGATAGCGACTTGGATTGAGGAATCTGAGAGCCGAGTTCGAATTGCAGTCAAATCCATTTCATTCACTTACGTGCTAATACCCTTGGGAAAGGTATGAATCCAACACTCTTGGCCTGAAGAGGCACGGTGGGAGTAATAGATAGTGATTTGGATTGAGGAATCGGAGAGCCGAGTTCGAATTCCAGTCGAATCCATTACATTCACTTACGTGCTAATACCCTTTGCAAAGGTATGAATCCAACTCTCTTGGTCTGACGAGGCACGGTGGGAGTAATAGCGACTTGGATTGAGGTATCGGAGTGCCGAGTTCGAATTCCACTCTAATCAATTACATTCACTTATGTGCTAATACCCTTGGGAAACTTATGAATCCAACTCTCTTGGCCTGAAGAGGCACGGTGGGAGTAATAGATAGAGACTTGGACTGAGGAATCGGAGAGCCGAGTTCCAATTCCAGTCGAATCCATTACATTCACTTACGTCCTAATACCCTTTGGAAACGCATGAATCTAACTCTCTTGGCCTGAAGAGGCACGGTGGGAGTAATAGATAGTGACTTGGTTTGAGGAATCGGAGAGCCGAGTTCGAATTCCAGTCGAATCCATTACATTCACTTACGTGCTAATAACCTTTGGAAAGGTATGAATCTAAATCTCTTGGCCTGAAGAGGCATGGTGGGATTAATAGATAGAGACTTGGATTGAGGAATCGGAGAGCCCAGTTCGAATTCCAGTCGAATCCATTACATTCACTTACGTGCTAATACCCTTTGGAAAGGTATGAATCCAACTCTCTTGGTCTGAAGAGGCACGGTGGGATTAATGGCGACTTGGATTGAGGAATCGGAGTGCCGAGTTCGAATTCCACTCTATCAATTACATTCACTTATGTGCTAATACCCTTGGTAAAGTTATGAATCCAACTCTCTTGGCCTGAAGAGGCACGGTGGGAGTAATAGATAGAGACTTGGATTGAGGAATCGGAGAGCCGAGTTCGAATTCCAGTCGAATCCATTACATTCACTTACGTGCTAATACCCTTTGGAAAGGTATGAATCTAAATCTCTTGGCCTGAAGAGGCATGGTGGGATTAATAGATAGAGACTTGGATTGAGGAATCGGAGAGCCCAGTTCGAATTCCAGTCGAATCCATTACATTCACTTACGTGCTAATACCCTTTGGAAAGGTATGAATCTAACTACCTTGGCCTGAAGAGGCACGGTGGGAGTAATAGCGACTTGGATTGACGAATCGGAGAGCCGAGTTCGAAATGCAGTCAAATCCATTACATTCAATTATGTGCTAATACCCTTGGGAAAGTTATGAATCCAACTCTCTTGGCCTGAAGAGGCACGGTGGGAGTAATAGATAGAGACTTGGATTGAGGAATCGGAGAGCCGAGTTCGAATTCCAGTCGAATCCATTACATTCACTTACGTGCTAATTCCCTTTGGAAAGGTATGAATCTAAATCTCTTGGCCTGAAGAGGGATGGTGGGATTAATAGATAGAGACTTGGATTAAGGAATCGGAGAGCCCAGTTAGAATTCCAGTCGAATCCATTACATTCACTTACGTGCTAATACCCTTTGGAAAGGTATGAATCCAACTCTCTTGGTCTGAAGAGGCACGGTGGGAGTAATAGTTAGAGACTTGGATTGAGGAATCGGAGAGCCGAGTTCGAATTCCAGTGCAATCCATTACATTCACTTACGTGCTAATACCCTTTGCAAAGGTATGAATCTAACTCTCTTGGCCTGAAGAGGCACGGTGGGAGTAATAGATAGAGACTTGGATTGAGGAATCGGAGAGCCGAGTTCGAATTCCAGTGCAATCCATTACATTCACTTACGTGCTAATACCCTTTGGAAAGGTATGAATCTAACTCTCTTGGCCTGAAGAGGCACGGTGGGAGTAATAGTTAGAGACTTGGATTGAGGAATCGGAGAGCCGAGTTCGAATTCCAGTGCAATCCATTACATTCACTTACGTGCTAATACCCTTTGCAAAGGTATGAATCTAACTCTCTTGGCCTGAAGAGGCACGGTGGGAGTAATAGATAGAGACTTGGATTGAGGAATCGGAGAGCCGAGTTCGAATTCCAGTGCAATCCATTACATTCACTTACGTGCTAATACCCTTTGGAAAGGTATGAATCTAACTCTCTTGGCCTGAAGAGGCACGGTAGGAGTAATAGATAGAGACTTGGATTGAGGAATCGGAGAGCCGAGTTCGAATTCCAGTCGAATCCATTACATTCACTTACGAGCTAATACCCTTTGGAAAGGTATGAATCTAATTCTCTTGGCCTGAAGAGGCACGGTGGGAGTAATAGATAGCGACTTGGATTGAGGAATCGGAGAACCGAGTTCGAATTCCAGTCGAATCCATTACATTAACTTACGTGCTAATACCCTTTGGAAAGGTATGAATCTAACTCTCTTGGCCTGAAGAGGCACGGTGGGAGTAATAGCGACTTGGATTGACGAATCGGAGAGCCGAGTTCGAATTCCAGTCGAATCCATTACATTCACTTACGTGCTAATACCCTTGGGAAAGTTATGAATCCAACTTTCTTGGCCTGAAGAGGCACGGTGGGAGTAAAAGATAGAGACTTGGATTGAGGAATCGGAGAGCCGAGTTCGAATTTCAGACGAATCCATTACATTCACTTACGTGCTAATACACTTTGGAAAGGTATGAATCTAACTCTCTTGGCCTGAAGAGGCACGGTGGGAGTAATAGTTAGAGACTTGGATTGAGGAATCGGAGAGCCGAGTTCGAATTCCAGTGCAATCCATTACATTCACTTACGTGCTAATACCCTTTGCAAAGGTATGAATCTAACTCTCTTGGCCTGAAGAGGCACGGTGGGAGTAATAGATAGAGACTTGGATTGAGGAATCGGAGAGCCGAGTTCGAATTCCAGTCGAATCCATTACATTCACTTACGTGCTAATACCCTTGGGAAAGTTATGAATCCAACTTTCTTGGCCTGAAGAGGCACGGTGGGAGTAATAGATAGAGACTTGGACTGAGGAATCGGAGAGCCGAGTTCGAATTCCAGTCGAATCCATTACATTCACTTACGTGCTAATACCCTTTGCAAAGGTATGAATCTAACTCTCTTGGCCTGAAGAGGCACGGTGGGAGTAATAGATAGAGACTTGGATTGAGGAATCGGAGAGCCGAGTTCGAATTCCAGTCGAATCCATTACATTAACTTACGTGCTAATACCCTTTGGAAAGGTATGAATCTAACTCTCTTGGCCTGAAGAGGCACGGTGGGAGTAATAGATAGAGACTTGGATTGAGGAATCGGAGAGCCGAGTTCGAATTCCAGTCGAATCCATTACATTCACTTACGTGCTAATACCCTTTGGAAAGGTATGAATCTAAATCTCTTGGCCTGAAGAGGCATGGTGGGAGTAATAGATAGAGACTTGGATTGTGGAATCGGAGAGCCGAGTTCGAATTCCAGTCGAATCCATTACATTCACTTACGTGCTAATACCCTTTGGAAAGGTATGAATCCAACTCTCTTGGTCTG
This sequence comes from Acanthosepion lycidas, assembly GCA_963932145.1. Lineage (NCBI taxonomy): Eukaryota > Metazoa > Mollusca > Cephalopoda > Sepiida > Sepiidae > Acanthosepion > Acanthosepion lycidas. The sequence goes on from OZ010593.1 coordinate 63,050,472, forward strand.
AAGAGGCACGGTGGGAGTAATGGCGACTTGGATTGAGGAATCGGAGTGCCGAGTTCGAATTCCACTCTATCAATTACATTCACTTATGTGCTAATACCCTTGGTAAAGTTATGAATCCAACTCTCTTGGCCTGAAGAGGCACGGTGGGAGTAATAGATAGAGACTTGGATTGAGGAATCGGAGAGCCGAGTTCGAATTCCAGTCGAATCCATTACATTCACTTACGTGCTATTCCCCTTTGGAAAGGTATGAATCTAAATCTCTTGGCCTGAAGAGGCATGGTGGGATTAATAGATAGAGACTTGGATTGAGGAATCGGAGAGCCCAGTTCGAATTCCACTCGAATCCATTACATTCACTTACGTGCTAATACCCTTTGGAAAGGTATGAATCTAACTACCTTGGCCTGAAGAGGCACGGTGGGAGTAATAGCGACTTGGATTGACGAATCGGAGAGCCGAGTTCGAATTGCAGTCAAAACCATTACATTCACTTCTGAGCTAATAACCTTGGGCAAGGTATGAATCTAACTCTCTTGGCCTGAAGAGGCACGGTGGGAGTAATAGATAGAGACTTGGTTTGAGGAATCGGAGAGCCGAGTTTGAATTCCAGTCGAATCCATTACATTCACTTACGTGCTAATACCCTTTGGAAAGGTATGAATCTAACTCTCTTGGCCTGAAGAGGCACGGTGGGAGTAATAGATAGAGACTTGGATTGAGGAATCGGAGAGCCGAGATCGAATTACAGTCGAATCCATTACATTCACTTACGTGCTAATACCCTTTGGAAAGGTATGAATCTAACTCCCTTGGCCTGAAGAGGCACGGTGGGAGTAATAGATAGCGACTTGGATTGAGGAATCGGAGAGCCGAGTTCGAATTGCAGTCAAATCCATTTCATTCACTTACGTGCTAATACCCTTGGGAAAGGTATGAATCCAACTCTCTTGGCCTGAAGAGGCACGGTGGGAGTAATAGATAGTGATTTGGATTGAGGAATCGGAGAGCCGAGTTCGAATTCCAGTCGAATCCATTACATTCACTTACGTGCTAATACCCTTTGCAAAGGTATGAATCCAACTCTCTTGGTCTGACGAGGCACGGTGGGAGTAATAGCGACTTGGATTGAGGTATCGGAGTGCCGAGTTCGAATTCCACTCTAATCAATTACATTCACTTATGTGCTAATACACTTGGGAAACATTTGAATCCAACTCTCTTGGCCTGAAGAGGCACGGTGGGAGTAATAGATAGAGACTTGGACTGAGGAATCGGAGAGCCGAGTTCGAATTCCAGTCGAATCCATTACATTCACTTACGTGCTAATACCCTTTGGAAACGCATGAATCTAACTCTCTTGGCCTGAAGAGGCACGGTGGGAGTAATAGATAGAGACTTGGATTGAGGAATCGGAGAGCCGAGTTCGAATTCCAGTCGAATCCATTACATTCACTTACGTGCTAATAACCTTTGGAAAGGTATGAATCTAAATCTCTTGGCCTGAAGAGGCATGGTGGGAGTAATAGATAGAGACTTGGATTGTGGAATCGGAGAGCCGAGTTCGAATTCCAGTCGAATCCATTACATTCACTTACGTGCTAATACCCTTTGGAAAGGTATGAATCCAACTCTCTTGGTCTGAAGAGACACGGTGGGAGTAATGGCGACTTGGATTGAGGAATCGGAGTGCCGAGTTCGAATTCCACTCTATCAATTACATTCACTTATGTGCTAATACCCTTGGTAAAGTTATGAATCCAACTCTCTTGGCCTGAAGAGGCACGGTGGGAGTAATAGATAGAGACTTGGATTGAGGAATCGGAGAGCCGAGTTCGAATTCCAGTCGAATCCATTACATTCACTTACGTGCTAATCCCCTTTGGAAAGGTATGAATCTAAATCTCTTGGCCTGAAGAGGCATGGTGGGATTAATAGATAGAGACTTGGATTGAGGAATCGGAGAGCCCAGTTCGAATTCCACTCGAATCCATTACATTCACTTACGTGCTAATACCCTTTGGAAAGGTATGAATCTAACTACCTTGGCCTGAAGAGGCACGGTGGGAGTAATAGCGACTTGGATTGACGAATCGGAGAGCCGAGTTCGAATTGCAGTCAAAACCATTACATTCACTTCTGAGCTAATAACCTTGGGCAAGGTATGAATCTAACTCTCTTGGCCTGAAGAGGCACGGTGGGAGTAATAGATAGAGACTTGGTTTGAGGAATCGGAGAGCCGAGTTTGAATTCCAGTCGAATCCATTACATTCACTTACGTGCTAATACCCTTTGGAAAGGTATGAATCTAACTCTCTTGGCCTGAAGAGGCACGGTGGGAGTAATAGATAGAGACTTGGATTGAGGAATCGGAGAGCCGAGATCGAATTACAGTCGAATCCATTACATTCACTTACGTGCTAATACCCTTTGGAAAGGTATGAATCTAACTCCCTTGGCCTGAAGAGGCACGGTGGGAGTAATAGATAGCGACTTGGATTGAGGAATCGGAGAGCCGAGTTCGAATTGCAGTCAAATCCATTTCATTCACTTACGTGCTAATACCCTTGGGAAAGGTATGAATCCAACTCTCTTGGCCTGAAGAGGCACGGTGGGAGTAATAGATAGTGATTTGGATTGAGGAATCGGAGAGCCGAGTTCGAATTCCAGTCGAATCCATTACATTCACTTACGTGCTAATAACCTTTGCAAAGGTATGAATCCAACTCTCTTGGTCTGACGAGGCACGGTGGGAGTAATAGCGACTTGGATTGAGGTATCGGAGTGCCGAGTTTGAATTCCACTCTAATCAATTACATTCACTTATGTGCTAATACCCTTGGGAAACATTTGAATCCAACTCTCTTGGCCTGAAGAGGCACGGTGGGAGTAATAGATAGAGACTTGGACTGAGGAATCGGAGAGCCGAGTTCGAATTCCAGTCGAATCCATTACATTCACTTACGTGCTAATACCCTTTGGAAACGCATGAATCTAACTCTCTTGGCCTGAAGAGGCACGGTGGGAGTAATAGATATTGACTTGGTTTGAGGAATCGGAGAGCCGAGTTCGAATTCCAGTCGAATCCATTACATTCACTTACGTGCTAATAACCTTTGGAAAGGTATGAATCTAAATCTCTTGGCCTGAAGAGGCATGGTGGGATTAATAGATAGAGACTTGGATTGAGGAATCGGAGAGCCCAGTTCGAATTCCAGTCGAATCCATTACATTCACTTACGTGCTAATACCCTTTGGAAAGGTATGAATCCAACTCTCTTGGTCTGAAGAGGCACGGTGGGATTAATGGCGACTTGGATTGAGGAATCGGAGTGCCGAGTTCGAATTCCACTCTATCAATTACATTCACTTATGTGCTAATACCCTTGGTAAAGTTATGAATCCAACTCTCTTGGCCTGAAGAGGCACGGTGGGAGTAATAGATAGAGACTTGGATTGAGGAATCGGAGAGCCGAGTTCGAATTCCAGTCGAATCCATTACATTCACTTACGTGCTAATCCCCTTTGGAAAGGTATGAATCTAAATCTCTTGGCCTGAAGAGGCATGGTGGGATTAATAGATAGAGACTTGGATTGAGGAATCGGAGAGCCCAGTTCGAATTCCAGTCGAATCCATTACATTCACTTACGTGCTAATACCCTTTGGAAAGGTATGAATCTAACTACCTTGGCCTGAAGAGGCACGGTGGGAGTAATAGCGACTTGGATTGACGAATCGGAGAGCCGAGTTCGAATTGCAGTCAAATCCATTACATTCACTTATGTGCTAATACCCTTGGGAAAGTTATGAATCCAACTCTCTTGGCCTGAAGAGGCACGGTGGGAGTAATAGATAGAGACTTGGATTGAGGAATCGGAGAGCCGAGTTCGAATTCCAGTCGAATCCATTACATTCACTTACGTGCTAATTCCCTTTGGAAAGGTATGAATCTAAATCTCTTGGCCTGAAGAGGCATGGTGGGATTAATAGATAGAGACTTGGATTGAGGAATCGGAGAGCCCAGTTCGAATTCCAGTCGAATCCATTACATTCACTTACGTGCTAATACCCTTTGGAAAGGTATGAATCCAACTCTCTTGATCTGAAGAGGCACGGTGGGAGTAATGGCGACTTGGATTGAGGAATCGGTGTGCCGAGTTCGAATTCCACTCTATCAATTACATTCACTTATGTGCTAATACCCTTGGTAAAGTTATGAATCCAACTCTCTTGGCCTGAAGAGGCACGGTGGGCGTAATAGATAGAGACTTGGATTGAGGAATCGGAGAGCCGAGTTCGAATTCCAGTCGAATCCATTACATTCACTTACGTGCTAATCCCCTTTGGAAAGGTATGAATCTAAATCTCTTGGCCTGAAGAGGCATGGTGGGATTAATAGATAGAGACTTGGATTGAGCAATCGGAGAGCCCAGTTCGAATTCCAGTCGAATCCATTACATTCACTTACGTGCTAATACCCTTTGGAAAGGTATGAATCTAACTACCTTGGCCTGAAGAGGCACGGTGGGAGTAATAGCGACTTGGATTGACGAATCGGAGAGCCGAGTTCGAATTGCAGTCAAATCCATTACATTCACTTACGTGCTAATACCCTTTGGAAAGGTATGAATCTAAATCTCTTGGCCTGAAGAGGCATGGTGGCATTAATAGATAGAGACTTGGATTGAGGAATCGGAGAGCCCAGTTCGAATTCCAGTCGAATCGATTACATTCACTTACGTGCTAATACCCTTTGGAAAGGTATGAATCCAACTCTCTTGGTCTGAAGAGGCACGGTGTGAGTAATAGCGACTTGGATTGAGGAATCGGAGTGCCGAGTTCGAATTCCACTCTATCAATTACATTCACTTATGTGCTAATACCCTTGGGAAAGTTATGAATCCAACTCTCTTGGCCTGAAGAGGCACGGTGGGAGTAATAGATAGAGACTTGGATTGAGGAATCGGAGAGCCGAGTTCGAATTCCAGTCGAATCCATTACATTCACTTACGTGCTAATCCCCTTTGGAAAGGTATGAATCTAAATCTCTTGGCCTGAAGAGGCATGGTGGGATTAATAGATAGAGACTTGGATTGAGGAATCGGAGAGCCCAGTTCGAATTCCACTCGAATCCATTACATTCACTTACGTGCTAATACCCTTTGGAAAGGTATGAATCTAACTACCTTGGCCTGAAGAGGCACGGTGGGAGTAATAGCGACTTGGATTGACGAATCGGAGAGCCGAGTTCGAATTGCAGTCAAAACCATTACATTCACTTCTGAGCTAATAACCTTGGGCAAGGTATGAATCTAACTCTCTTGGCCTGAAGAGGCACGGTGGGAGTAATAGATAGAGACTTGGTTTGAGGAATCGGAGAGCCGAGTTTGAATTCCAGTCGAATCCATTACATTCACTTACGTGCTAATACCCTTTGGAAAGGTATGAATCTAACTCTCTTGGCCTGAAGAGGCACGGTGGGAGTAATAGATAGAGACTTGGATTGAGGAATCGGAGAGCCGAGATCGAATTACAGTCGAATCCATTACATTCACTTACGTGCTAATACCCTTTGGAAAGGTATGAATCTAACTCCCTTGGCCTGAAGAGGCACGGTGGGAGTAATAGATAGCGACTTGGATTGAGGAATCGGAGAGCCGAGTTCGAATTGCAGTCAAATCCATTTCATTCACTTACGTGCTAATACCCTTGGGAAAGGTATGAATCCAACTCTCTTGGCCTGAAGAGGCACGGTGGGAGTAATAGATAGTGATTTGGATTGAGGAATCGGAGAGCCGAGTTCGAATTCCAGTCGAATCCATTACATTCACTTACGTGCTAATACCCTTTGCAAAGGTATGAATCCAACTCTCTTGGTCTGACGAGGCACGGTGGGAGTAATAGCGACTTGGATTGAGGTATCGGAGTGCCGAGTTTGAATTCCACTCTAATCAATTACATTCACTTATGTGCTAATACCCTTGGGAAACATTTGAATCCAACTCTCTTGGCCTGAAGAGGCACGGTGGGAGTAATAGATAGAGACTTGGACTGAGGAATCGGAGAGCCGAGTTCGAATTCCAGTCGAATCCATTACATTCACTTACGTGCTAATACCCTTTGGAAACGCATGAATCTAACTCTCTTGGCCTGAAGAGGCACGGTGGGAGTAATAGATATTGACTTGGTTTGAGGAATCGGAGAGCCGAGTTCGAATTCCAGTCGAATCCATTACATTCACTTACGTGCTAATAACCTTTGGAAAGGTATGAATCTAAATCTCTTGGCCTGAAGAGGCATGGTGGGATTAATAGATAGAGACTTGGATTGAGGAATCGGAGAGCCCAGTTCGAATTCCAGTCGAATCCATTACATTCACTTACGTGCTAATACCCTTTGGAAAGGTATGAATCCAACTCTCTTGGTCTGAAGAGGCACGGTGGGATTAATGGCGACTTGGATTGAGGAATCGGAGTGCCGAGTTCGAATTCCACTCTATCAATTACATTCACTTATGTGCTAATACCCTTGGTAAAGTTATGAATCCAACTCTCTTGGCCTGAAGAGGCACGGTGGGAGTAATAGATAGAGACTTGGATTGAGGAATCGGAGAGCCGAGTTCGAATTCCAGTCGAATCCATTACATTCACTTACGTGCTAATCCCCTTTGGAAAGGTATGAATCTAAATCTCTTGGCCTGAAGAGGCATGGTGGGATTAATAGATAGAGACTTGGATTGAGGAATCGGAGAGCCCAGTTCGAATTCCAGTCGAATCCATTACATTCACTTACGTGCTAATACCCTTTGGAAAGGTATGAATCTAACTACCTTGGCCTGAAGAGGCACGGTGGGAGTAATAGCGACTTGGATTGACGAATCGGAGAGCCGAGTTCGAATTGCAGTCAAATCCATTACATTCACTTATGTGCTAATACCCTTGGGAAAGTTATGAATCCAACTCTCTTGGCCTGAAGAGGCACGGTGGGAGTAATAGATAGAGACTTGGATTGAGGAATCGGAGAGCCGAGTTCGAATTCCAGTCGAATCCATTACATTCACTTACGTGCTAATTCCCTTTGGAAAGGTATGAATCTAAATCTCTTGGCCTGAAGAGGCATGGTGGGATTAATAGATAGAGACTTGGATTGAGGAATCGGAGAGCCCAGTTCGAATTCCAGTCGAATCCATTACATTCACTTACGTGCTAATACCCTTTGGAAAGGTATGAATCCAACTCTCTTGATCTGAAGAGGCACGGTGGGAGTAATGGCGACTTGGATTGAGGAATCGGTGTGCCGAGTTCGAATTCCACTCTATCAATTACATTCACTTATGTGCTAATACCCTTGGTAAAGTTATGAATCCAACTCTCTTGGCCTGAAGAGGCACGGTGGGCGTAATAGATAGAGACTTGGATTGAGGAATCGGAGAGCCGAGTTCGAATTCCAGTCGAATCCATTACATTCACTTACGTGCTAATCCCCTTTGGAAAGGTATGAATCTAAATCTCTTGGCCTGAAGAGGCATGGTGGGATTAATAGATAGAGACTTGGATTGAGCAATCGGAGAGCCCAGTTCGAATTCCAGTCGAATCCATTACATTCACTTACGTGCTAATACCCTTTGGAAAGGTATGAATCTAACTACCTTGGCCTGAAGAGGCACGGTGGGAGTAATAGCGACTTGGATTGACGAATCGGAGAGCCGAGTTCGAATTGCAGTCAAATCCATTACATTCACTTACGTGCTAATACCCTTTGGAAAGGTATGAATCTAAATCTCTTGGCCTGAAGAGGCATGGTGGCATTAATAGATAGAGACTTGGATTGAGGAATCGGAGAGCCCAGTTCGAATTCCAGTCGAATCGATTACATTCACTTACGTGCTAATACCCTTTGGAAAGGTATGAATCCAACTCTCTTGGTCTGAAGAGGCACGGTGTGAGTAATAGCGACTTGGATTGAGGAATCGGAGTGCCGAGTTCGAATTCCACTCTATCAATTACATTCACTTATGTGCTAATACCCTTGGGAAAGTTATGAATCCAACTCTCTTGGCCTGAAGAGGCACGGTGGGAGTAATAGATAGAGACTTGGATTGAGGAATCGGAGAGCCGAGTTCGAATTCCAGTCGAATCCATTACATTCACTTACGTGCTAATCCCCTTTGGAAAGGTATGAATCTAAATCTCTTGGCCTGAAGAGGCATGGTGGGATTAATAGATAGAGACTTGGATTGAGGAATCGGAGAGCCCAGTTCGAATTCCAGACGAATCCATTACATTCACTTACGTGCTAATACCCTTTGGAAAGGTATGAATCTAACTACCTTGGCCTGAAGAGGCACGGTGGGAGTAATAGCGACTTGGATTGACGAATCGGAGAGCCGAGTTCGAATTGCAGTCAAATCCATTACATTCACTTATGTGCTAATAACCTTGGGAAAGGTATGAATCTAACTCTCTTGGCCTGAAGAGGCACGGTGGGAGTAATAGATAGAGACTTGGATTGAGGAATCGGAGAGCCGAGTTCGAATTCCAGTCGAATCCATTACATTCACTTACGTGCTAATACCCTTTGGAAAGGTATGAATCTAAATCTCTTGGCCTGAAGAGGCATGGTGGGATTAATAGATAGCGTCTTGGATTGAGGAATCGGAGTGCCGAGTTCGAATTCCACTCTATCAATTACATTCACTTATGTGCTAATACCCTTGGGAAAGTTATGTATCCAACTCTCTTGGCCTGAAGAGGCACGGTGGGAGTAATAGATAGCGACTTGGATTGAGGAATCGGAGACCCGAGTTCGAATTCCAGTCGAATCCATTACATTCACTTATGTGCTAATACCCTTAGGAAAGGTATGAATCCTCATCTTCCACCCCCGGCAGCAGAATAGATTCGGTTCAATAGCCTTATGTGGTAACCAGTCGAGGAGAAGGAAAACTCTGAATTCAAACGGCCTGTTCTCCGTCAGCCTATTTTGCATAAGATACTCCACTTCTTCTTCTACATTTGGTGCTTCTATGGCCCTGATTGGTCAAACTCCTGTCAAGATCTAGAGAAGTTCAATTTAAATATTTTCTCAGAGTGTACAACAATTATAATCTCTGCTAAAACACGCATTTATTTTCAAATATAGAGCAAAGAATGAATAAAAATAAAATATAATTAATGGAGACGACAAATCGAAAAAAATATAAAGAAAACGCAAAATAAAAAATATTGACCTGTTTACGTTGTTCATTCTTAAGAGATCGAATCATGGGCACAAAGAACATGTGCAGATCGATGAAAATAGGGGAAAATTACCAAAGAAAAGATATGATACATATATTAATACTATTCCAATATATAATATTTCACAGCAAATTACATTGATCATTATTAACTATCCCCAAAATTTCATTTTATTCTTTCGGTCGAGCTTTGAATTGTGAGGAAAGAAAAGCAATTAAAATTTGTGTTTGTTGAATTGTGAAGAATGAAATGCTATTAAAACTTGTGTATTATGATTTGTGAGTAAAGAAAAACAATTAAAATTTGTTTTCTGAATCGTGAGGAACGAAAACAATTACAATTTGTGTTTGCTGAATTGTGAGGAACGAAATTCTATCAAAACTTGTTTTATAAATAGTGAGGAAAGAAAAGCAATTAGAATTTGTGTTTGATGAATTGTGAGGAATGAAAAGCAATTAAATTTTGTTTTCTGAATTGTGAGGAATGAAACAGAATTAACTTTTGCCTTTTTCTTCCTTTTTCTTCTTTTATCTTCAATTTTCTGCCTACGGTACCTTTAAAACATTCTACCTTTTCCTATTAAAGATTGTTTTCTGAATTGCGAGGAAGGAAAAGCAATTAAAATTTTGTTTGTTGAAGTGTAAGGATAGTGTAATGCTATCAAAATTTGTGTTTTATGAATTGTGAGGAAAGAAAATCAATTAAATTTTTTTTTTCTGAATTGTGAGAAACGAACAGCAATTAAAATTTGTGTTTTCTGAATTAGAATTTATGCTTGTTGAACTGTGAGGAATGAAACTCAATTAAAATCTGTTTTGTTTTTTTTTTCTAAATTGTGAGGAACGAAAAGTAATTAAATTTTTTTCTGAATTGTAAGGAAGGAAACGGAATTAACTATTGCCTTTTTCTTCCTTTTTCTTCCTTTTTTCTTCCTTCATCTTCGATTTGCTGCCTACGGTACATTTAAAACATTCCATCTTTTCCCCTTGATGCCCCTTGTTTTAAAATATACCTGTTTCAATGTTTAAATGTTTGTTTCTAGGTCAACTGTTTAAAGTTAACCTAGAAATCTTCAAGTTGAATAACCATATGATTTTTTTACGTTCCAACTCTAAGAAGTCTTCGTTATTTTTCGTAAATGATCAGAAAGAATATTTTCCAAAGTCAGAAAAGTCCCAAAGACAAAAACATAACATATATGCTGTCATTCAAACGAGTATAAAACATGATTTTCTGTTCAAAACTTCGAATATGTATTCGCGCGCGTGTTTTCGTATTCAATCTAATCAAAGCGATGAGTTCTCTTTTTCTCTTGCCTGGAACTTAATGACGCATCTCCATGACAGGATCTAAATCAACCATCGAAAAGCAGACAAATACACCAAAGCAGACGCATACACCAACGCCAGTTTCCTTGTCCCACGGCTGGGCGGAAAACTCTACTGCGTGACAACTTTTATCATTTAGCATTAAAGACTGTTGGTACCGAGAGCCTCCACTCAAGGCTCTCAACCAAAAGTCATTGATGTTTAACGCACGCCATGTTGGAATAAGTTGATGACGTCAATGCGCTTTAGTTATCGGAGATTTTCTTAGATTTTATTTGAAATATATTTAATCTCTATTTTTTAGATTTTTTTTGTATGTGTCTGATATCTTTTGTCCTTATTTTCCTGGATTTGGATCGTCAGTTTAAAAAATATTTAATCTTTTTTTTTTGCTGTTTCTGAGTCAATATGAATTCTGCACGAACTGTATCGTCTGCTCTGCCTTCCTGTCTATTATAAAACGTTTTCGATTGAAGAAAAAGAAATTATCTATTGAATCATAACTGTAAATCGCGATTTTCTTTCATTCGGTCTCTTTATTTTGAAATATTAATTCGTTCTGTCTGCAGTTATTAATCTTATTCCTCTTTTTTTCTTTTCGTTTATTTGTTTCTCTATGTTTTCGTTAAGTCTTTTTCTCTTTCGTGGCTAATAGGGACAATTTATTTCAGCTCATAATTTTTCTTTCAATTCCTTTCCTCTTGCTTTCTTTTTTCATTTTGTGGAATCGTGTCATAATGTGAATTGGTCAAAATAAAAAAAAACGCATTAAATAAGGAATATTTCATTTTGTCATCACTTTTACATTAATTTCTTCCGTCTTTGTTTTTTTTTTTATCTTGAAATGATTCTTTATCTAATTGTCAAACTTTCCCTTGCTTTTCACATTCACCTTTCGGAGTTTGGAGTTCTAATTCCCAATTCCGATTATTCATTTATTGCTCCGTCATTTTGTGAACTCTCTGAAACACATCAACTCATTATTTCTTCAAGGCTATCCTGGTTTTTGAAAGAAGAAAACACAGAGAACTTATTCAGAAGTGGCAGCAATATAAAGCACGGATTTCCAGAAAAAAATTGCAGACAATTTTTGCACTGCTTCCGCGCAACAACTTAGGAAATTAAACACTCTTATTTAATCCTTCCATCATCATTTTCATATATATATATATATATATATATATATATATATATATATATATATATATATATATAATTATTTATTTGAAAATATCATTCCAACACGTTACATAAGAGTTCTCATGTTTCAAAACATGAGCCGAAAACTTCAATATAATTATTTGAATTAAATTGAATTAAAGTACTAAGCTCTGTTCAATCTTCAAGCAAAAATTTTTGGGAATAACTTATTTCTGGAGTTTATGCGTTTTATAAGCATATTCATTATTGAAATCAAAATTTCTATTTTTTAAAAATAATAACAAAAATACTAAAGAATTTTGAATTATTTACCTAACGAGCTCTTTCCTATTTTCTATATATTTTTCACAAACACACACACACACACAAACACACACACACACACACACACACATATATATATATATATATATATATATATATATATATATATATATATATATATATATATATAAGAGTGTCTGTGTGTAACGGGTGTAACAGGCATCTTGTCCAAATCGTGTAACAGCAAAATTTTTCATTTGTTAGATTAAGATTTAAACCGTTGTATCTTAGAAATGATTAAATATATCTTACGGGAATTTTTCGAGGATTTTATAACAGTGTTAGACTCTACTTTGAACAATAAGAATGTATAATTACTCTCCAAGCTTAACAGAAGAATCATAAATTAAAATGACTTGTTCATAATTAATTAATCATAGCTAAGTATCGGAAGCTAATGAAAGAAAGTTAAAATATATACGTATATATATATATATATATATATATATATATATATTAAGGCATTAAAAACAAGAAATTTTATATTGTAGACCATGATAGATTTAAAACAAAAACATACACCAGTCGAGCGGTTTCGTCCCCTCTCATCAGAACTGTTAACGGGGAACTAAAATTATGAGGAAAAGAAAAAGAAAAATTCTGTTATGGATGACATGAATGATTGGACAGGGAGAAATAAATTATTATAAAAAATTACATCAACCAAGATACTAGAAACGCAGCACAGCAAGTCCAAACAAACAAACCCTTTGTTTGCAAAGAGTAGGTTGTCTGGACCTGATGTAAAGCGTCTCCAACACCTTAAGATGGAATAATGAGTGCGAACTGGCCAAAACGTAAAACCAGTTTAGACTGAAATTCATCGCACAAATGGAATTCATTATAAAGTGGTCCGCAATCGAAGACCCATACGTGTTACGAATGGTATCACCCAAAGAAAATTTTTTATTCAGTATTATAGCAGGTACGTGTTGTTTAATTCTAACGTCCAACCGCTGTGTCGTTCTACCTATGCAATCGCATCCACAACTGCATTTGAAATGGTAAATAACCGAATTAATATGGTGGGGGGGTGTATAACATTTTTACACATAGACGGAAGTACGGACTTAGGTTGAAAGTCAACACAAACGTTGGCTACAAAAGAACACTCACGTGAACTACATGAAATACGCTTGGCGAAGGATTCACTAATCCTACCCAACTACGGTAAACGAAGATAGACCGGGCATTTACCCACTGAAGCAGGTTTGATTTTGTTGTATCTAGCAGTCTCATCTCGAATTACCGAGTGAACAATGTTTAACGGATAACCATTATTCACAAAGATCTCAGATATATATATATATATATATATATATATATATATATATATATATATATATATATATTAATATTATTCCAGGGTCATTTTCCAACTTATTCAAGATGATTCTAGCCCTCCCTAACCTGCTAACGTTCTGTCCTGGTCAGAGTTTTCACGTGCGATTTCATTTTCAAGTCTATTTTATCTGCTCTTTGGAGTGTTATAAGTGTAACTACTTTCTGACGTTTCAAACTCTGAATTGAAATGATGACCTCTCTTGCTATTGTAACGTACAGATCTAGTTTTCCTGTCTACTGTTCCCCCTTTTCAAAACTTATTCTGCGTTCTCCTGGTGGTTCTTGAATAGAATTTAAAGATGGAAGCCAGAGTATGAACGCTGTTACTTTTTGACCATGAGATCCGAGTTCGAATCTCACCACGGTTGATTTGACAAGAAGGAGACTTCCTGACGTTATCAATCAGCGTGCGGCACATTTGGAATGTGCCTGAAAAACATACCCAAGCCTTGTGAGTAAAATTGGGTAGGCGGAACACTTGGAGGCACGAAGTCAAAAGGCATCGTCACCAAGGTTTTTGTATATCAGCGTTGTACAGTTTCATATATATATATATATATATATATATATATATATATATATATAATTAAAATAATATTTTTTTGTTTAAAAATATGATTCCTTCGCTACATAAGAGTTCTCATGTTTCAAAAACGAGAGCCGAAATCATCCAAATAATTAATAAAATTAAGTTGGATTGTGGTGTTTAGTCCCGTTTCATCTTCAAGCGAAATTTTAGGAATAAGCTATCTCTCGGTTTACGTGCATTTTTAGGCACGGTCCGTTACAGAATTTGTTATTGTGGGAGTGGCTAGACTATTTTCCTTCTTTAAGTGGTCATGGAGTTAATTCTTATCAATAGATTCATCATCCTCTGAGAGGTTTTGCTAAGGTTGGGTAGGGTATCTATTTCAAGGCTAATGTTTACGGTCATCCTTTAGTTGGTTCCCAGTGAAGGATATTTTTATGGCGCGCCTACAGTCGTTATGTGTCTGGAGAATTGTCTTTTATTATTGTCTATCTGATTTTCTATTTATTTATTTGTTTATTTAAGTGGGTGTTTTATATACAGATCGCTTTGCATTGAATTTCAATTTGTTTTTTTAGTTTTTGACGACGACAAATGGGTTTTTCCTATTTAAAGGTTTGGCTAAGCTTTTTAGAATTTTACTCAGCTATGTTTTTTATTTTTCATTTTTTTTTTTATTATGCTAATTATCTAACGCGAAAGTCTGTTGATGTCGGCAAAAAACCGTTAACTCCTGCCTATGGTTTAATAATTTTTCATTATTTAGGAATTTAATGATGTGTAGTTTTTCCTGTAAGCATAAAAGGCATGGGTCATCCCAGGTTCTACAGATTCTTGTTCTATTTACTATTTTCCATTTTACTTTTGGTGTTTTATTCGTTTCCTTTAGATGCCAGAAATATTGGGATAGAGATGTCTGATTTCTATTTTGAATATTGTTGAAGGAGCTCTTGTGTTGCCTCCATCTAATTTTAAAATTATTCTTTGTTGATCCTATGTATATCCTATCAGTGTTAGGGCTCTCAATGGATGAGATAGTGCATTGGTATACCACGGATTTTGTGAGGCATTTATTTTCCAACGGGCAGTTTTTAGGGTTTCTACAATCGCATAATTTTTCGTTATTTTTATCTGGTTTTAGTTTACGTGTTTTATTACTGTTTTGGTATGCGTGTTTTTCTAGGATTTTCTTATTGTGTCTTTTTTTGATTCTTTCTATATTTTCAGTGCAGCTGTAACTCAGTTTCAATGTGTTTTTGTTAAAGATGTTGCTAAGTTTGCTATTAGTGGGAAAGTGCTTTTCAATTAAAGCTAGGAACTTATGGCCTAGTTTGGTGTTGACCATTTGGTTGTACGGTGGGGTATACCAGATGATCTTTCTTTTCCTGTTTCTCTTATTATTGGTACTAACGTTTCTATAGGTTATGTCAAAGTTTTTGTATCCGCTGTTTTTCAGGGCTGTGTTGTAAAAACTACTGTGCTGTTGGAATATTTCCTTATTTGCTGAGTTCATACTTATTCTTTTCTCTATTGATGTGGGTATATGCTTAATTATAGATGGAGGGTGGTTTGACTTAGGATGTACATACAAGGGATTAGTGTTAGGTTTTCTGTAAGGTAGGTGAACGTTGTTAGTTAAGTCTAGGGTTACGTCTAGGAAGTTTACTTTTTTTTTAATTTAGTGTTGACTATTGTTTTTAAATTTAGTTTCCCAAATTCATTGTAAATTATCTTTCTAATTTTCTCTGTTTTAAAGCTTGTGAAGCTCCTCACTACCATGAGCCCGTCATCTCTGTACAGCCCGATGTCCCCAACGTCCAGTTCACGGTGGGCGGTTAGATTGTACAGTATAAATAGACCGACAAGGTCCGAAGATTCTGCAGAGTCTAGAGATCCCATGGTAATGTCAAAGTTGTCATTGGTGTTTTTTATCCACTGGTCCCCATTATGGATGAGGACAGATTTCTTTGCACTGAGAATAATGATTGTTTCTTCTTCAGTTAAGTCTGAATATACTGTAGCAAACTCCAGGGCAGTCGTGAAGAGGTCTTTTGATATTGACTGGTAGTAATCGACAATATAGAACTGGATTAGGGTGCATTCGGGCTTATTTTCGATGTTGGTAAACCAGTTTATGACTTCTTTGGTGTTAATCCAGAGTGTTAATCCAAGTTGTTTTTTAATTTGGCTAGTGATCCTTTCCAGGATTTTTTTGCTTATCTTTCCTATGTCGGGTCTAGTAGGGTTTATCATTCTGGTAGTGGGATTTTCCTCAAAACTCGGCTCTCGTTTTTGAAACATGAGAACTCTTATGTAGCGAAGGACTCATATTTTTAAACAAAAAAAATATTATTATAATATAAGCTCTACTTCTGTATGGAGCACTGTCTTCTTAAAAATAAAAACAAAAATACTAAGGAACCCCGGATTATGCACCCAACGTGTTCTTTTCTATTTTCTGCATACCTGCACAAGGATACATATATATATATATATATATATATATATATATATATATATATATATATATATATATATATGTGTGTGTGTGTGTGACACGGAAATCATACCTTAAAGTTTCGGTTGGGAGCTAGAGGCGTTATTCCTCGGTCATAAGTTCCACCATACATACATACATACATACATACATACATACATATATATATATATATATATATTCTGTTTATACGCTATTTTCAATAGATACTATTTATTTAAGTACTCTGTTTAAAAACAAAAAACAGTATTAATTACATTTTACCGGTCTGAATGTTCAAAGGATTTCGTAGAAAATGCCCATGTATATGTATGTGATAAAATGTAGGTTTCAGGGATGCTTTCTTTATGTGTAAAGAGGATAGAGCGTATGTAGGTATAAAAGTGGATACTGAAGTCAACACCCAGAGGTGACAATCTGTTTCATGCTAAACGCAAACATCAGGCCGTATATATATATATATATATATATATATATATATATATATATATATATATATATATATATATATATATATATAATAAAATGTAAGAACAGTAAGCTATATTATACGGTGTTATTATTTCACTTAAAGATGAAAATGAACTAATGCTTTTAATTTAATTATATAATTAAATTTGAAGTTTTTAGCTTAGGTTTTGAAACATCCCGTGGAAACGAAGAGACCAACTTTCATATCTTTTAATTTATAATATATATATATATATATATATATATATATATATATATATATATATATGAATCTGTAACTAAGTTCTACCCACCATAGTTACATTGTAACAGGCAAATGGGATTGATTAGCCGCTGTTGAAGATGGGTGTGCTCGAATAGGCGTAGTCGTTCATTATTATTATTATTATTATTATTATTATTATTATTATTATTATTTCCACTGAGCCGTTTAAAAAAAAAATCGCACATATTTTACATAGATAAAGCCCTTCGTAAAATGTGATCTGTACTTGTGAGTATTTTTTTTTTTTTTTATCTCTCCAAGGCATGGGCTAGCAGGTATTCTTACTATGCGTCAATTGGAATCTTTTTCAATCAATCCGAGGTCTCCTGCGCCACATTTTTTGAGATATCGATTTCAAGGTTCTTTTATTTGGATAGATTTTGAAGGTCTTCAAAGATACATTGCAGTCTGCAGGAACTGCCATATCAATATGGAGGCACACTTTGTATTTGCGATGTAAGGCGATTAGCTTTTATTGCTCTGTTTGTGTGTATTGCAAAGTCCTATAAAATTGTTGTAAGTCCTATTTCCGTAATAGGGTCTAGATGGTGTTCATACCAGTTTCTTGTAGTTATTATTATTATTATTATTATTATTATTATTATTAATGTTTCATTAAAATTGACTAACACGGTATTTCTTTTAAGCGTGTTAATGCCTTTTTGTTGCATGTTAACAAAATATTACTTTTTGGGAATTAGTTTTTGGAGAAATGGTCCCTATACAAAACATTAACCGAAGTACCTTGTTAGTCAACTTAACGAAACATGTATTAGAGAGGGTTTGCTACTCAGATACACAGCTGACACGATCCAGTGGCATAAGGCAGAAAATGTGAAATTTGAAGAGAGAATCTCACTGTCCTTCGACGATTTCAAAATGATACAAATTATAATGAAAGCGAAGACATTTTCTTCCATGTTCTTTTATATTTATAAGGTCAGTAATCTTCAGATTGGCTTTGTTCCTTTCCGATGTGTGTAATTATTCGACAATGACGGACGGCGATCTTTCAGTCACAATGAAGTGGTATTAAAATTCTTTTGTAACTCTCAACGAACGAGTGTCCAATTTGAAGAACGTAAATCTTGAGAAATGAAAAAAGAAAAAAATAGCGTTTCTTGAAATGGTCAGAATGTTCGTGACAAAAACATAAAGTTAGAAATGTTTACAACATGAAAAAATTAACTAGGCATTCAGTAATAGCATATTTTGATATCCAACTTCAGAGGGTAATTGTTTTTTGCTGGTCAGAAGGGAAAAAGTGACAGAAAAGCTTAAAAGAAAATGTTTTCCAAAGAGAACGTTCTACGTTTACAGGCAGGATTTTTCTACCAAATATCTTGTGTTTTTTGTGTTTTCTTTCTTTCTTTTGATGAATAAAACTTCATCCATTATTCAAGACAAAATTTGTAGAGTTTGGAATTTTTAAATGTTCTCTCCACTTTCGTAATTCTTCCAACACAGCTTCCACTTTTTTTAGTGATTGTGGATGCCACACATAAATAATGTCTCTTTTCTGCAGACCTGCGCAACAGCAAAATATTTACATCCATTTTTAAAAAATGATGCTATAATAACGCGTATAAGAATGAGTGATGGAACGGAATTAAGGAACAATGCACATAACTTTGGAAGATTAATAAACAAACACACTTGAACTATTGTCTAAATACGCTATTATTAAAAAGCATCAAACATTGTCTTATCTATATACCGTATGTAACAGCAAAATTGTCCAAATCGTGTAAAAGCAAAATTGTCCAGTTGTTAGACTAAGATTTGAACAGTTGTACGTTAAAAATGATTAAAGATATCTTACTGGAATTCTCAGAGGTTTTCTAACACTATTGCACTCTACTTTGAATAATAAGAATGCATTTAGCTCTAAGTTGAAATGATTAACCTTCCACATACCCTGACATCCTGATCTAGATTTCATCAATATGGTTCCTTTTTTTTTTTAAACTTATTCACCATTCTCTCGAATGGACTTTGAAGATGGAAGACATACTATAAATTGTTGTTACCATTACTGAAGGCCTGAATGATATTTTCCTCTCACAATTGCATATTAGGGAATAGAGCGGGGTTGACACAAAACGATATTAACCTGTTTTCTTTCTAGGAGAATAACTTAAAGGTTATTACTAGGATTCTTACGGCAAATGGTGTCAAGATGTCTATTGTCTTTTCTGAAAACCTGAAACAAAGAAGCTCGATTAGTTTGTGTATTAGTGCTATGGTCCAGGTTAGGACCAAGGAAGAACAACACGAACACAAGAGTAGAAATAACAAAGATATATTACACGAAATAATAATACAAGATGTGGAAGGTGTTAGTATGACTGTCAGTCTGGTTTGGAGTGAATATTTACTTATCCCCCCACGAGGGAAAGTTGTGGCACAAGGCCGAGTTTTACGGGGGTTTTCTCGGCTAAACAATTCCCGTAGAAACTGTAAAAACAGAATCGGGTTGGTCAAACTCCCCGAACGAGACTACCCTTCGGCGACCCCTCGTCCGGCTTCCTCTCTACTCAGAGGCAGATAGTTCGACCGTCAAGCCGAGAAGCACGGATCGAGGGTTGCATGTGTCACAAGGCCGAGTTTAACCTGGGTTTCCGGAGCCCGTAGGCTCGGCCAAAAAATACCCGTAGAACCGGTATAAACGGGATCGGGTTGGTCAACCTTTCCGAACGAGATTCTGCCCTTCGGCGGCCCCTCGTCCGGGTTCCTCTCTGCTCAGAGGCAGAGAGTTCGACCGTTAAGCCGAGAAGCTTGACTCAATTCGGTATCTTGCCAACCCCCTACCAGGGTTGCATGTGGCACGAGGTCGATTTTTACGTGGGCTCGGCCAAAAAAATCCCCGTAGAAACGGGATTGGATTTGTCTTGTAGTAGTTTAAATGCAATCTCTTCATAAGTCTGAATATATCTGGTGATGCCACTTATCAACATTATAAGAAATCTTTAACGGTTTTCTAAGTTGAGACGCATTCCAAAAGTAACTAAAAACAGAAGCAAAATTTAAAAAACTACAAGGAAAATTTATTGAAACAAAACAAGTTCAGTTGACCACTGATGACAATTCCAGAACAACGTAACTATAAACAACTTCTCTCGATCCTCTCTCAGTCGCAATGATGGAGAAAGCATTACCACGAACCATCGCCAGTGAGACACGCTGCAAGAACCACTTCATTTTGCAAGGCTCGTCCCTTAATCGAGACGCAATCGCGCCAATCGTCCAAAGGAACGCCATCGAACGAGGGCCAATAACCCCTGAAGTCTCCACTGCCACAGGAGTAAAAAAAAAAAAATAACTAAATATTTAACTATTTTTTTCATCTTTGCGTCCCGGGGGACGGATCCCGGCTCAACCGGGGAACTGATCAAATTACCGGCCGAAAATGTATCCGCACAGGTCGCACCCCAAATCAACGACTACCCCATTTTAAATGGGAAAAAGGTAATGGCACCCGGCTGCTTTCAATCACCGCGGTCGAGGCCTACGGGTTCCATTTGGGAAGGGAACCCAGCTGCATCCAAACCTCTTTTGATGATGTCGTTAATGGCAGCATGCCATGGAAAGCGGCAAGCACTACGACGGCAGGAGAGAGGATGCAAACCAAATTCATCGATGGAGTCTCCACATCTGCATCTGCGACGCTCACATAATTTGAGTCCAAGACGGATCCAGACTCCGACTCGAGTGCACTCATCATCTAGAAGGGTACCGGTAGATGGAGAGGGCATTGCGTTGAGCCAGGCGCCACTACTCGGTTGTGAAGCAGATAGTAAACAGGCGAGGCGGTGATGATCCAGAGAGAGCCTCAAATTAGTAAAATTGGCCTCGCATTTTATTTTATCCCAGCTTTTTTGTTTCGATGTGTCTAGTGGGATAGAAAGTAATTCTTGGGCCCACACGCTGCAAGCTTGTTCGAAAGAAGTACCCGAGAAACAATGAGACGATCCACCGAGTATCTCATCAATTAATTCGCGACTGGACGAAAGTGAAGAATCATATGCTGGAAGGGCCAAATCTACCGCTGATCGAAGGCCCAAGAATTTTTGTTGAAAAGGTAAAAATATTAGGATTAAATGAAAATATGTTGTTTATATTCACTATTGTGGTAACATTTCTCTGTAGAGGGTAACACAGTTATCGTTCTTTCAGAAAGAAAGAAAGAAAAGGAAAGAAAGAAAGAAAGAAAGAAAGAAGCAGCAGCTATTAGAGCAAACATAGACGTGTTTCACACACAAGTGTTCCTTTTTTTTTCTTTTTTTTTCTTTTTTTTCTTTTTTTTTTTTAAACACGTCAACAAAAAAGAGGGAACATGAAATCGGGTCAGTTGCTTTCTTCTTCTTCTTCTTCTTCTTCTTCTTCTTATTATTATTATTATTACTACGAATACTACTACATCTATTATTTCAAAACAACCTCTGTCCCATAAAAACTGTTACATTTACATAGACGTTTTATCATGTATTTAGTAACCTATGATGGGAGGAAGACAGAAGTTGTTTCTGACTTCAAGTGTTGGATCAGTGAGGCATATTATAATTACTTTTTAAACTTAGGAAAAGGAATAAAAATCCTTTATCTGAGCAACCAATCTCGTACTTGTAAAATCTACAATAATGTTTCACCCCACCACTAATCATTTATTAGGAATTGCTGCTGAGTTAGTGAGGAACATTTACACAATAATACAAACCCCGAAAAGTCGTTTAATTCACTTTGGCTATTTTCGATATGTTAAATCGACTCCACTAATCGCGTAATCCGATGATTTACCCGCTAAGATAATTCAAATAAAATAGATTTGATTGCAGGTTTGTGAGGTTCAACCTCACTAGCTGTATACACGGTAAAAAAATTCAGCTCGAACAGAAAGTGTCATTTTGAAGTCCAGGCGATATAAAAATGATGAACTTAAAGATCATTTGTTTCTTTATTTACGTAGTAAATAACATCCTTCCACTGACGGTTGTAGAATTCAATGAGATGTGATTTATTCTATGCTTTTGAAAAAAAGTGCTAACCTCAAGCAGATGTACGCCGTTGCAACTGTTATATGAAAGGTTAGATGAAGCGAACAGAGTTGTGCTGGACGTCCTCGCTGGGGCAACCAAGATGTATTGTGAAGCTGACAATAGAATTCGTCAAACGAACACCGAAACATTTTTTGGAGAACACATTATGAATGACCAAAGTTGGCAAAATTCCAACCTCAATATTGCTCGCTGAATAGTATTCTACGCTCGAATCGATGTGAAAGTGATTAAATCTATAGACTATCCATAGACTAATCAAGGTGATATAACACGGAAGTCGTCCTGTGTATGACGATAAATTACATCTGGTAGCAAGGCCTTTGATGGGGAGATTTTGAACAGCATGGAACCACGTCTTAATTACTGTTGTTCTCACGTCCACCGTGACCAGGTTATAGAAATTGTTATCGTACAAAAACTTCTTCGCAAATAATAACAATCGCAGCAATAAAAATTTGCTAATCCAACATTTTAGGATTGCGGGTCCGGATGAAAGTATTACAATTATTTCACAAGATCAATTTTCTAACTGCGTACTATACTTTGATATTTCTATTTATTATTAACTTTGTATCGTCGTTATTTGAGTTTTTTTTTTTTTTTTTTTTTTACAGTATATCAACCTCAAGGGATTTATTTAATCCCGGCAAAATTTTTATTGCTGGTAATATTTTTCCGAAAATTTATTGCTAGTAATATTTTTCTCTTAAAAAATCTATGGCTGGTAATATATTTGTTTTCTTCAAAAATCTATTGCTGCTATTATTCCTTCCAAAAAAATGTATAGCTGTTAATATATATACATTTTCAAGAATGTATTGCTGGTAATAATATATTTCTGGTAATATTTTTTTTTACCAAAAAGTATTTCTGGTATTAAAATCTATTTTTACACTTTCATAGTGTTTGGATCCCAGTTTAGCTGGGATCCTAAAAGGTGCTACCGCTCGTGGTCAGGGTGGACCTAGGAACACCAGCAATTAAGAGTTCATTCCACGCTCGTCAAAATCTCCTGATCAGAGGCCTTGCTATCGGATGTAGTTTATCGTCTCGCACAGGACGCGGATGAAGTTTATCGGGTTATTATTTGCTTTTTTGAAATAACTTAACGCAGAATTAAACACTAGTCAAAATTAATTATAATAATAATGATTAAAATGTTTTTCCTCAAATGAAACGTTTGCATAAAATAAAAATAATAGTACTGCTATTAATATTACTAGTAATAAAAAATGTGACGAATAGCGAGATTGTGGAATGAAACATACATATAAAGTGTTTGATTTGATCTCCTGCGAAACTATCATTTTCTCGTCAATTGTTGATTCCAATCTATCAGGAATGACTGCAAAACCCTTACCCCTCCCGAATATATAGAGAGAACCACACAAATGCATGACGGGATTTCTTTCCTAGGCCGGTTCTCTGTTTCACCTGACTTATTCCCGTTTTGTCTTGTTTTGAAGTCAGAAGGTTATATTCGCTTGTTCGAACTTGCTTTCGTGTCAAGTCCAATTCTTAGTTTGTGAACTTTTTGCCATATGACTGTTGCTTTGCTTTGTTAATCTTAATTTCCTTTTCCTGTATTGGTTTTCTTTTTTCTTGTTATTGCTTATTGCAAACATTCTCAGTTCTGTTTGTTCGACAGTTCTTTTATTTATTTTGCATTTGGACACGTCTTCTCACTCCACGTCGATAACTTGGCTTCGCTGAGGGAAAAGGGGGAAACATTTTGAGTTTCAATGAGATTTTCTAATTTATTTCCGATCTGCGCGGTCTACTCACTGCCGTGGATAGATGGTCACAAATAAATCTGTGATCAAATGGAACTTAAAGATTGTTGGAGTGGCCGAGCTTTTACTAGATATCAACCCTTACTTGCATTAATCATTTTCTCATTATACCAGCCAGCATATATAGATAAATATTGCTCTTGCTTATAATAAAGTCTGCATGTAAACCTAGTTCATATTTACACTTGAGACTATAGGTAAATATTGACCGAGTATATGCTTCTGTCTATAGGCAGGAAAGTACATGAAAAACAATACTAGAGGCTGACCCAAGCATCGTGAGTAAATTTGAGTAGATGAACCCTTGGGAGCTGTCAGTGATTGTGTTAGCACGAAGTCACAAGTCATCGTGACTGAGGGTTCTGGCGTGCTGGCCTTCATCAGTCTGTTGATCACGGTGGATTATACAGAAATCGTAATTAAGGTTTACTCAGCATAGTTGCAGTATAAACCACACATGAGTTATGTGGGTGTTGGACAAACACAAATGTATCTGATGTTTGACCGCTTGGAAATACCATGTGCTTCAGGTTTGGATGTGCAGTAGTGTAATCGATAACAGCTGTGAATTGTTAGTCGGAGAGGCGGGTATCCAGTTCCAGTTGGGTTTTTTATATTTATTTACGCGCAAATTCCCTTGAGAAACGTATGAAGCCACATCTTCCCCACAACTGTGTGTTAATTAGTAGAACTAAACATTAGTCGGACTAATCATTAGTCGGACTAATCATTAGTAGGAATAATCATTACTAATCAGTAAAATCATAATTATCTCCCCAAAATTTCTTATAACGTTTTTCTGTCTTTAAATAACATATAAATGGTTGACAAGCCGTAAAAAAAAACACATCCATCAAAATTCTAAAAAAAAAAAAAAATAAATAAAACATTGTTCAGATTTATTGATACTGACGTTCGTATCACGTTGCAATTGAGGAACGCCGAGCCTGGTTAGTATCCAAATGGGGTACCGTTTGGAAATACTATGTGTTTTAAGCTTGTAAATGTAGTAGTGTAATCGGTAACAGCTGGGAATTGTTAATCGGAGAGCCGAGTTCCAATTCCAGTTGGGTTTGTTTTATTTATTAGGTCGGTGCAAAAATAATGTCGGTTTTTGACGTATTTTTTAACGTCAAAAACCGACATTACTTTTGCACCGACCTAATACTTACGTGCAAATTCCGTTGAGAAAGGTTATGAATTCACATGTTCCCAGCAACTGTGGTTTAATCAGTTGGACTTGTAGCAGTAAAATCATGATTATCTCTCCCACCACCACCAAATTCTTATAACCTAAAATATTTTCTGTCATTAAATAAAACGTAAATAGTTAATAAGCTGTAAAAACAAATCAATCAAAATTCTAATAAAAAAAAAATAATAATATTGTCTTGATTTATTGACATCGGCATCGTTTGTGCGTATGATTTTATCTTTTGTGTCCATGTTTATTGTAAAAATATTAAAATCCTATTTACTAAAAGATATCTGTCCGGCATCTAGACAGCTGGGAGTTTCGACGATCGAACACTTAATCATGATACAAGCCAGCTTTTTGCGGTGTAATATATAGAAATAGTGTGGAGAAAAATTTGTGTCCGTCAAATATAGCATTGTCTTTTGTCAATTCAGAATTATTTTAAAATGTAACAATATTTCTACAGTAAAAGAAAATAAATGCCGTTGTATCGCGACAGGTTTTTAATAAGAACAGTGTATATTTTTCTCGACATCGCTTAACCTAGAAGGAAACGCGAACGTATTTCAAATGATCTCTCGGCATTCAGAATCCATTGTTATCAGCAACAGCAGCAGCTTCAGTCACATGGTAGGGTGTGGTCATAGTATTCATCGGGCCGTAGGGTCGTGGAGTCAGTTCGAAACTTATGGGTCGGAGAGATATCATTTTTGGGGGTAGAGAGTCTTGGGCTAGTACACCTTGCGAATCCCATCCCTCTCCAGCTTAAACGACAGCCAGTAGCCTCGCTTAGGTCACAGACACGTAGACGTTGATTCCATGGAAAGAATGGAGCTAAGCCGAGCGACGATCTGTCATCACCACATTAGCTACAGCCATAGTCATAGTCATTAATATTTAAACATACATTCTAAAAGTTCAACGATATTTCTCCCGCCGCCAATTAATTTAAAAACAATTTGATGTACGTAGGTCTTTAATTTCCGTACAAAAATTATTTTTATATCGTTGGTGACTGTCGCTGGATTTCCCAATTAATTTCGATTATTCCCTAGTTATAAAAAATGTTATCGTACAAAAAATTCGTCGCAAATGTTTCACACCTCTTCTACTCCAATAGCTTCATGTCTCGCACCTCTTCTACTCGAATAGCTCCATGTCTCGCACCTCTCGCCTGTGGAACTCCGTTCCCTATTCCTGTTTCCCTGTGAGCTATAATCTCCAGCTATTCAAATGTAATGTCAATCGACATCTCCAGTTGCCTTAATCTATCCACTACCTTTCTCATTCTTTCTTCTATCACTCCTATCTGATCTTGCTCTAAATTTTCTGTAACCCCTTGCGCCCTAGTGGCTTCCCGCCTTGCTTGGGGTGAAATGCTTAAAAAATAAAATAAAATAATGATAATCACGTAAAAATCCCTGTGAACAATCCCTGCAATGAAAATTTGCTGATTCAAAATTTCAGGATTGCGGGTAAGGATTAGAGTCCGAAATGTTTTTAATTTGACTAGAAGTTGGAACCCCAGTTAATTTTAAAAGACTAAATTCTTAATAGGACTGAAACCCGGTCGATTTAGAAAGACTAAGGATTGAAACGAATACAACTGGCCTTTGGCAAAATGAACGTAATACCAAAAGTTATAGACGACATTATTCAGCAAGGTTTTCTTTAGATTATGGGTTAGGGTTAGGGTTAGTGGATTTAATGAAACTTCAACCCTTGTTGATTCATTCACTATCGAAATCAGTTAATCATTTCTTCTTTCTTGTATTAATTTAAATTAATTTTTCTCTTCTATTTATCTCTGCTATATGTCTTTGTACTTCTAAGTCATTGAGTGGTACATATTTTTTATTGAGTTACGGACTGAGAATGAAAGAAAATCAACATTTTGGGAATAGACAGTTATCTGCCATGCTTGATACATGTTAAGCCGATGATGTATCTTTCGATACAAGAATGACAAGGCAGAATTTTTCGCCGCTGTAGGTTGCCATTTCTTTCTGCGCTAGACCAGTTGCCATTTGTTTCTGCGGTATACCAGTTGCCATCCAAGTCTATAGAACCCAGTCCGTCCTACTATTTACCCAAAGCTGGAGAGAGAAGAAGAGGATTCATAACTTTCCCAAGGGTATTAGCACGTAAGTCAATACAATGGATTCGAGTGGAATTCGAACCAGGCTCTCCGAATCCTCAATCTGAGCCGCTATCCATTACTCCACCGTAGACTATTGTCCTCATCATTGTCGCCATATTTATTACAACGTTTCGGCTGTTGTACGCTCCGGCCTTCTTTTCGTTGGAATGTCGAACTGAACCCTTTATTTCGCTCACTGAGGTAGACTGTTCTAGTTCCACGTGCCATGTCAGTTAGATGTTAGTTATCAGTTATCTCCTGTTAATTTCCCTCTGAAAGTTCTCCACTGCCTTAACCGGATAATGAACTCAACCTCTTTGGGTCCTGTCACTGGATCTAACTAAAGCCTTTATCTACTGTGCCATGTGTCCTTCAGAAGAAGGCCGGAGCGTACAACGGCCGAAACGTTGTAATAATTATGGCGACAAAGATGAGGACAATAGTCCGAATAATGTAAATAATAGCCGCTTTTTGTTAAAAAAACAAAACAAAACAAAACAAAACAAAACAAAAAAACAACAACTTCGAAATACTTTTATAAAACCTTGGTTATATTAGTTGTTTCTTTCTGTCTTTCAGAAATGTTAAAGCAATTAAAGAAACAAAATAAATTTGTGATTAGTTACGTACAAGAAACAAAAAAATACTCCATTGTAAACTAAAGTGTATCGATGTGAGAGAATATGCAACCCAATCATTCGTAGGATAAAGGAAATAAACTAAAAAGAAAAAAAAAATTCAAATCTCGATTTTAATCCCAAACTGATGCTGTTGGAAGTGGAAAGAAGTCCTTTATGACGGTCTCTTTGTGTAGAAACAAATGACTAATTCGAATACATTATGGAAATAGCTATTCTTTGCCGACATTGTCAAAGATTTTCCTTAAATAATCTTTAAAAAAAGCTGGAAAAATGAAATATAAATATTTATATTTGATATTTATTAATAATTAAAAAAAAATTATGTAATTCTATTAGATTTATTTGTTTTGAAATAAGTATAGTCTATTAGTAATTAGAATTAGGAATAATATTTTAAAATTATAGTTCAATACGACGTACTCATATACAAACAACCCTTTTAGAAAAAAAATCTCTATGTATACAATTATAAATTCAACGGCGAAACTAAAGTACCGAAAAATATTTTGTCGTTGATAAAGACCAGACGACATGCGTTTAACGAATCTCATCATTCGTTGAAAAATGCACCCCTACCCTACCTAAATTTAATCTTTTTTCGAAAGTAACTCATATTTTGATACAATAGTTGTCAGTGAAAATGAATGCCCTACAACTCTTGTCAAAATGATTAAATTTCCCCGTATACTCAGGAACTAATATTATGTATATATGCGCTTATAAAACACAGTAAATTTCGAAATAAGTTATTTTAAAATTCGCTTGAAAATGAAACAGTACTAGGGACTTTAATTTAATTCGATAATTGAAATTGAAGTTTTTAGTTTCTGTTTTTGAAATATGGTAATCCCTGTGTAGCGATGGAAGAATATTTTTAAATTATTAATTTTATAACATTTTTTCGCTGTAGATTTGCATTGAGCACTGTTTTGTAAAAATAAAAATAAAAATAATTAATAAGAACATCGGATTATATATTTCACTGTTCTTTGAATTTAATATATATATATATATATATATAGATTAATTCAAATATATATTTTATGAATATACAGAAAGCAATACTGAAGAAAACACATCCTGAATTAGTTAATCGAGAGGACGTACATTAACTGGATGTTATTAAAATACATATTTATTTGGTGAGCAGTTAAACATATTATAATTTCGCTGGAGTGTGAGGGTGGTGATGAGAAATCGAAGAGAAGAGATCGAATTTTAGAAGAGTTTATTACATTTACTTATGCGCAAATAACCTTGGGGAAGGTATCAATCCATCTCTTCTTTTCACCAACTATCGGTTAAACAACAACAAAAAAAAGGCTTGGCTCTGTATCCGTGCTTGGCAACATTTTTAGGCGAAGGAGAACTTTAAAATAAAAAAAATGAAAAAACGATAGAGATATCTCAAGCAAGGTATCTATTGGATTTTAACCAAAGTGCTCAATCTAAAAAATGTCATTGAATAAGAGCTGTGCCCGTTTCCTATATGTATTACGCAACAAATGCAATTTGTAATAACATTTTTTTGTTATAATTTATTCACATTATTAAACAGATGTTATATTCTTGGATTAACGCTGATTCGACTTTTTATTGAATTTTTTTAATGAAAAAAAGAGTGTGAAGGAGAAAGAGCTGTGAATAATACAAAAAGTTCAGTGGGTGGGATAGGAAACCACCATAAAGTTTGCTTCGTTGCGTGTCGTCTTTGTCTTCTCATGGTCTATCGGCAATTCTTCAGATCGCAACGCTGCATCACAGACAGAATAAACAACAGACAGTTTTCTTAGATATATATTCTTCACTTTGATTTGGGCGGTGGACTCAGAAGAATTGCATAGTGTCTTGCAAGAAGCGAGAGGTGGGAAGGAGAAAGAGTTGATGGATCTCGGCAGGTCGGCCAGCAACTTACCATCACCACCGGCCAAGGTTACCTTGTAGCGTGGGTGGGATGGTATCGTCATCTTTCTATTGCTGCCAGCTGACTGTTTGCGCTCATTGTTCGGTCTTAGATGAAAACCTTAGGAAAGACAATACATCGTTGTCAAGATTCCATACCTGCGGGCGTCAAACCGCTCCCAGTCGGTTCCGGTGGTCAACGTTTTCCAATTTTGGACCAGCCTACTCATTCTGTATAAAGTCGTCTGTAGAAATGGCAGAAGAATGAACAATATATTTTTATCAGTATGCTTAATAACGAAATGCTTAGAGATCCAACTTTACCTAATAAACCAGATGAATATTTTAGAGCATCACATGCAATAAATGTTCTGTCACCAAGTGAAAACCGCCCGAGTTTCATACACAGATTTGTCCTCCTCCCAAATTTCAAATCAAGTACACATTCTTTGTACCTTTCCTCATTGGGATCTGTATTTGAAATTGAGTACAGGAATGAAAGGCAAAAATGAAACTTGATTCGTTTAATTTGTAAAATTTAATGTAATTTGTAAAAACTAATCAAAATTAAACGGACTGAATTCAATCGGCGTTTATAATTTGAGTTTGCATTTCCCTTTTTCTATGCTAAAATGGTGAAGCAAGGAATTACCCGAAATAAATCAAATCTTTAATCTTAATCGGATTTCTAATTTGTTTTGTAGCAAATGAAAACGAAAAGAAGAAAGAAACAAAACAGATCAAGCCTAAGAGAATACTTTACCTTGCCGTAAAAACTCGGCAAACTGTTTTTATTTCTTCATTCGGAAAAAAAAAATCTGTTCTGATTCGAACAGTTTCTTTTTTGTTTTCGAAGCGTGCACAAAACTTCAGGGATTTTTCTCCATCTTTTTTTTCCGTTTTTCTTTTGATAACTCTCGCTTTTTTAAATTATTATTATATCCTGTGTTTCGAGTTTGCCTGTGGTGTTTCTTATCGGAATTCAAGTGACAGTAAGTCTATTGAAAATCAAGAATTCTCTGCAGTATTTTTACCAATTCCAATGTTAAATAAATGATTCCATTCGTTCACGATTCTCCAGGATTTTCCATTCTTTTTGACAGCATTCTTCTGTAGGATTCCAATACTTCAGATAATTATGAACTTGTTTTTCCTCTTCATATTCCAAAACATTTTTCCGTTTCTAGCCAAATTCTTACTGTCTACTGTTATCAAAAAGTAAAACTGTCATAAACGGTTCACTAATATAATTCTAAGATCGCTTAGCAAACTCCACGAACAGATCCTGGAATAATTCACTCTTTCTAAAGTGAAGTCTTATCAGAAATAAAACTGATCTAACCTTCAGTACCTGTCTATATTTCTATGAGGTATTATGTACACTATTTGCATTATTCGGACTATTGTCCTCATCATTGTCGCCATATTTATTACAAATTTTTGACTGTGGTATGCTCCGGCCTTCTTCTGGTGGTTGGAATGTCGAACCGAACCCTTTATTTCGCTCACTGGGGTAGACTGTTCTAGTTCCACGTGCCATGTTTAATGGATGTCAGTTATTAGTTATCTCCTGTTAATTCCCCTCTCCAAGTTCTCAACTGCCTTAACCAGGTACTGAACTCACACTCTTAGGTTCCTGTCACTGGATCTAACCAACGCCTTTATCCATTGTGCCTTGAGGACATCTGGGTATGAATTTCTGGGAATTATAAACCTAATTTCTTCAGTAACCATTTTTTACCAGTGCTCATATAGCAATTTTTTCAGCTGTTATCATTTCATGTTTTTACAAGCTCATATTGCAATTTTGTTGTTATTATCGATTTTTCTCTGGCACTCTTAATACTGGTTCCCATATTGTATTCATTTCTGTGCTTGGTCGGCTCAGGATATTTTTGTGGCCTAGCAAAGAATGTGAGTTCAATACCCGTAAATAGTACTAGAAGAAATTAATTCCTGGTGGAACACATCGAAAGACTACAATTCATTAGCACCAAATTACTTGCAATCTTGTATCAAAATTACTACTAATGTTTTGTGTATGCTTCTGATTTGATGCGCAGCTGGAGTAGCGCACCACTAGATTGTCTTCAGAGAATCCGAGTGTATAACTTTAGCGTGCAGTTAAGTTTTTCAGAGCAGGTGTAGTATAGTTCGTCAGTAGTATATACATATAATTAAGTTATGAAAAACTTGGTAATCCGTATGGGTAATCCCAAGGAGGATGAAATCCTGAGAGCTCAATGTAAAGCCGGAGCTAATATTTTAAAGAAAAACGGACCACTTTAAGGTTCCATTATAATAATTTATTTCACCAGAGCCCTTTTAAAGAACACCGGATGATCAGATAGCACTTTCAAAAAATGAAACGAAAAATGAAATGAAAATTGATGGGTTTTTTGGAAGTGTTATCTGATGATCCGGCGTCCTTTAAAAGAGATCTGGTGAAATGAATTATTATAATGGAACCTTAAAGTGGTCCGTTTTTCTTTGATATATATATATATATAGCGTTTCACCCCAAGCAAGGCGGGAAGCCACTAGCACGCAAAGGGTTACAGAGAGTTGGAGCGAGAGCAAATACGAGTGATAGGGGAAGGATGAATGATGAAGAGAAAGATAGAGGATAGATCAAATCATCTGGAGACGTCGATTGACATTACATTTGAATAGTTGGAGATTATCAGGGAAACAGGAAAAAGGAAGGAAGTTCCACAAGCGAGAAGTGCGGGACATGAAGCTATTGGTGTAGAAGAGACGGTTACATTTAACAGTTTCGACAGTGATAGGGTGAGAGAGATGCCAGCCAAGTTGAACGCTTAAACTTTAGATATAAAGGTAGATCTGTAAAACAATGTCATCCATTGTCAAAGTGAACATCAAACCATCGGTTAGACGTCTATCTATGCGTGACTTCAAGATAGCCTTAATGCTGTCTGATTGCTTGAAATCGAGCATTATGATAACGATTCAAAGATCAGGACCAATGGTTATCGCTTGAATTATAATATTCCAATCCTGAACTTATTCTGGAATGTCTGATGATATTGTCAACTAAAAGTCATTATTAGAAATTGAATTTTAAAAGCGTAAATCCTTTCAGATTTTTCTCTTTTTAAAAAATATCCAATCATTTGTATGATTTGTAACTAGATTCAGAAACATTAGCCGGGGTTATTCTTTTTTATAATTAGTCGACAAAATATTTTATGGTCCTATCTGAGTTTTAAAATTTATTAGCTTTCTCTTTAAAATGGGTTTCCACTCTAGCGTTTTAAGATATTCGGATCAATACTGGCTTTTCTAGAAACAGAATTTATAATTTATAATATTTCCAGATGGAATTACGTTTCAGGATAAGTGGAATTTTTTCCTGTTCTTTTTTTTTCTTTTCTCTCTTTAAAATTGATTATATTTTGGTTGATATAATAGATCTGCCGATCAAGATGACACTACTTTGGGATTCATAGAATCAAATAACAAAATGTTGAGAAGGAAGTTGTGCAAATATCGGATTATATGTATTTTATTCATTTGCTTTTATACAATTTATAGTTTTGTTGATAATCTTAATTTCTTTTTATTCATTTTGGTTACCCTGGTTTTATTGGTATAAGATACAAACAGCTCGATGAAAGGTAAAGAAAGCGGATGTTGCTTATAATGTTTGTACGTTTCAAAAGAATCTTTAAATCTGCAGTGACTTATAACAAAATCTAATACCGATTGAGTTTCATCAAAAGTATGTAGCGTTTTTTAAGACATTTGTATACAGATTTGTAGAACTATTCGTGGTCATTTTGTTGCGCAGTGTTTCAGCATCACTGAAGCAACTTAATTATTCCCTCTCTCCAAAACATGGAAATTTGTCTTTGTGATGAAAAAATTTCTTCAAAAGCTTACCACGTTCATATGAGTTATGTAGAGTATTTTTGCGTTCTGCCGTGTCTTGTGCCCTGAATAATTTTTGATCCGCGTTTTATTCTATCATCATGAATGACTCTCAGCCTGACCAAACTGTCTAGGTTTTCCAAATCAAAATCAATAGATATGACCTTTGCAAGACAATTACGAATAGGGCTTTCCGCTATGGCAGTATCTCCATAAATGTCAAACATTTTTCAGTTTGAATTAAAACACAGGGGGTGAGGGGGACACGGCTCGATCCTAGGTTGTTCGCACGCTGGTCAGGACTGGCACCGGTCAACTGATGGTTATCTGTTGACCGCTTTGTTCCTTCATCTGCTCGGCCCTCGTTCTGTTCTCTGATCACAATGGAAGGAAGATTAAATTTCCATCCGCACTTAGCCGCTCAACCGAGTTGGCGGAACCGTGCTATGAAAAAAGACAAGACAGCTTCCACCGGTGAAAACATAAACATCCTAAAGAATAAAGAAGAGCGCTGGGTTAACTTTCATTTGGTTTATATAATTGTTGCTACAACAAAATTAACTCTTCCCGAAATCGATTTTTTAGCTCATTACATTCATCCCTTTGTTGATATAACTGAATAACATCGTGAGAATATATTGATTTTCTAAACGTAGCTTAGATGTGGCACGAGGGATACACAAACAGCAATTGTCTCCTTTTTTAATTTGATAGTCATGTGATGGTTGGTGACTGACGTCAGGGGATAGAGTTGCGATGTAGAGCCCAAAGAAGGAAAACATCTCTAGCTCACAGAAAAAAAAATGACCTTACAAGGTTTGTAGAGAAACTACTGTAACTTCAGTTTTCCTTTGAGAAATATTACAAGTAAAGTTTCCCTTTTTTCCACACCGTTTGTTGTTGCATATATATTATAATTCTTCTTCATGGGGCACATGTATATGTGTATATATATATTTTGTGTACGATGTAGCATTATAAATCTCTCCTTGAGGACAAAGCATGTTGTCATTCTTTTTCCTTCTAGCTATTCTGTTCTGCCTGTGAACTACAATGTTATCGTATATAACTCACTTTTCAGTAACAACTGTATAATCGATACAAGCTTGCTAACCATTACGCCACGTCGATGTGCCCCAATATCGTGAGAATATACAGAGTAATGGAAACAAAACGGAAATATTCAAAGAAATTGTCCAGCCTTTTGAAGATAGATTTTCAGGAAATAATCAGCAATCTTGTGTGTTTAAAAATTTTATGAATCTTTGAAAAGTGATATTACTTCTTGAATAAAAGTCCGCTACAGTATAAGAAATTATTAAAGTTATTTCAAAAATATAATCTATACAAATTGAAACCTTTTACATTTTACTGTGCGTCTCGTTGACAAATTTGGCAAAAGAACTGTCAGGAAAGTTAATGGACAAGATAAGTAAGAGAAAATGAGGGGGTGTGATTTCACGTGCCTGAACTGAGAATCGGTGGTTTCAAAAGACATTTTTAATATTCATGATTAGTAGAAATATCAAAAAATGAAAATCCTGATACTTTTGATAGATTTAATGTGATCATTGTCCGTCAATGCCGAGGGAAGGGAGTGGTGCAAAGTAGAGACAAGAAATGGGTGGAGTCAAACGGGAGGAATGGTCATAGACTAAGGGAATGAATGATAGAAAGTAGAGGGGGAAATTATAGGGGTAGACAGAAGGAAGAAATGGTGACAAGTTGAGGGGAATAATGAAGGTGAGTGGCGAGACAGAAAGAAGACATTGAGAGAGGTAGATGGAAGGAATGGTGCGTGTAAGAGGGAAAGAAAGATGGAAGAGAGAGGGAACATAGTTAAAGTCGGAAGGAAAAGATGTGTGAGAGTCTGAGTAACAGAATGGTGGAAGGCAAAAGTATAGAATAGAGGAAGGAGGAGGTAACGAATAGTGGAAGGCGGAGTAAAGGAATAATGGGGGTAGGGGAAAGTAATAGTGGAAGGCAGAGGATAGGAATAGTAGAAGGCTGTGGAATGGAATAGTTGAAGGAAGAGGAAGGAAATAGTGGAAGGCAGAGGATAGGAATAGTGGAAGGCTGTGGAATGGAATAGTTGAAGGAAGAGGAAGGAAATAGTGGAAGGCAGAGGATAGGAATAAAGGAAGGAAGTGGAAAGGAATAGTTGAAGGCAGAGGAATGAAATGGTCGGAGGCAGAGTTTAAGTAAATTTGAAGTCAGCAACGGCTTTTTACGAAATGGTATAACTTGTAGCGCTCAATCTTCTAAAATATATTTGAATGCATTTCTTCTTCTTCTTCTTCTTCTTCTTCTTCTTCTTCTTCTATATGCTCTATATCATTGCTCGCCACAGTTTATTATGCATTAGTCATTCCTATCATACCCACTGCCCAGCCTTTCTCCTGAGGTAGGTAACACACTAGTGTTTACTAACCCTCTTGGTCTCGCTGATCCTTGTGGGGATTAAGTTTTCCAAGTCCTTCATCCTCATTATTTGTTTAAGATATTTCGACGGTCACTTTCTTATTCTGAATAGAAATTATCTTTTGGTTACCATTTTATTTCTTTCTTTAGGATTTCCTCGCTGATACATTCATTACATTATGCAAAAATCGTAACCACAAATCTATATTTTTTCTGCTTTAATGAACGATCATTACATTTTTCTACTGAGAGATGGGGACAGCGAGATAGAGAGAAAGAATAGCCGCTGTCTGATCAGCGGTATACCTCTGTTTGACGAGTTTCGCTTTCTGAACAAAATGATATTAAACGGAAGGAAGTTACAATTGGTGGGTATCGGAAGGAGCAAGAGTAGAAAGTAAATAATCCAGAATAAAGGAAGAGAAAATTAGATGAAAAAAAAAAAAAGACGCATTCGAAGAATTCCTTGATTCTAGTAATCCAGGAATTTATGTTAATAGAATAAGCATATATCTTTATGACTGTACTATGTAACTTACTCCATAGGTTATCAAATCAGACACTGGGTAGAACAGACCATCAACAATCCCAAATGCATTAACAAGGTAATCTGACAGATGAACGCCTCTTCGGGTGTGGAATCCGCGCGTAATAGTATGGCAGTAGCTAACCAGACCTGCGAATATATAATCGACACAGTTGCACCTTAGAAGTGCAAACGTGAGAAAAACCGAATGACAGATAGATACCAGGTGGAACATCAAAATTATCCGTATCGTGTAAAAGCAAACTTCTGCCTTTCTTAGATTAAGCTTTGAACTGTTGTATCTTAGAAATGATTAAAGATATCTTACTGGAATTAAATAAATATGTTCATCATTAATTAGGTAAGGATCGGAAAATCATGAAGGATTGAAATTGAGTTCAATATATATATATATATATATATATATATATATATATATATATATATTATATATATATATATATATTATTTCAGGATTACTTGTTCATGCGTAACAAGATGGCTCACAGGTTTCACGTATGATTTCATTTTCAAGTTGTTTTTTTTTTGCACTGTTTTTTGAACTGTCATAGCTGAAACTCCTCTGATACGTGCCAAAAGGTTTATGGATTTAGTTGGATCTTTTCTAATTGATCTTTTTAACTCTAAGTTGAAATGATGACCCCCCTCTTTTTGATGTGACCTTCTGATCCAGTTTTCCTCTCTACTGTTTCCTCTTTTTTAATATTATTCACCGTTTGGGATTAAGTTAAAATATTTATGAAAATATTTATGATACACACACACACACACACACACACACACACACACACATATATATATATATATATATATATATATATATATATATATATATATATAATGGAACAAGTTTGATCGAGCTAAAATTAATTATAACAACTCAATGGCTAGATCAGTCTCAAATTTCAATTTTTGACAATCTTGGAACTGGCTGAAAGTGAACTAGCCAGCAAATTACTATAATCCAAACCCCTTTTTACGTCATGTAGGAAGAAGTGATCACTGATATGCAAATGAGTGTGTACGGTGCCAGGAAAGTGGTTTATCATTAAAACAAGACCATTATACTTGTTGTTAATTGATATGCTGTAGGCCGGTGAAGTTAATGCAAACGAGGATGTAAACGTCTTGATCTAATAAACGTGTCTTATTAAAAAGAGTACTTCTAACACAACCCTGACTGAGGGTTCATATCACTTGGAAGCATTGATTCCCGTACTATCACCGAAGTTAAGCCACGTCAAGCTTGATCAGTAACTAGATGCGTGACACCGTGGGAATATAAGCTTGGATCCGCAGGTGGTTTAATAGATAGTGGCCGAGTTCCAATTCCTGTTGCGTTCGTTATATGCATTTACTATGAAATATGCTTGGGAATGGTATGAATCTATCTTTTCTCCCCTCTGCTATGCGTTAATTAGTAAGACTTGTGTACCTAAAGCATTATTATCTGCACCCTCAAAAAATTCTTACAATCTAAAATATTTTCTGGCTTTGATAAGGGTTGATAAGCCTTAGAAAATGAACCCAAAAGAACACAACCAAATTTTAGCACCGAAACTTATTTAATGGAATCAACGAAACAATTTATTTGCAGCGGGATCTTTAAAAGTAAAAATCAATCAGAATTTTTCCGAATTACTTTTATCTGAAATCAAATAATCAGCAAGACATTATAAAATAATTTCACTATCAGTTCTGGTCATTTGGCAAAGATGATTATTGTGACAAAAATAATTAAATTTCTATTTATTACACTTGAATTAAATTACATTTTGTTAGATATAAAACAAATTTAAATATTTTTTTACATTTAAAATAAATTTAATTTTGTTACACCTAAAATACATTTATCTATTGTTATATTTAGAATAGATTTAAATTAGATTTCATTATTTTAGAATGCAAATTGATTTCAAAAATTCAGATTTTTAAAACCATATTTTACTTATATCAAAGTATTTGGTTGGTGCAAAAATAATGACGTAATAATGTTGTTTTTTGACGTTAAAAAATACGTCAAAAAACGACATTAATACGTCATTATTTTTGCACCAACCTAATAGGTGTTTCCACATAGATTATATCAGCATTAACCGTAACGTCCAAGCAGTCAGCGGAATAGGAGTCTTGTTCTAAGAGATGTCAAATCATAGAATGTCAGTGGCTATCCAAATATATGAATACGGGATGAAACGCGTGGGAAAGAATATATATAAACACCGATTCCAAAGAGAAAAGAGAATGGAGACTTCGCACACAAAATTGTTTGTTATACGTTTAGATGACGGTCCCGGACCTCGCCTCTACCCAAACTGTCCGACAATAATTGACGAACCCGGAGTTGAATAAAATGTAATGTTCCATTTGAGAGATTTAAACACGCGTTTTCATTACACTTTCAAATATATTACGATATTAGTTTAAAAGTCTCCTTATCGGGCGGCATTTAAGCTAGCTCCTGAGGAGAGCTCTATACTGAGCCTTTGGCTTGTTCAGGAGTTTGAGAGTCAGTAAGTCTTTGCATATTGTCAGCATTGGAAGATCTCCTGGGTGACGTTTCATTTGGATTTTCATTCTCACGGGACATTCTTTTCCTCGCTGCATCCTTGTCTTTTTTTTATTGCAATCTGGTTCACTGTTGTCGAAGATTCCTTTTTGCGAGGCATATTGTTGGCGTATACGATAGGCAACAACAAACTACTGAAAAAATCAAAAAAGATCGTTGCATTTCAGTATTGCATTAATACTTAAGCTTACCTTTTAAAAGTTCAATGATAATTCTTCTGTCGCCACTTAATTTAAAGACAATTTGATGTGCGTAGGTCCTTACTTTACGTACAAACAATTGATTTTATTTCATGAGTGACTTTCGCTGGATTTCCGTTTCGATTATTTCTAAATTTATTTCCAAGTTATAAAATTTGTTATCGTACAAAAAAAATCGTTCCAAAAAATCACGTAAAAATTCTCCGAAAATAATCGCCGAAAAAATTCACCAAAAACAATTAACAGTTACAAAACCATAATTTCAGAATTGCGGGTCAGAATCCGGCCTGGAATATTTTTAATTCTTTTCACAGAGTCAGCCTGATTCCAAAATAGTATGATATGTTGGGCTGGGGCTTAGAGGAGTAAAGTGGGAAAAAAGGACAATTTTATTTTAAATCACCGTAATTTGATAACACTATTTGTTTTATTTGAACATGAGCTATTGAAAGGTAGAGAGTTGCCTCTCTTTAATTGTTTTTATTCAGAGAAGACAAGATGGCGGTATCCAAAAAACAATCGCAGTAATGAAAACTCGGGAATCCAAAATTTCAGCCCGGAATGTTTTTACTTTGCTTAGTCTGATTCGAAAATAGTATATGTTGGGCTACACCATCTAGGAGTAAAGTTGAAAAAATGTGAGAAAGAGACACTCTAAAATTCTTAATTATTATATGACGTCTCTGGTTAAACATTCATAATCAAATCGGTAACAACGCTCTCATCAAGCCGCTCAAATGTTAGACAATTGCGAAATGATCAAAATATTAGTTGTATTTACAAGAATAGAATATATAGTATTATTATCAGTTGTATTCTTATTGGGAACTGGTCGTCAATAAAATAGACAAGCTAATGATATGAACTACTTTTTAAGTATGGCAAAATCAAGCAGCTACACAAATTCAAATATCAGATCAATATATTAAGAGACGACAGAAAATGTGACAGAAAAACTCCAAAAGATCACGGGAATTGCGAATGTCTTTTAGATTAGAGACAAGCTTAAAAGACTCCGAAAAATGTCGTTACAAACAATAAGAAAATGAGCGCTAAATTTATATGTCATATCTAAACTTCTATAAGACATTGAATAGGGAATGTTAAATAATTTCTCCATCGATTATGACTTCAATCCCCGGGCAGGTTAGTGTGTACTTGTATTCAGTAGAAACAGGACGAGCAATAACTGCACAGTATTAAAAATGAGTGCTAGACGAGATATCCCGAGACATTGAGAGTGGAACGAGAAGAGTCTACCCCTGTAGATTAAACAGAGGATTACTGGATGTTTCCCAGATCGATATGCCCTTGCAGAAGATCGGAGAACACAACAACAGAAATGTTTTGATAACAACAAAGAAGAGAATCGATCAAATGTAAAGAGTATAAATAATAAAAATTTCTCATCCCAGAAATACAGAAAGATCGTAGTTATCAGCTTTTTAAAAATTTCTTTTACAAAGTTTTGTGAAATCGTACTTTATCGGAAGACATGAACAGAATCTAATAGATAAAAATATATATATATATATATTTGGGTTTTCTCGCCATTGTCTCGAAATTCAATTACATGCTTCTCGTTTTTTGTCAAGAGGAAAAAATCAGACAGTAAATTTAATTTTACAGCTTAAATTGAAAGAAATGCAAATCATATATCGCCATTATTTAATGAGGTTATTGTGTATTTCTCTGGTTATGTTGATTTTGTTTTACGGCATATCAACCTCAATGGGTTAGTTAATGCCGTCAAGTTTTTTGTACAGGTTCGTATGAAAAGAACGTGTATTTTTTTTGTAAGAAATCAATTTGTTGATGTAGTTTCATAGATGTATTTTTGTAAATAGAATGAAATGTATTGCTAGTAATATTCTTTCTTCAAAGATGTATGTTTGTTAAAATTATTCTTCTTCCGAAAATTATGCTACTGTTTTTACGATAAAAATTAAGAGGTGCTCTCACGCTCCTCAAAACCTCCCGATCAAAAAAATTGCTGCCAGATATACAGGGTGGGTGGGAAGTAAATGGGCATTGATATCTGGTTATGGAATGTTTAGTATCACTAAAGGCATGACGAAATCATCTTTTAAACAGACAACGTTAAAAGGGATTTCTTATTTAGATACAGGTGTATGAGCGCAGAATGTTATATGGGGAGATAATGTT
This sequence comes from Acanthosepion lycidas, assembly GCA_963932145.1. NCBI lineage: Eukaryota > Metazoa > Mollusca > Cephalopoda > Sepiida > Sepiidae > Acanthosepion > Acanthosepion lycidas. Next base: position 63,092,155 of record OZ010593.1, read on the forward strand.
AGGTTGGCATAAAGATCGGGAGGATTTTTTTTTTGGAAACATCCTATGGAGTGACGAGAGTGTATTCCATGTTGGTGGTTTCATCAATCGTCACAACTGCCATTACTGGGCGTCGTGTGATAGCGATACGAGCATGACGGTTGGAAGGATGCAAACTCGGCAAAAATGGCTGTGTGGTACTGAATGACGGCAACCAGAGTTGTCGGCCTATATATTCTACGTGACACTATGAATACGGACCGATATCCTTAAAAATCACATGTGGCCCACCGTGTCAGGCTGGGATAACATTGGTAACCTGATAATTATTCATGCAGGATGGTGGACCACCACATTTTCCTCCAAATGTGCGTGTGTGGTTAGGCCAACATTTTCCAGGACGTTGAATAGGACGACGCGGACCGAATGAATGGCCTCCAAGAACTTCAGATCTCACTCTATGTGATTTTTTACCTGTAGGGTTACACAAAAGAGGTGTGCAAGTCAAAAACTCTGATACTGGAGGAGTTAGAAACACGGATTCAGGAGGTTCCCAATGATATCCCAGACGATGTCCTTTAGAAGGTTATTCATTCCATCCCTGGCCGTCTGAAGAAACTGTTTGTCTACACCGGTGCTTACGTTGAAATATGAAAACTTACTTTCATTTTCCTATATAATAAAGAACATGCATCATTTGTTTCAATAAATTTGTAATGGGAATATTGATATTTTCCCAATTTTTAATGCCTACTTTTCACCCATCCTGTAGTTTATCGTCATACCCAGGACGAGATCTGGGTTTTGGGGTGCTGCTGGACGTAGTTTATCGTCTTACCCAGGACGGTCTATTTCTTTACGAAGAGATTATTTTTTCATGCATTTTGAAGCGAATGCTAGTCACAGTTTTACGTTTTATGATTAATCCCAATTCTGAAGTTAACAGAAATCTTGTGTAAACGTTAAATATTTTTAGATTAATAGATTTAAACTTACTGTAATTGCTGTCATGAATGCACACCATTATTTAAATAAGTAGAGGGTAGAGGTAACGAGATTGAATTAAAAATAAAATATTCTCTATTTTACCACCTTTACAGTATTTGCTTTATTTATTTATCTATTTCTCTTCCCGAGAGCGAAACAACATCTTTACTATTTCTTCAGAATCTCGTGACAATCAATCTGGAATGGCCCACTATCAATCTGAGGGGATTGCAGGGCTTAAGTCCCGTACTCACCTACGAAGGGAATCAGAAGGAGACTTAGAACTACCTTAAAAGCTGACATATTAAGCGGCATTTAATCTAGCTCCTGTTGATTGGGCTTTCGTCACAACAGGCAGGGAGGAGTAGATGCAATAGACAACAATAAACTACAGAAGAACTCAGAAATGATCTTTGCTATTAAGAATTGCATTAATATCTAAGATTACCTTTTAAAATTTCAACGATAATTCTTCTTAATTTAAAGAAAAAATTGATGTACGTAGGTCATTACTTTCCGTACAAATAATTTTTTTTTTGATTTTGTGGGTGACTTTTGGTTGATTTTGAAATTAATTTTAATTATTTCCAAATTTATTTAGAAGTTATAAAAATTGGTTAAAGTACAAAAAAATACGTTGCAAAAAATCACGTAAAATTAAATCACCGAAAACAGAATAGAATGATAACTTGCGATTCTAATACTTCACTATTTCGGGTCCTGATCCGAACAGAAATTTTAAATTGCTCACGGAGTCGGGCTGATTACGAAATGCTATGATATGTTGTGATACGGTCTCTAGGGGTAAAGTTGAAAAAATTGAACACCGTGAAACACTGACATTCGCATTTATTATATACAGAAATAGTTATGCACTTGTCTACGCATTAACAATGACACTTTCTGACGTCAACAATATTATAGATATCACAGCTGATCCATGGAAAGAAGCAAAGTTCATTGGAATATTGTGATTTGGATCTAACCCATAATCATTGTGTCATAGTTTGTAATTTGGCCGACTATTCATCTTCGATAATCTTACCCAGTTTTGCTGAGAAAATCCATGTAAGCATCCTGAATATAAAGGTTGGTTTTTGGAAATATTTGGATTTGAATCGGTCTGTCCTCGTTTGTATTTTGTTAGATTGTATATCCCCAATCAGGTCCTCCATGTTGGTTAGGAACTTGCGGGTGAACCCCAGCAATTTGACTGAAAGGAAAAAAGAATTTAAAAAATCGTAACAATTAGAATAGAGTAGAATCTTATTTAAATTGAGAAAATTTCTTGTGTAGTCTTTGATAAAAGCTACTTCAATTTGTTGTGATACATGATAGTAAATCCAGGCCAGGACTTATCTATCGCATGCAGTTACAACATAATTAAGATAACACTACTATTAAGGAGAATAAATTTTTGCTTAAATTTAAATCAATCGAAATGTAAATATTCCGTCCTTTGTCGATATTTTGTCTTCTAATGATTTATTTGCTTCCAATTCCTTATTCAGAGCTGCAGCTATTTTAGAAAAAAAAACGACTTGGTGATTTGCTAAGTTGATTCGAATACAAACCAGCTAAAAAGGTTCGGCTTACATAGCCCGATAGTTTACCACCAGCAGCTGAAATAGGTCATTTGAGACAAATGTCAAATATACGCAGGAAGGGTAGCTTTCTTAGAATATCCCTCAACAAACTAGACGTGGAGCCCATTACTTGTGACGACGAACCAGATTGGACACCCCATACGTGTGTACGTCTGTTCAAAGTCAGGTACACTTTAAATTACTAACGAGGCTATGATCATACGATAATGCCAACATGGTCCTGAGAATATTTAAAAATTCGAATAAACAGATAGAAAAATGGCATTAGTTTAATCTGGCAATGATTTCAAAGACCTTTTCGATGCCATACTACAAATAAATTGTTGGAAAGATAGGAATGAGTTCGGTTCTTACGAAGTGACTTAAACGAGTGCGAGAACGGATGTAAGCTATCAAAATATCAACTCTGAATATATATATATATATATATATATATATATATATATATATATA